>JASUAD010000014.1:21763769-22171269 GCA_037013555.1 Sextonia rubra
CTCTACACACCAACTTGTCTACTTTATAGAATAAAAGACGCTCTTATGCACAGTAAATAATAATGCAACCATTTACCCATACAAATTCTCATTAAGATGGAAAAAGCAAACTTTACTAATAAGTAAATCAGTCAAAGAAAAATACATAAAAGTATGTTTTTAGTATAAATTTCCAACAGCCACTTAAGAAGTTAGAAGGGAATCCAGTAGTTTATGAGTTTCTGGATGTGTTTCTAGATGAAGTTCCTAGTCTTCCTCCTACTAGAGAAGTAGATTTTACTATAGAACTTGTACCTAGTATGGTTCCGATCTTTAGAGCTCTGTATAGGATGGCACCTGTAGAACTGCGTGAACTAAAGTTAAGTTGTAAGATTTACTAGACAAAGGATTCATTCGTCCTATCACATCACCATAGGGAGCCCCAGTTTTATTCGTGAAGAAGAAAGATGGCACCCTTAGAATGTGTATTAATTACAAGCAGTTAAATCAGGCGAAAATCAAGAACAAATACCCACTACCTCGAATTGATGAACTATTTGATCAGTTACAAGGTGCAACACATTTCTCAAAGATTGACTTAAGATATGGATATCATCAGTTACATATTAGAGATCAAGATACATCCAAAATAGCTTTTAGGAAAAGATATTACCATTATGAATTTTTAGTTATGCCATTTGGATTAACCAATGGCCTAGCTATATTCATGGCTTTGATGAATAGAATCTTCTCATCTTTTCTTGATCAATTTGAGGTGATTTTTATTGGTGATGTATTGGTGTATTCCAAGACCAGAGATGAACATGTTGAGCATTTGAGGGCTTCACTATAATTGTTGAGATCAACTGTATGCCAAATTGGATAAGTGTGATTTTTTATTAGAACAGGTTATTTTCTTAGGACATATAATTTCTAAGGATGGACTTGCAATAGACCTAGCTAAGATTGTGGCAGTAACCAGTTGGCATAGCCCAAAGACGGTTACAAAAGTACGGAGTTTTATTAGTCTTACGAGCTATTATCAAAGGTTTGTTGAAGAGTTTTCCAGAAAAGCAGCCCCATTGACAAAGTTAACTTAGAAGAATGAACCATTTATTTGGTCGTATTAATGTGAATACAGTTTCCAATTTCTTAAGGAAAAGTTGATCTCAGTCCCAATCCTATCCCTACTAGAAGGTTGTGATGGATTTGTTATATATACTAATGCTTCGAGAATCGGACTGGGATGTGTATTGATACAGAATGGAAAAGTGATAGCATACGAATCCCAGCAGTTGAAGGAACATGAGAAGAACTATGCCACACATGATTTAGAATTAGCCGCTGCAGTTTTCACTTTGAAGTTATGGAGACACTACTTTTATGGAGAGAAATTTAATGTTCACAGTGATCATCGCAGTTTTCATTACCTATTCTCTCAACATGACCTCACATAAGATAGCATTATTGGCCAAAGTTCATAAAGGACTATGACTTTCTGATACAATACTTTCTAGGGAAAGGAAATGTAGTAGCTGATGCTCTTTATAAAAAATCAACCATTGAAATGGCTGCAATGTGTGGTGAGTGGTCCTAGTGGAAGAATTTTAAGATCTAGATGTAGAAATCGGATTTGTTGATGACAAGTCATGCTAATAGCGATATCTATCTTTGAGCGAACCTTGATACAAGAGATTAAGGAGAGACAGTTCAAAGACATAGAGTTCAATAAGATCAGTGACCATATATCTCGAAGGCCAGATTTCAAGATAATTGATGGTGTATTATATTTCAGAGATAGACTATGTGTCCTGGCTGTTCAAAATCTAAAGGAAGCAATCATGACTAAAGCACATCATGCCAAATATTCCATGCATCCCAGGAGTACTAAAATGTAGTACCAAAGCCTAAATGGTAAGTTTTGGTGGAAAAACATGAAAAGAGACAGTTTAGGTTTTGTGGCCAAATGTCTTACTTGTCAATGTGTGAAGACGAAACATAAAAAGCCTCCCGGTTTGTTACACCCTCTACATATTAAAAAGTGGAAATGAGAAAATATTTCGATGGACTTTATTTCAGGGCTACCGAAGACGAGAAAATGTCATGATGCTATATGGGTGATTGTCAATTGATTAACAAAATCAGCCGATTTTATTTCCACCAGGAAGGGAATGAAATTTCATGAGATGGCCAAGATCTTTATCGATAAGATTACTTGGTTTCATGGCACCCCAGTTCCATAGTCTCCGATAGAGATAGTAGATTTACATCATCCTTATGGCAGTCTTTTCAAAAATCCATGGGCACCAAGCTCAACTTTAGCATTGCTTACCATCCTCAGACTGACAGACAATCGGAGCATACAATCCAAACTCTTGAGGATAAGCTTCGAGTTAGCATGTTAGACTTTAGGAAAGAATGGGATGAACACCTCTCCATGTGTGAATTAGCTTACAACAATAGTTGCTACGTGAGCATTGGGATGGCTCCATTCAAAGCCTTATACAGGCAGAAGTGCCGTACACTAATATGTTGGGAAGAAGTTGGAGTTAGAAGCTATCATGGACCTTTCCTTGTTGCAGATATAGCAGAAAAAGTATGGAAGTCTAAGACAGGTTAAAGGTTACGCGATCTCATTAGAAAAGTTATGCTGATAATTGTCGTAGACCTTTTGAATTTCAAGTGGGTGACAAGGTTTTTTTAAAGTTTCCCCAATGAAGGGTACTATTAGGTTCGGATAGAAAGACAAGCTTGCTCCATGATTTGTACAACCTTTTGAGATCCTTAGTAGAGTTAGTGATTTAGCTTATAAGTTTGAATTACCAACTCAACTCACTAGAGTTCACAATGTATTCCATGTATCTATCCTCAGGAAGCACCTTCTAGACCCTTCTCATGTCCTTGAAATTGATGACATCCAAGTGAAGCCAATGCCAGCTATGAAGAGCGACCTCTTCATGTCAATCACATAAAAGACCAAGTGCTACATACCTGGACAATTAACTGGATCAAAATTCTTTGGAAACATCATAAACTAGAGGAAGCTACTTGGGAGCTCAAGGAATGTAAGGTCCTGACCTGACTTAATTATAATTTATATTAATTAAGATTGATTTCCTAGTAATATGTGTATTTTAGTCTTAATCCATCTTTTTCTTAATTTTTAGTGGGTCTCAATTGGGTAGGTAGTTGGGTTCGAACTGTACTTAGGTAGTTGAGGACCTCCTTGTAAATTATAGTCTCATTGTTCGCATCATTTTAGCACCACATTAATTGCATCATGAGCACTTCATGTTGTGGATCATCTTTCATGTTTGGCCCAACTCAATTCGAATCAATCCTGGCACAGTTGAAGTCCATTTGACTCAAACTGTAATTTCCCCAAAGAATTGGACTTGCATGCAAATTTCAGAAAAATTTAAGTTTAAAAGAGGAAGATATCGATCCTCTTCATTCCCTTAAGACGTTATATTACTGAGCTCCATCTCCTTCATTCTTCTCTCATCTTTAGTTCAACTTGGAGATGGAACAAGACCTTGGAGCCTTGCATGTGCTCTTACTATGTTCCATTCACCCCTTTCTTTATCCTTTTGTGCATCTCCATTATTAAAGGCACCAAATTCATCTTTTATTCATATTTTATAGCTCGCTAAGGTAAGAAACATCTTTCATTTCATTTCCTTGAGTCCAAAAGAGTCAAGAAGGCTCAATGAGCAACATGCATGCATCTTACATTGATTCACCATTTGCATGTTTTAGCATGTAATAGGTTTTGCTTCTATTGAAGTTTTCTCCACCATCAAACCAAAGGAGACACTAGTTTTTGGTAAAGCACTGATATAAGGCAAGTATTAGAGTATATATTACCACATGTATGTTTAAATTTGTTGATTCATGAAGTTATCCTTCTAAATATAAGTTACAGCTCATTCACCCTTGATTAAGCACACATATATGTTGAATTAGGTGATAATGAGTATAATTATACAACATTAATTATATTGGGCAATGTAAGACCTATTATGGAAATTTAAAAGCATTAGGAGCCCCATTGGAACCAATAACTGAGAGTTATGTACTGAACTCTAGCTTCAAAACCTGTTTCCAGGAATTTTAAAGCTTACGGTGAAGCCCACGGCTAAACCATAAGTATCTACAACTCAGAATCTTGAGAGCTCAAAGACTCTCATTTGAACTACGGGTAACCCTCAGCTAAGCTGTAGAATCAACTACGGCTAAACCGTAACCCTCCAGTGACCAAGCCGTAGGCCATTCTACAGTGAACTTTCCCAAGAACCCCAAAATCAAGAATTATTCTAGGGCTCACCCACAGCTAAGCTGTGAATCGTGCTATGGCTAAGTCGTACCCCAGCCATAGCCTAGCCGTAGGCTTAGTACAGCTAAACTATAGGCCAATATGCGGATAAGCCGAAAATGCACATGGAACTAAGAAGAAATCAGTGCTACTCGGCTAAGACATGACATGTACACGGCTATGCTGTAAGAACACTATGAACTAGGATATTAGGGATGTCAAATGACTTTGTAGGGCTTTAGATATGGCACCTTCTCTCTAATTAAATTAATCCAATGGTGATCAAATTATAAGGACGACGAGTGTAAAGCTGTCATTATCCCCTTTGATTTTCCGAATGAATTTCCAATGTCATGTCATGGGTATTGGCATAAGAAGAGGTGTCCTTTGCATACACAATGTAACGCCAAGATTGATAACACAATGACACCGGACGTTTTATGAATACATGGTGTTGAATGCCCTCAGGATCACAGATTATCTAGCATAAGGTTGGCTAGTAACTATCCTTGATACTTATTCAATCTAAATGCATACATGTTGAGGCTCGAGCTCTATTAGCTCATTTATATATGCATTTTCTAATTATTAACTACTTGTTTAATAATCAGTATGATTATTGTTAACATAATGACATCAGATGTTTTATAAATACATCGTGATGAATGCCCCCGGGATCACGAATTATCTAACATAAGGTTGGCTAGTAACTATCCTTAATACTTATTCAATCTAAATGCATTCATATGGAGACTCGAGCTCTATTAGCTTATTTACATATGCATTGTCTGATTATTAGCTACTTGTTTCATTCCAATTTTTATAATTAAGTATAATCTTAAAACTGAAACTCCTTTATGTATGATATGATGATAAGTATGTATGATATGACTTCAGGACGGTATTGATATGTCGAGTCGGCACCACTTAGCTTGTACCCTTACTAGGTTCGGCGGGACCAAATTTGGGTGCCCCTTATATCACTACTGCAGTAGTTTATGGAGGAGTTATTAGAGTTCCTCGGGAAACTAGCCTGATCCCCTAACATTATTCCCATATGTACGCTCTCTCTAGATGATACGCTCTCTTTTGAGAGAACATAGCCTCATGGATGCCAACTATTATGTTTTGATATACTGCTTATGATTTCTTACTCATGCTCAATTCATGCACAATCTGCCTAGTTTTTTTGTTGTTGCTTTCTTTTCATTAATATGTAATTTAATTCATTTGATACATCATGATGGTCTTATATATCTCTATACTTTCTTAATCGTCGTGTTAACAATGCAGCCCTTGGTGTTATAGGTACTAGCCCAACCCAGTACGGCAAACGATGCGCCTCGGTAGGAACTCAGTGGAACCTAGGGGAATAGATGAGTGCAATGAAGATGACATATTCTAATAGTCATCCTACGATGAGCGTCAATGGGTTCTTTGTTGGGTGTTTAGCTTAGACATGCTTGGACTATAGTTGTTCTTGCATTTAGCAATCTGATAGACACATACATAATTTTGGATTTTGTATATGTTTAAGTAACTATTGCCATACTGATGTAGATGGTTAAGTACAAACTTCATACTTATTTATGAAATAAATGATGTTTCATTTATGTGTATTACACTGGCTTTCACTTATTGTCAAACGTAATTTACGTGTTGGAGAAATTTCTCTGCACATTCCTGTGGAATCTCTCTTGTAGTGATTTGTGTGTGCCTTCACATGCACAAATTGTTATGGGATTATGTAAGCAAACCCGTGGGGCCCATTCTAACCCCAATTCTTAGGATCGGGGCGTGAGATACATAAGTAATGGTATCGGAGCATGGATCTTGTAAAATATGCAATTAAGGAATGGTGTTGTGGCATAAATAGGTCTAGAATAAAAGATTTAGAAACTTAGGGAACGTGGTGATGATATGATAGGTGCATTGGGATATGGGTTGTATAGGATGCTTTGAGTCTATTAACACTTTGCTTGAAACAATAATAGTTTTCTTACAAATAATGGCCCCAATTCCAAGAGTTAAAATTACTCGTCACAGTTCTTCGAGTAATACCAGAAATGATGACTTAGAGGATGTTCTTATTAAGAACTCTGATTGTGTGCCTCCATCTTTTTCGTCTACAAATAATCTGTTCCTTTTGATGATGCAAAACATGTTAATGATGATAATGGAGCAAGTAACAAGGATCAGTGAGAATCAAGCTTCAATGCAAGTGCAGGTTGCAACGATAATGGAAACACAAGCTCGACTGTAATGGAATTTGGCCATAGTAAGGAGAGTTTACAGGATGTTCTGAAGAAGAAATCCAAGAGGGACGCATCATCCTCTGAGGGGCAACTTGGGCAGTGGAAGAAACAAAAGAACAAGGCTCGTAGTTCCAGAAAACCAATGTCCGATCTATGTTGTAAGGGCCATGAGACGGATGAATGCTAGAGAAAGACTGGAGCATGTTTTCATTGTGGTTTGAAGGAGCATCGGCTAGCAAAATTCCTAGGGAGGAAAAATGCCAACGAAGCCCATTGTGCCAACAGCAGCAATCAGTTAAGCAGCCTCATTAGAATCAAGTTACAAGCAGCATCAGCAAATGTGATCTTTTTACTTACTACCTTCATTCTCTATTGATCTTTTGCTTGTTCATGTTATAAGTAGTCTATGTCATTTGCTATTTAGGATAGTCTTCGAGATACGTGTTGTATATGAGTTTTCAAGTAAGATTCCAAAATTATTCCCCTTAGTGATCTTGTGATGATATTTGGTGTTATTTCTCGAGATACAGTTGGCACCCTTCAGATGTATACTAATTAAGGCAGTTAAGCTGGTGGTTGGTGAGTATAAGTGATTACTGCTTTATATTGATGAGTTGTCCCATTAATTTCAGGGTGCAAGATAATTTCCAAACAAATTGATTTGAGGATAGGTTATTTCAACTTTATGCTTGAGCGTAAAATGTTCGAAAACCAACTTTTAAGGTCAAATTTGGACGTTAGGAGTTCTTGATGGATTATTGGATTAATTAATGTTCCAAATATATTATGAGTTGAGGAATAGAATGCTTATTCCGTACATGGATCAATTTGTGGATTATAGTTATCATTGATATCTTGATGTATTTTAACTTGTTGGTGCTTGTGATAATCCTTTGAGGACTTTTTTTCATCTCTTGAGAATTAATTGATTTTTTTAATGTAGAGATGTAATCCATGATTGACCAAGTTGTGGTCTTAAGTTATATCATATCTTGAATTGAATGATCATGATCCAGTAGATTTGAGATTATTATTAGTTAGCAAAGTTCGAGGTCAGTTACCTAGATATGGAGTTCCTTGTGGTCTTACAAGATGTTATCATAGGATTGTAAGATAATTCCAAAATTGTAGTTCCATTTGTTAATTGATTGGGATGAATTATTCTTTTATGTGGATAGGCTGGTGTGAGAATAACTTTGGAGCCTTGCGAACTCCTTGATTCTTTGAGAATTAGTAGATCAAGTAGAGTTGTGTGATTTTGTATCATCTTGGCACCATATTAATTGCATCATGTGTATTTTATCATGTGAGTCAACTTTCATGTTTGGCCCAACTTAATCCGGATCTATCTTGGCCCAACTAGAGTCCAATTGACTTAAATTATAAATTCCATGAACAATTTGGACTTGCTTATAAATTTTAGGAAAATTTGATTTAAAAAGATGCTAACCACCATTCACTCTTCATTTCATCTTAACCCAACTACTAGAGCACTTAATCTTCTCTCATTTTCCACCACTTTTTCTTTTTCTTCCTATAAAATCCCAGAGTAAAAGGGGTTGCATGTGTGTTGAAACAACTCCATCTTCTTCCACCTCATTTTCTTGCTTGCCTTCTCCATTGGAATCTCTCAATTCCATCTCCTTTGCGGCTCTTCAAGGTGAGGATCCCATCACCATTCCATTTATTTAAGTTCAATGGAGTCAATGAGACTTAATTAAGCAATATGCATGTATTTCATACCCATTTCCTCAATTGCATGTTTAGATCATCTTCCATTGAGGCCTTCTTTACCATCAAACCAAATGAAAAGAGCTTGATTTGGATAAAGCACTAAGATTAGAGGCAAGTATAAGAGTGCATATTACTTCATGTATGTCTGTTTATATTGATTCTTGAAGAATTATCCTTAGAATGCTAATCTACAACTCTTTCACCCTTTACTTCAAGAATATATGATGGTTTAAATGATGATGAATATGTTTATGAATGAATGATGAAATGTGGGTTTTGAAATGCAAAATAATAGATTGGAGCAGAGAAAATCCTAGTGGAACTAAGTTGGAAGAAGTTTTGTACCGAACTTCTATTTCAAAATGGCTTCAGAAAATCTGAAGCTTACAGCTAAGCCATAGGCTACTTACAGCTAGCTTTCCAGAGACCCAAAACCAGACATTTCTTCTATGGTTAACCCCACGACTAAGCTGTGAAATGCACTACAGCTAGGCCATAACCAAGCCATGGCCAAGTCGCAGGCTCCTTACGGCTAAGCCATAGGCTAAGTTACGGGTGAGCTATAACTGTAGGAAATTTTGGTGAATCAAGGCTAAGATGTGGCTTATCCATGGCTAAGCAGTAAGAACACAAGAACTTAGGCAAATTAGGAAAAATTTGGAATATTCAAAGACCTTGTAGGGCCTTAGAAATGACACATTTACCTCAAATAAATTAGCCCAATGATAATTAAATATTAAGGAGGAAGAGTGTGGAGCTGTCACTCATTCCCTCTTGATTTTCTAGATGGTTTCCGACATCATGTTGTCGATGTTGGATAAGAAGAGGTGTTTATTGCTACACAATGTAACACTAAGATTTTTGGAACACATCGACACCAGATGTTTTATGAATACACCTTATTGAATGACTAAGGAAAGATGGATTATCTTAGCTAAGGTTGGTTAGTAAATATCCTTGTTAACCACTCACTCCAAATTCATTCATATTGTTTAAGTAATCCTTGCCCTCAACATGATTTAATCATATACCCATTCTTCCTAGTGAACCTTAAGGTAAAATCAGAGACGGAGCTTCTACTGAGCATGAGCCCATGAACCAAGATAGGGGTAATTAAGGTTGAGAGGGTTCGAGCTCTAATAGTTCATTTAAGTATATATTGTTCGAATAACAGTTACTTCGTTTAATTTTGGTTTTTTTTTATGACTAAATACGATCTCAAGACCGGTATATGTTTCTGTATAAGAATGAATCGATCACTCCATATGATAAGTGTGGAAGTATGAATTCTGATCGGACTTGAGACCATTGAGTCAGCACCACTTAGCTTGTACTCGTAGGATGTTCGAGGGGACCGAATGAGGGTATTCAGTGTGTTACCTACTGTAATAGTTATATAAAGAGTGGGTCAGCGCTCTTAGGGTAGCTAGATGGTCTTGGCCCGACTCTAGTGATTTCCCACCATATGATATGTTCTCGTTTTAGAGAGAAAATAGCCATGTGGATGACAACTAGTATGTTATTGTATTTCCATTTATGATTCGTTACTCGTGCTTATTCACATGTACAACATGCTTAGCTTCTACTATTGCTCTCTTTTAATCAAAAAGTTTTCTAATTCAATTGATGCACATCATAATAGTTTTATATATCCTTATAATTACTTAATCATCATGTTAACAGTGCCAGCCTTGGTGTTATAGGTACAGAACCTAATGCTAATAAGGCAATCGACTTGACTCCGAAAAGAACCATGCGGTAACTCAGGATATAAATGAGTGGAATGAGGATGATGCCTTTTATTAGTCATCTTACGAAGAACATCATGGGAATTAAATTTTAAACTTATTGATATACTATGCGATTTTTAGAATCGGATATGAATTCAGGATGATGTATATGTTTCATGTATCTTAGTATTATGTGCACGTAGATGGTTTAATTAATAGACCTTAGGTTTTATTAATTAATGAATGTGGTTTTATTAGTGTCTATGATATGTACAAGTGAATTCTCTAGGTTTTCGCTTAATTATTAAAATGATTGCCGTGTATTCACGGATCTTCCTCACACGTACTTGTGGAATCACCTTTGTGGTAGTTCATACATGTCCTGGAATGGCATGGATTGACATGGATTACGTGTGTCGTGCCTCAGGATCAACTATAATTCCCCAATGCCTGGGTTCAGGGCATGACACCTTATTAGCCAAAAAAGGAGGAACCTCGCTAGCCTTTTCACTATAGATGTTAGCCATCCAAACAAAAGTCTTTACCTTGCTCTTGTTGTCCTTTGACAATTTGTACAAGGTAGATAACTGAAAAGTATACCTCTCTAAAAGCGGTGCTTTTTGAATTCAAAGAGTAGTTATAGGGAATGATCTCCTTATTCAAATTACCAGAGATCGGCAGCTCAAAGACCTCCTCGATCTCCTGTGAGGAAAGCTTCATCTCAGCATTGGGGGTAATAAAAGTGTTGGCCACCGGGCAAAAACTTTCGATAATGGCGTAACACACCTTCTTGTGATCTCAAGGAACCCAGTTGTGCATGACCATGACGGCTACATAAAGGCGAATTGCATCAAGTAAACCCTTTCAAGGGTCAAGGACTACATCTGTCCACTTCTACTGAGCATTTAAAGGGACAAACCATCCCCGTGGCACATGATGTTCTACCCAGCCACTAGCATCATCAAACAAAATTCCAAGCCAATAGTGTGAAGCTAGGAAATGTGGCTTTGAATAAGAAGGGTCACATGATTAGGCACCAACAATTCTATACTCTGCGCCTTGCCTTTAGCATAAAAGGATGCTTGCTTAAAAACACTTTTGTCATAAACTGAGATAGTGACTTCCCCCATTGAAGATCATCACGTCTTGAGGGAATGGAAGTGACTAACTCCATAAACTGAGGACCTCTTTTGTATTGAGACTCAAAAGAGAGGTCAATGAAAACACCATCCTTGTTGAAATATCTATGGACTAGGAAATCAACACTCTGATCATAATGGTTCTCATCACCATCACCAAAGCTGTAGTCAGGCTTCCTAAGGGTGGTCTGCCAATCATCTTTCCAGGGGAAGCTACTGAGGATATCTTCGTAAACTTACATATTACGAGTATTCAAGAGACAATTTCGTAATTCAACCACCTTCTCAACAGTGTGAGCCTCAACATTCTTTCAAATCTCTTCAAAATGAGCCTAAGTCTAATGGCCAATAGCTTCCGAAGAAGGAGGGGGATTTGAAAAAGAAGAACCAAAGTTTTTCTTGCCCTTAGAGGAGGAAGCAACCTTCTTGCCTTTGTCCACTGAAAGCAAAAGGAAACAAAGAAAAACACCATGAGTACAGAACTCAGTAAAAGTTCTACAAAAATTTTGGCAACGTCTCTCCGTATTAAGAAGGTATACTTACCTCCGAGCCTTGGCAGTGCTCATAAAGCCCAGAGATAAGGCTTCCAGGCCAAGCTCGCTAATGACCCTTCATGGAAGCAAATTAGGGTTTTTGCTCCACATATACATGTATACGAAAATAGGAAGCCATATGAATCACATCAAAGCATTCAAGTACAGTGGGATTCAAGAAGAGTTCTAAATGTGTGAAACAAAGGTACCAAGCCATCTCTCGGCCATGAAAAGGGAAAACCTAAAAGTGGCTAAGGCATGGGAACCATTTGGCCACCTAGACAGGACCTCTAAAGCTAAGGTTCAAAATGCCTAAAGTTCAAAACCCTCTCAGCTACTAGAAGCTCAACCTTCGGTTACTCAAAACTTTAATGAAATGCGTAAGGCATAAAGTCCATTGACTACTTAAAATAGACCATCAGCCATCAAGGAAAGGGTCCAAAATGCCTAAGGCATGAAAATTCCTTGGCCAATTGACACAGTGCACCATCGGCTCCCCAAAAAACAAATAAACAACCATCCGCTACCTTAGGTAAACCAAAGGTCATAGTACAATGGTCGGTTGCTGGAATTCAGACTACAAAGCAGAGCAATTGGTTACCCTAGGGTTGAAACTTCAAAATTTTTCAAAATTCATGGAAAATCTACCAAATCTTAAGGAAAAACCCTTGTCCAAAATAAGCATTCTCTATAGTCTTGCTTCAAAATCTAAATCCTAAACCCTAAAAACCCTTAAATTTCCTTTTCTAGTGAAGTAAAGTAGCCGACTGCTAGCCATTTGAAAATTGAGAAGAAATCTCACAAGAAATTGGTGATCTTTGCTAAAAACCGAGCAAAATAGAAACATGGAAATGGCATATTCAAGCATAAAAAATGCCATCAAAGCAATGAAAATTCAAAAGGAAAGGGAAATCTCTTAGCCATGACAAATGAAGAAGAAGATGAACAGTCAAGCAACTATATGGTGACTGATTTACTTCAAGACCTCTTTTCAGCACAAACAAATCAAAGAAAGGAAAGGAAAGGCAAAATAAATAATGCATGCATCCAAATCTAAAAGGTAGCCATCACACAAAGTTTCAAAAGAGCATGGTAGTAGCAAAGTCGATTGGCTTTGCAACACAACAGAAGAAACACGAGGGACAAGGTGATTTACCTACCATTGAAGCCATAGATTAATGGTGAAAGTTGAGAAGAAGAGCAAGGATACTGAAAAAGGACCTTCAAAAGCCCTAAGAAGCTTTTAGATGCAAGAAACCAAGATTTATAGAATGGGAAACTCTTACGTTCAACTACCTTTTATAAACAATTTCCAATCGGCTATCCAGGGTAACGCCTGCATTAGCCAAGATTCAGTTTCTTTCCTTTTCCCTCCTTTTCAACTTTTTAAAAATTTTGAAACCTCCAAAACTTTCCTTCCTTAATGTTCCCTCCAAAATACCTTTGAAACAACTGGCTACATGATCGGTTTCGACTTCATTTGACCTTCCAAACTCTTAGTCATGTGAAATTAATCAATTTTCTGTAGAAATTTAAGGTGGATCCATAACTCATGGAAAAGCAAGTCATTTTCTAATTCCAACCTTTTGATGGTCAAGCAGCTCTCTTCATGGGCAATAAAAGTCTTTTCCATGCCCTTCATCAAAAACAACTTCAAAAACCTTGGTAGGAAGCACCTCCCTTCATTCAAAACCCCTTTATCCTCACCAAAATCACCTTGAACTCGGTCAAACACCATGTTAAGGAAACTAAAGCATAGAAACCATCCCAATTTCCATTCAAAAAACCTTACAAACCCCTAGCCAAAACCCTAAACATTGTAAGCCTCAAGTAAAACCCTAAAACCTTGGGAAAACCCTTACAAATTCTAGTGAAAATAGAGCATAGGAGATAAAATCTCCACAGACAAACCCATATTCTTTTTTTCAAAACAAGATACCCTTAGCCTCTTCAAAACCTTAGGAACCATGACAAAACAGTTCCCGTAGATTACAAATACACACAAAGCATTTGTGGAAAGAAAAAATTAAGAAGCAAGGAAGATATCCTTTCAAAATTAGCATTTTTTCGAGGCAAAACAATTATAGGAAAATCCTTCATCATTGCACCTTAAGAGGGCATTTGTTGATGTGCAAAAATGTTTGAAAGAAATCCACAAGCATCTCAACAAACAAAAGGACAAGAAAAAGAGTCAAGCCTAGCTGAAACACAGTAAAACAAAGCACAAATAGCTTAAAGACCAAGCTTAAGAAGACACCTTGAAGTTTCAAAAAGAAAACAAGACAAACTACTCCAAAAGTGGAAAAGGTTTACACCAATTGATTGAAAAAATCAGTGGCCGAGTGTACACTGGCTAATGGAGGAAAATGACTGGACGGCAATTAAAATTCTGATAGCTCATTGAGTAGCTGACTGAGATCTGGTTAAATCATTCAAAAGCTGATGGCATGATCCAGGGATTTGCCACCTCACAAAGCTGATTGTGGAAGGGTAGCTGACCGTGCAAATATACAGTTGGCTACCCACTATGAAATAAATTTTTCTTAATCTTTTTTCCACCACAAATTTCTAAAAAAGACTTTTAGCGGCTATAAATACCCCCTTGGCACCCATTCCATGAAAAAAAGGCAGAAAAGATAGAAAACATAACAAAAAAGTTCTTTGATTCCCTTCAAGAAAACTCCGATGCTCGACTTCTTTAAAGTTCAAGCTTCGACTCTCACCACTAAGTACTTGATCTTCTAAAAGAAATAAAAAAGATAGTGCCTTAATTTGAAAGAATCTCTAAAAAAGATAAGTCTTTCGAGACTTTCTTCATTCCCTTCACTTAGGAGTTGGAGGTGATATGAGTACAACCATGGCTAACCTATTGGTATAATGCGATAAATAGTCGATGGGGGCAACCATGACTATAGAACCTTCATTCCACTACATCCAAGGAAACAAGTGATAGGCTACGAAGATTGCTCAATTGACTTAAAATACAAGAAGATGGCTCCCATCTCCGAATTAGTCTCCTTTACTTTACTTTTTTTTCTATATAAAGTATTATTTTCTTTCTTTTCTGTAAAAGTGTTGATCATTTGAGACCAAACAAGGGGGCTGTAAAAAAAATACACGTAAACCGTTTGTACTTGGGAGATTAGAATGCAAAAGAACAAACAAAAATAAACTTGGAATTGAAAAAAGTTGAAAAGTTCATCACTCCTTGCTTTTTCTATTCCGTATCTTTTCCTCGCTCTCTAAAAAGGGGCTAACATTTAGAGTTGTAACAATATGGCTGCGTCTAATTTCATTCAAGTGAACTTAGACCATAAAAAGACATTTATATTTTCTATGTGTATGGAGCAAGAGGATGTCATGATCATCACAATCACTGTTGCAATTTGCAAGGATCATAATCTTTGGACGGGCCCTATATCTCTTTGACTGTCCAATCAAATCATCTGTTCACAAATGTTCTCCAAGAGAAAAGTTCGATATAGGTCACCCTCTAAAGCGCTCCTTAGGAACATTTGTCCTTAGGACACTCTTACTGGCCCATGCTAACCATTGGGAATCTAGGGCTGCCCACTCCCAAGCATGTAAGCACCCCCTTGTGCGAACCACTTGAGGCCATGCCAATCATGGGGAGTTAGGACATTAAAGATATCAACTCCAGGAGATCATACTACCTATTTGATCTATGGCCCTAGAGTTTCATGGTAATTGATAAGTCTTGAAAACTGCATTATTTTCCTATCATTTCTTGTCATTTTAAGATTCATGTAGTGTTAATACATTGGTTTTAGCATGAAATCATGTTTTAAGCTCTGAAAATTCATTTTTTCATTTTATTGCTTAATTTTAGCAAAATCATCACTTTTTAGCATAAATTCATGATTTCTCATTTTTCAAAAACCCTATCTTTAGAAAACCTTATTTTCAAAAGAAAATGTTATGGCTTCTTAACATCATTATTTTTTTGAGTCAAATCATATTCAATGATGTCATTTTATGTTATCATTGCATGTGAAATGGGGCTGCATCCGTGTATTTGTGACTTCAAGGCTAGAATGGTCATTTCACATAAAATGTCATCAATTCTTGCATAAGATTATTCAAATTCATCATCAAAAGATTTTTATCATAAACTCTTTCATTTCTTGAAATTTTCAAAGAATCTCAATCAGGTAAGGAATCTCGTTGAGGAATTTCATTTGAACTAGGACTCTGCTTATTCTTCCCTGTTGAGCTTGTTTTTGTAGGAACTATGGTCATGGGACCCACAATTTGATAGTTGAAGATGAAATTATAGAAGATAAGTAGGAATCCTATTCTAAGAAGGGCTTTTGCTTGGGACCCACATCAGAATACAAGATCACTCATGGCCCCACAATGAAGAAATAAAGCTATTTGGAAGAAGAATGAGGAAGATAGAAGAAACAAAGAAGCTGATAGACCCACGTAGACTCACACATGTGGGAGCACACACATGTGCCTAGTCCAAAGAAGGAGTCCACTCTTGTTTTTTCATAAAATTCCACTTTGAAGAAATTCTGAAGAAAGCTCTCAGGAAAGTGCCTAAAAATTGCATAAATGAAGAGTTCTCAATGGAAAGGAGTCTTTACAAGCATAGATGGGACCCACACTTGTATTACATGTCCCACACACTCTTTTGAGTCAAGTTTGAAGTTGCCAGAAGGTTTGTGAAGCATCTTTTATGTTTTTCCCTTCAGAAGTGTGAGAATATGGGAGATAAGGAATATTACTCAAAAGATGATGAAGAGATGGACTTTGCCACCTCACCAAGAGTATCCACCATCACTGTCCCATCCCATATCCTTTTTGGATAATGGTGGGACTAATTTTTTGAGTTCTAGAATTTATCTTCAATTTTTCTATTGAACAGTCCAAGAAAAGGTGAAATGTGTGAAGAGATAGAAGACTTGGTGACTAAGTAATGGAAGATAAGCCAAGATAAGGCTCCACATCAGCAAAATATATCCCAATAGGAGTCTTGTACACTCCTTGGTTGTGCAAGGCTATAGTGGACCCTAACATGTGTGAAATGTTAAACCGATTGTGGTTATATGGACCAAGTGGGAGAATGTTAAATTTGATTGTGGCCCACATGATCACAATAAAGATTCGGTTATTCCCACATTTAAGTGGCTTTAATGTTTAAGTCAAATGGTATTTAAAGAGTTTCCATCTATGCTAAGGTTAAGGTACAAAATAAATAATAGAGGGACTCTCCTTGATGGAAGGAGAGATTTTGGACTTTTGGATTTATGAAAGGGATTCTTGGGTAACTCTCTTGCAGGCGGTAGTTTTCATATCCATCACTTCGTTGGAAGTAGGTGGGTATCGTGGATAGATTTTCAAAACTTTTGACCCACTTGACACAAGGATCAACTATCCATAAGACCAAAAACCCAATCCAGGATGCATTATCCTCAATCTCGTGACCATGTACAGTAAATATTCTATCTAAAAGACAGAATCAAACGGCACTAAACATCCATAATAATCTACGACATGCAAGAAGTAGATCATACCTTTGGAGATTTGTAGTGCTCTAATGGAGAAGTTGTGACTTTGCTTGATGATGAGAATCTTCAACACCTCTTAGCCTTCCGCGCTATGACCCGAATTGGATTTCTTTTCTCAAGAAGATTAGTGGAATCTTCAGGAGAAACCCCAACTCGAAACTCCAAGGAACTAGAAGAGAGAAGGAAAGAGAAACTTGTGCAACTCTTGCTCTAACAGGTTTTGGGCATGAGAGAGTCTCATTAGACGTCCAAGAGATGTTTTTATATATTTTTAAATCTCTTCCTTCATTAATTGAAATAGAATTCTTACTTCCAAAGCAATTAGCAACTTTCTCTTTTCTAAAACCTTCTTTCTAGAGTTCAAGTCGGATTAGTATTTTCCAATAGCTTGGGCTAGCATGGGGACCACTAGGGATTCCTTAAAAAGCTGGCTCCAACTAGAACACCGTGACCCAACATCTCATGTGCAATCCGGGCCCATAGTTAATTGCAAATAACACCACTATATAAATGTAATTGCACTCCAGTCTTAGGAATAAATTACAATGAAGACCCTAAACTTCCCAATTACCACAAGTAGGCCCCTCTATCAAGATCCATGGATCAATTGGAATAAATCTATCTCTTCCAATATAAGTTCCACATCTTATTATCCTTGAGCCCCATTTAATCACAGTAATCATCAGTACCATTCAATTAACTCTTAATTGAGATGGGTGCACACTTACTAATTACAAATCCATTTTAATTGGCACAAGGGGAAAATAGAGATAGATTCCATCTTGATCATTCAACGTTCCTACAGCTCTACTATCACATACCCAAGACACCGAGGTGTTAACCTACAGTCGGCCTCACTCATTGGTAACTCAAAGCAAATGAGTAGATAGAAACTTGAGTTCATCAATGGCTCAGGATTGAGAGCCTATTGCTAGGGAATTATGAGAGCATACCTTATTATTAAGACAGAATTCCATAAGGTGCATCTCATGGTCCTTCAATACATCCAATGTACCAGCACCGTGATCCAGAATCTTACATTCTGATGATTGAGACAAATCACACTATCTCATAGTGATCAAAGTGCTACAACCTTATCAAATGAGATGCCCAGTCTCATTACTAGTCGTGAAGCTATTTAAGTATAAGATTTGTGACATATATCTCCCACGTGTTGATCTCATCCATGCACATATATCACATCAAATATACTAATGGGACCTGATTCAACTCATGAACCATTATGTCATATGTATTGGTCATGTGCATGAAGTATTAAAATAGCATTCATCTCATGAAAGTAAAGCATGATATTATTGATAAATAAAAAAATTAATCAATTTATTACATCAACTGATGGATTGAGTCCACAAAATCTAACAATCTCTCACTTGGGCTCAATGCCAGTCAGGGTTGCATCTCATGCCCATCCCTTCTACATGCTGCTCAAAGACTTTGGTAGTCAAAGGCTTAGTAAAGGGATCTGCCAAATTGTCCGCAGAGGCTATCTTGGTAATAGCAATATCACCTCTCTGTACAATCTCTCTGACTAAGTGATACTTCCTCTGTACATGCTTTTGGCTTTTATGGCTTCTGGGTTCCTTTGACTGAGCGACTGCCCTGCTGCTGTCACAGTAAATTGTGAGTGGCTGTCGTGCCAAAGGTAGCACCTCAAGTTCCAAAGGAATCTTTTAAGCCATACTGTTTCCTTAGCTGCTTCACAAGCTGCTACATATTCAACCTCCGTGGTTGAATCAATGGTACATTCTTGTTTTATACTCCTCCAGCTGATAGCTCCGCCTCCAAGCATAAATACATATCCGGATGTGGATTTCCTAGAATCCTTATCTGACATAAAGTCAAAATCTGTGTATCTAACTCGAATCAACTCATCACTGTTATAAATCAACATGTAATCTCTAGTCCTTCTCAAGTTTTTGAGAATACATTTTACAGCAGTCCAATGTTCAGGTGCTGGATTAGATTGATATCTACTGACTAGGCCCACTACATAACAAATATCTGGTCTAGTACATAACATAGCATACATGAGGCTACCAACAGCCGAAGCTTATGGTATCGACCTCATCTGCTCCTTTTCCTCGGGTGTCTTAGGACATTGATCCTTGGAAAGGTGCACGCCATGCCTGAAAGGTGTGATACCCTTCTTGGAGTCTTGCATTGCAAACCGTACTAGCACCATATCTATGTATGCAGCTTGGGATAAGCCAATCATCCTATTTTTCCAGTCTCGATAGAGTTTGATCCCTAGGATGTAGCTAGCTTCTCCCAAGTCCTTCATATCAAAAGTCTTGGCTAACCAAACTTTTACCGTTGACAACATTCCTATGTTTTTCCCGAGGAGAAGGATGTCATCGACATATAAAACCAAAAAAACTATCCTGTCACCCTCACTTTTCATGTACACACATGACTCATCTGGATTTTGACAAAAACCAAATGACTTGATTGCCTGGTCAAAATGGATATTCCAGCTTCGAGATGCCTGCTTTAGTCCATAAATAAACTTCTGCAGCTTACAAACTTTTTGCTCCTGGTTTTTAGCTACAAAACCATCTGGCTGCACCATATAGATGTCTTCCTCAAGATGGCCGTTGAGAAACGCCGTCTTGACATCCATTTGCCAAATCTCGTAATCGAGATGAGCCGCAATGGATAAGAGTATCCGGATGGATTTGAGCATGGCTACTGGCGAGAAGGTTTCCTCATAATCGATCCCCTTTTTCTGAGTATATCCTTTCGCAACAAGCCTAGCCTTATAGGTCTCCACTCTTCCATATGGTCCTCTTTTTCTCTTGTAGACCCACTTGCACCTAATAGGTTTAATACTTGGCAGGCAAGTCTACAAGTGTCCAGACCTGATTTGAGTACATAGACTCCATCTCAGCTTTCATAGCATCTTGGCAGCGTCCCGAGTCTAAGTCATTGATTGCTTCATCATAGTTAGAGGGATCTTGTTCCGGCTCTTCTGGGATTGCTTCATAAGACTCTCCCAAGAATGAGAACCTGTTAGGGGGTCTGACAATCCTCCCACTACAACGAGGTACTGGTGTAACTACTGGGTCTGGTAAGGGCGGTTCTTCCTCAAGTCCAGTCATACTTGGATTTGGAATTGATTGCTCCTGAATCTCTTCCAAGATCACCTTTTCTAAAGATTTCCGATCCATCATATAATCTTCTTCCAGAAAAACCGCATTGGTGCTGACCAGCACTTTCTGCTCTCTAGGATTATAGAATAACCAACCTTTAGTTCCTTTAGGATATCCTACAAACGTGCATTCTTCCGACTTCGTTTCCAACTAATCCATCTTAACCTTGAGCACGTGTGCTGGACAACCCCAAATGTGTAAATGTTGTAGACTAGGCTTTCACCCAGACCACAATTCCTGGGGAGTCTTAGGTATAGACTTAGATGGTATGAGGTTTAGTATGTACATTGCAGTATCCAAAGCGTATCCCCAAAAGGATATAGGTAATCTTGAGAAACTCAACATAGACCTAATCATATCTAAAAGAGTCCGGTTCCTTCTTTCTGCTACTCCATTCTGTTGAGGCATACCAGGAGCAGACAACTGGGATAGAATCCCATTTTTTGATTAGTAACCCATAAAATCAGCATAGAGATATTCCCCTCCTCGATCTGATCGAAGAGTCTTGATACTCTTACCTAATTTCTTTTCTACTTCCGCTCGAAACTCTTTGAACTTTTCAAAAGCTTCGGACTTGCGGTGCATAAGGTATATGTAATCATATCGTGAGTAATCATCTGTGAAAGTGATGAAGTACTCATATCCTCCTCTGGCCCTGAGATTAATGGGTCCGCAGACATCAGTATGCACTAATTCCAATAAATCTTTGGCCCTATTACCCTTAGCTGAAAAGGGTCTTTTGGTCATTTTACCTTCCAAACAGGACTCACAGACAGGCATTGGTTCTACCACCAATGAAGGTAAGATACCATCTTTCACTAGCCTCTCAATCCTGTTAAGGTTTATATGACCTAGCCTCAGGTGCCAAAGTTTTGTTGGATTAGATGAAGGTGACTTTCTCTTTAATGATGGTCTATTAATTGTTTCAGTATCATGTATCTCATACATCGTGGGGTTTAACAAATTAAGTCCATTGGTTACCTTGCCAGAACATATGAAAGTACCATTCCTTTTTATGACAACTTCAGTAGCAAAACTAATAGAATAACCTTTATTCACCAAACTAGAAACTGAAATTAAATTCCGCCTTAAAGACGGTACATAAAATGTTTCTGACAAAACCAATTTATTATTTGAAAAACATAAAGTAATGACTCCCACTGAAACAGCCTCCGCCTTAGCGTCAGATCCTAGGTTGACAATGATTTCTCCATCACTTAGCCTCCTGGTTTCTCTGAACCCCTGCAACGTATTACATATGTGATTAGTTGCCCTGGAATCCACACATCAGGATTCTGAAGTACCAGTTGCAAAACTAACTTCAGATATAAGTGACTCAATCATACCTGGGGTCTTTTTCTTAGACAGATATTCTGGACAATTCCTCTTCCAATGTCTTATCTCACCACAATGGAAACACTTTCCTTTTGTCCCTGAACCCTTAGCTTTAGCCATGCCACCAGTTGGACCATTCTCCACCTTAGGACCCTTCAGAACTGATTTCTTTTTGCCTTTTTGCCCTTTGCCTTTCGGCTTGGGCTTGGCATCTGACTTTTCTGTCATTAAGGCAGTTGGTTTTTTCTTCATAATCCTTTCAGTTGCTACCAGCTGACTAGATAGCTCAGCCAGAGTCAAATTCATTTTATTCATATTATAATTGACCTTAAAATTGTTGAATGACTCTGGTGTGACTCAAGGATTATGTCAATCTGCGATTCTGCATCAATCGCAACTCCCAGTACATCTAACTCATTTAATAAGTCCATCATCTTCAACATGTGTTCCTGTACTGATGTACCTTCAACCATCTTGGTGCTAATGAGCACCCTCATGGCTGCCTGCCAGCAGGTATGCCTTGTTCTACAAACATCTCCTTTAAGTTCGATATCATATCATATGCAGTCTTATAAGATTGATGTTGGTGTTGCAGCACACTAGACATGGATGCCAGAATGTAACATCGGGCCATCTCATCATCTTTGGCCCATTTGGTGTAAAGGTCCTTTTCTGCTTCTGATTCATCTAGGCCAGGCTCTTCAAGGGGGTTTTTGGTAAGGACATATTTATATCCTGAAGCTGTCAGGACAATATCCAGATTTCATTTCCAGTCTACATAGTTGGATCCCACCAACTTATTCTGGTTGAGGATGGTCACAGGTGGATTGAAAGGATTTGAATTCATGCTTGTAATACTGTAGCACATAACCATACATTTAATTAATGAATTTAAATGACATTAAGGTTTAGTATTCTACCAAATTTATGTGGAAATCCTTATAACCACAAAATTCAGAATACATCGGAATCCCAATCCTGTGGGGTATGCCTCCTTGGGGAGTGCGAATACCTCCTAGACTGGTGTGGATCAAAGTTGGTCAAAATTGGGATTAAGACTATTTATCCATGATCCCCTTCATTCGTTACTATCTAGGTATCTCATACCAAATAATGTATGACTCCCGATTAGCTTCGTTTTCTAAAATACATGAGGCAAATCCTTGAGGATACTACATCATTATTTTAGTTAAGTGTGACCCACCAACTAGCATTGCATGACAACCGTTGCTGGCAGCTCCTCCTTGGGGAGTAGGCTTCCACCCCGTCTCATCAACACTATCCATAGGAGATCCATATCCAGTATCCAGATAAATAGAAGCCCTCCATGGGGAATGGCCATTTTCAAAATGACGCGAGGCTAATACTTTCCTTACAATGGACCTATGGTGGAAAACCATGGGGATTTGTATCTATATAAATGCCCCGCTCCCACTTAATATTTTAGAGTTGAGGATTTCCTTATAGGTGTATACATCCATCAAATATAAGTATAAATTCATCTCATGATACGACCAATGATTGGTTCCAAGTCAAGTTATTTTAAAGAAAGACCAGTCTCTAAAATTAGTGTTACCAATAGATCCATCTCATGGGCCCCACAACTCTAATTAGAACTCTTTCCAAAAATTAATTTGATTTGACCAATTTTGGAATTTGCTATGTTTGGATCAGATATGGAAATACTCTAAAATAAGCATTCATCTATAAATAGAAAGTTTTATAATAAAAGATTAGTCCTCTCCTCCACATGGCCCAGGCGGAAAAGACTTCTTGGACTTCTAGACTTTCCAAAACTTTGGGATTCCTCAAACTCTTTGGGCATCTCCAAAACACCTTTTGGTAATCTTCAAACTCTTTGATTAGGAGTCCAGCTTCTGTTTCCTTCTTTGTTTCAAACATCTCCAGAATTTACAAATTTTTTTAAAAAATACATAAATTCCTATGTCTCTATAATGAAACTTACATGGTAATCTAAACATGGAAATAAAAGGGCTATAAGGAAATTTACCATGCCTTGCCCTTTCACGGGAAACCAAGGAAACCATGATGCCCTTTACACTTAGCCACAAATAAACCAATAAGTAAAAGGAAAGAAAATTCATGTGGGCCATATGGAGAGTACATTATCACCTGCAAGTTAGTATCTCATACAACAAAGCATCTCACAAAACCAGGTTGCCAAACCACAATGGAAAAACAAGATGCAAAATGTTTACCACCACGATACAAGATCCCCTACGCAAAGGGGGTCCGGGAAAAAAAAACAACAACAACTCAGACCAAGAACAAAATGATTCTGCTTGGGTTCGGCTAGCCAATCTGGTCCTTACGGCTAGCCAACAGACCTCTACAACCATAGTGGTTCGTTTGACTAACCGACCTAACGAACCTAGAAATTTGGGCTTTTTCAAATTCGGCTCCTGCTGTTCCCAATCACTTCTAATGATCTCAGTATGTTTCTAATAGCAACTTACCATCCTCCTATCATGATTAATACCTTTTGTGACTTTCCAAACATAGATCTACTATAAAAGCAAGCAAACCCAATAAACATTGATCCGTTCATAGCCCTTGCTCTATCCTCTTCACATCTCATGCAAAGATTAGACAAGATTACTGATCTAACATGATTAGAGATGAGGTATGGCTCTGATACCAATTGTTGGAAGTAGGTGGGTCTCGTGGATAGATTTTCAAAACTTTTGACCCACTTGACACAGGGATCAACTATCCATAAGACCAAAAACCCAATCCAGGATGCATTACCCTCAATCTCGTGACCATGTACAGTAAATATTCTATCTAAAAGACAGAATCAAACAGCACTAAACATCCATAATAATCTACGACATGCAAGAAGTAGATCATACCTTTGGAGATATGTAGTGCTTTAATGGAGAAGTTGCGACTCTGCTTGATGATGAGAATCTTCAACACCTCTTAGCCTTCCACGCTATGACCTGAATTGGATTTCTTTTCTTAAGAAGATTGGTGGAATCTTCAGGAGAAATCCCAACTCGAAACTCCAAGGAACTAGAAGAGAGAAGGAGAGAGAAACTCGTGTAACTCTTGCTCTAACAAGGTTTTGGGAGTGAGAGAGTCTCATTGGATGTCCAAGAGATGTTTTTATATATTTTTAAATCTCTTCCTTGATTAATTGAAATAGAAGTCTTACTTCTAAAGCAATTAGCAACTTTCTCTTTTCTAAAACTTTCTTTCTAGAGTTCAAGTCGAATTAGTATTTTCCAATAGCTTGGGCTAGCGTGGGACCACTAGGGATTCCTTAGAAAGCTGGCTCCAACTAGAACACCGTGACCCCACATCTCATGTGCAATCCGGGCCCACAGTTAATTGCAAATAACACCACTATATAAATGCAATTGCCCTCCAGTTTTAGGAATAAATTACAATGAAGACCCTAAACTTCCCAATTACCACAAGTAGGCCCCTCTATCAATATCCATGGATCAATTGGAATAAATCTATCTCTTCTAATATAAGTTCCACATGTTATTATCCTTGAGCCCCATTTAATCACAGTAATCATCAGTACCATTCAATTAACTCTTAATTGAGATGGGTGCGCACTTACTAATGATAAATCCATTTTAATTGGCACAAGGGGATAATAGAGATAGATTCCATCTTGATCATTCAACGTTCCTACAGCTCTACTACCACATACCCAAGACACCGAGGTGTTAACCTACAGTCGGCCTCACTCATTGGTGACTCAAAGCAAATGAGTAAATAGAAACTTGAGTTCATCAATTGCTCAGGATTGAGAGCCTATTGCTAGGGAATTATGAGAGCATACCTTATTATTAAGACAGAATTCCATAAGGTGCATCTCATGGTCCTTCAATACATCCAATGTACCAGCACCGTGATCCAGAATCTTACATTCTGATGATTGAGACAAATCACACTATCTCATAGTGATCAAAGTGCTGCAACCTTATCAAATGAGATGCTCAGTCTCATTACTAGTCGTGAAGCTATTTAAGTATAAGATTTGTGACATATATCTCCCGCGTGTTGATCTCATCCATGCACATATATCACATCAAATATATTAATGGGACCCGGTTCAACTCATGAACCATTATGTCATATGTATTGGTCATGTGCATGAAGTATTAAAATAACATTCATCTCATAAAAGTAAAGCATGATATTATTGATAAATAAAGAAATTAATCAACTTATTACATCAACTGATGGATTGAGTCCATAAAATCTAACACACTTACCATGAGAGAAGAATGGCAAAGGACGGGAGAGTTGTGTTTCCCATTGAAGACAACCTTCTGTTGGATCGGAGGCTCCAGATGGTGCATTTAGGTAATCTCTAACCAATCCAATGGTTTAGATTGATGTTTTCTTGTATTCTTGGATTGATTTTAGAAGAGATGCATTATGGTTGTAAACCAATATTTCTCCAACATTTGGTATCCGAGCCATATTGGTTTTAATCCAATGATCAATTGTATTCTTTTTTTTTTTTTTTGATATAATGTTGGGGCTTCATGGATTCTTTCGGCAGTAAAAACAAGTACCTAGGAGAAAGAATTTTTGGGTATTTCATAATGGATATTCCATTCATTGGAATGATAGACCTCAGAAATGAGGATTACAAAGCCCACAACCGAATCTGAAAGAGATGGGAATAATAGATTTATTTTTACTGTACATGTGTTTTTTTTATTTAACAATTACAGAAGGCTTTAATTTCAAAATATGTGAGTTGGATATTATCTTTATACTTTGATCTTAGGGATGAAAGGCTCAATTAATGATATCTCTGTCATGTTAGTTTTTGGGTGAGGCTTTTTTCTCACAAAATTGTGAAGGAATTTTTTTAAGCTATCATTATAATTCTTTAATTATAAAAAAACATTGTCTTCTAGGATTTGTGCTAGAATATCACTATCTGTGTACTATTCTAGCACATGTCCAGTGCACGGTTTGTGAGCTGGCAATAAAGCCAGCCCCCCAAAATGGTTGGCGGGGCTTGGCCAGATGGCCGATTTAGCTTGACTTGACCAACCTAACCTGGCTATTTGCATGGGCCATGCTTGTCAAGTCGAGTTTACCTAGTCTAGTCTGGCCAACTCAACTTGGCTAGTCCATCCTGGAATATGTTTAAGGTTAGGTTAGTCTAGCCTGACTTGACAGCCAAATTGGCAAGGCTTGTTACTATCTGGGTTGGGTACTAGGTTGGGTCAGGGTTGAACCTAACCCATTAAGGGCCCACTAAGCCCAAATGAATTAAAATTTTTTATCCACTTATTAAATAGTACATAATGGTGTATCAAATTGACTCAAATGTGATCTATAAGTGGCCCAAATTAAATGTTGTAAAATGGCCCGTATACCATTAAAGGGTATATGCTAGTACATATTGAACATACAGTGTAACCTTTTGTTCTAACTATTTTTTATGGTATTTTTTTACCATCAAATCCTTT
Source organism: Sextonia rubra (assembly GCA_037013555.1). Classification (NCBI taxonomy): domain Eukaryota; kingdom Viridiplantae; phylum Streptophyta; class Magnoliopsida; order Laurales; family Lauraceae; genus Sextonia; species Sextonia rubra. The sequence continues at coordinate 21,790,968 of JASUAD010000014.1, forward strand.
TATCAAACACATATAAGGTCTAATTGTAGTTTGGTAACACTTAGTAGACATTGATTTGTCAAGATCAAGTGTAATTGATCAATAAAGTGAGATTCTAATCACTCTTATATGATCTTTATTCAATCCAATCAGATCAATAATAGATCTGTCTCATGCATTAAGCAACCTCCGTTTTAATTTATGATAAAAATAATCTGATGATTTATGCTTATTTTGATAAATTATACTTAGGGCTGAGATCTTTTGATAGTTTATGCTTAATTTGATAAGTCATACTTATGGTTTTTCATTCTTTTATGAGGTGAAGGAGGTCTTAGGTGATGATGATATTCTTTTTATTAGAAAACAGTTTTTGCGAAAGAAAAATCTTTCAGATCAGAAACATTTATATGTTTTTTATCTCAGTTATTTTGAGACAAAGAATAGAATATTTGCATGATTGGATTAATTATCTTGCTTAGTAAATTCTGGATGCTCTTATCTATTTTCTCCATTGATTTTCACTATTTTCAATTGCATCAGGTTTCTGACATTCTTAGTTTTATTTCAAATCAATCTTCTTGTAAATAAAAATTTTAAATTTTTAACTATAAAAATTTCAAAAGTACTACCTGTGGGATCAACCTGAATTTGCCGTTGTTCTCAACAAGACAATTGTGCACTTGTAGTTTTTAAGTAAATTGATTAAATTCACACCAAGTGTTTGGTGCCATTGCCGGGGAGTCATGTGTGAATTTCTTTTTATTAAAATCTGATTTTTTTAGTATTTTAGTTATATTTATTTTCAGGAGTATACATGCAGGTTACATTGTTTTGCAGCATTCATATAATTATGATGTGCGTCATTAGTTTTTGTTAGTTTCTTTTTATTAAAAAATTATGATGTTTCTAATTTTATTATTATTTTATTGAATTTTTGGAATTTTTAATTAATAAAAAATAACAAAATTTTTTAGATTTCTTTTAATTTCGAATTTCAATAAATTAAAACAAAAAAGGAAAAAAATTGATCTTTTGTTAAGTTTGAGTTTGATTAGATTTGTTTTAAATTCTTAGTGTTCTTTTTTTATTTTCATTAAATAATCACAAAAGAAAATTGTTTTTTTTCTTTCTGGATTGTGTTCAAGTGTCTAGATCAGTAGCTAACCTCTAAATTTAATTCAGATTAGTTAAAAATTTCAAATTCTATCCCTTAAGTTGTTTAGATTAATTATAGTTTTTAAATTGAATTGGATAATTTTGGATTTTTGCTTTTTTTGAGATAGAGTTTGATTTTGTTCACTAACTTAAGATTTACTAATAAGATTTTCTTTTTCATAGGTTTCTTTGAAAAGTAGGAGACTTGCACAAATGGCTTGCTTAAGCAGAGAAAAACGTAGAATTACTAAAAAAAACGGATAAGCTTGCACATTATAAGGATTAGTGGACCCACTGTAAAATCTTTTATCCTAACCCATGAATCTTTTATCTGCAAGTGTGCTTGGTTATTTAATTTATGCAATACAGTGATTGCTTGCTTGTCGCACAAATTAAATTGGATCTACATACTTAGATAAGGGCAATCTACCCCAACAATAAAAGGACTGGATTTCAACACTAGATCCTTGCCCACCTAGGACTAATCATCTCTCACATAGGAACCTAACCATTAATTAAAATCAAGCAGGCATGAGACCAATGGATTTGAGCTCAATAGGACGAAGACAATGGAATGTTGTACTGGTTGCGCTCTCTAACTAAAATTGATATCCAAGAAAAGCCTTTGCCTCTAAGAGTGTGACAGTTTATCTATTCATGTAAGGTCACAATCCCAACTAACCTCGATTTATGTTAATTTATCTTGTTTATACTAATTAAAACTTTTTTAGGCTAATTTTGTTAGATTTTGTGGACTCAATCCATCAGTTGATGTAATAAATTGATTAATTTCTTTATTTATTAATAAAATCATGCTTTGCTTTCATGAGATGAATATTATTTTACTACTTCATGCACATGACCAATACATATGACATAATGATTCATGAGTTGAACCGGGTCCCATTAGTATATTAGATGTGATATATGTGCATGGATGAGATCCACACGCGGGAGATATATATCACAAATCTTATACTTAAATAGCTTCACAACCAGTAATGAGACTAGGCATCTTATTTGATAAGGTTGCAGCACTTTGATCACTATGAGATAGTGTGATTTGTCCCGATCATCAGAATGTAAGATTCTGGATCACGGTGCTGGTACATTGGATGTATTGAAGGACCATGAGATGCACCTTATGGAATTCCATCTCAATAATAAGGTATGCTCTCATAATTCCCTAGCAATAGGCTCTCAATCCTGAGACATTGATGAACTCAAGTTTTTATCTATTCATTTGCTTTGAGTCACCAATGAGTGAGGCCGACTGTAGGTTAACACCTCGGTGTCTTGGGTATGTGGTAGTAGAACTGTGGGAACGTTGAATGATCAAGATGGAATCTATCTCTATTATCCCCTTGTGCCAATTAATGGATTTGTCATTAGTAAGTGCGCACCCATCTCAATTAAGAGTTAATTGGATGGTACTGATGATTACTGTGATTAATTGGGGCTCAAGGATAATAAGATGTGGAACTTAGATTGGAAGAGACGGATTTATTCCAATTGATCCATGGATATTGATAGAGGGGCCTACTTATGGTAATTGGAAAGTTTAGGGTCTTCATTGTAATTTATTCCTAAAACTGGAGTGCAATTGCATTTATATAGTGGTGTTATTTGCAATTAACTGTGGGCCCGGATTGCACATGAGATGTGGGGTCGCGGTGTTCCAGTTGGAGCCAGCTTTTTAAGGAATCCCTAGTGGTCCCCACGCTAGCCCAAGTTATTGGAAAATACTAATCTGACTCGAACTCTAGAAAAAAGGGATTAGAAAGGAGAAAGTTGCTTTGGAAGTAAGACTTCTATTTCAATTAGGTAAGGAAGAGATTTGTAAGTTTATAAAATCTCTTGGGCGTCCAGAAGAGTCTCTCTCACGCCCAAAACCCTTTCGTGCAAGAGTTGCACGAGTTTCTCTCTCCTAGTTCCTTGGAGTTTCGAGTTGGGATTTCTCCTGAAGATTCCACCACTCTTCTTGAGAAAAAAAGTCCAATTCAGGTCATAGTATGGAAGGCTAAGAGGTGTTGAAGAAATCCATTAGAGCACTGCGGATCTCCAAAGGTATGATCTACTTCTTACATGTCGTAGATTATTATGGATGTTTAGTGCTGGTAGAATATTTACTATACATGGTCACGAGATTGAGGGTAATGCATCCTGGATTGGTTTTTGGTCTTATGGATAGTTGATCCCTGTGTCAAGTGGGTCAAAAGTTTTGAAAATCTATCCACAAGACCCACCTACTTCCAACAAATTTAACTCAAACCCCTTGGGCTTGGGTCGTGGAAAGGTAGATGGGTCAGGTTCGAACTTTACCTAGGTAGTAAGAGCCCTCTTGTAATTTGGAATTCTTGCATCATATTGACACCTCATTCGTTGCATCTTGTATAATCCATCTTGTAGACCATCTTTCATGTTCGGCTCAACTTAATTTGGATCCATCTTAGCCCAATTGAGATCCATTTGACCTAAACTGTAATTATCCAGAGAATGTGGACTTGCATGTAAAACTTCAGGAAAATTTAGTTAATAAAATGAACCCAACGTTTTTCTCCATCTACTCTTCTGATCCTTGCTAAAACCACTCCTCCTCTTCACTTTTCTTCATCTCCACCTCAATTTGGAGCTGGAAATAAGGTCTTGAAGCCTTACATGCAAGAGGGACAACCTCCATTCATCATCATCATCATCATCTTCTTCTTTTGTGCATCTTTCTCATTGGAATCACCATCTTCTTCAAGCTACAGCTTCTTAAGGTGAATCTCTACCTCTATTTTAGTTTTGTTGGTTTATTAGAGTCAAGGAGACACAAAAGAATAGCATGCATGCATCTATAGAAGATTCACCCATTGAATGTCTTCCATGTAGATAACCCATCTTCTATTGAGGCTTTTTCTAACTACACACTAAAGAGAAGCTGATAAGGTCAAGCGCTACATCAAATGTAAGTGTTAGAGTATATATTACCACATATATGTCTAAATTTGTTGATTCTTGAAGTGATCACTCTAAATGTTAGTTACAGCTCATTCAACCATGATTAAGCACACATATATGTTGGATTAGGTGATAATGAATATAATTAAGCAATATTAATGATATTGGGCAAAGTAAGACCTATTATGAAAAATTTGAAATCATAAGGAATCCTATTGGAACTAAGAACTAGGAGTTCTATATTTAATTCGTGCTCCAAAACTATTTTTAGAAATTCTGAAGCTTACGGTGAAGCCACGGCTAATTCGTAAGTTTTTATGGCTCAAAATCAAAAGAGCACAAAAACCCACTTTTGAATTATAGCTAACTCTTGGCTAAGCCATGGAATGAACTATGGCTAAGCTGTAACCATCCCGTGACCAAGCTGTAAGTCATTTTACAGCAAGTTCTCCCGAGAGTCAAAAAACTTAGCTTTACTCTATGGCTCACCCACGGCTAAGCCATGCATTGTACTACAGCTAAGCTATAGCCTAGCCTTAGGCTTAGCATGGCTAAGCCACATGCCACTATATCACTAAGCCATAATTGCATATGAAAAGGAGAAAAACTAAGCCATTCTGCTAAACTATAACATGTATACGACTAAGCCGTAAGAACACAATGTACTTAGGATAGTAGGGATTTCAAATGACTTTGTAGGGCCTTAGATATGGCATCTTTTCCCTAATTAAATTAGCCCAATGTTGATTAAATGATAAGGAGGACAAGTGTAGGGTTGTCACTTATCCTCTTCGATTTTCCGGATGAATCCCCGATGTTATGTCATGGGTGTAGGCATAAGAAGAGGTGTCCTTTGCATACATAATGTAACACCAAGAATGGTAGCACATTGAGACTAAATGCTTTATGAATACATCGTGTTGAATGACCTCGGGAGCACAAAATATCTAGCATAGGGATGACTAGTAAATCTCATTTATACCTTCTCGATTTAATGTATTCATATTGTTAAGAAACCTTGTCCTCATCATGATGTAGTCATGTACCCATATCCTGGCGAACCTTAAGGCCATCAGACCAGACCTTCTATTGAGTGTGCGTCGGTGAACCAAAATGGGTGTAGCTAAGTTTGAGAGGGTTCGAGCTTATTCGCTCATTTGAGTATGCATTGTCTACTTATCAGTTACTTTATTTAATTTTGATTTATTATGATTAAATATGCTTTCAAGACTGAAACTCCTTTATGTATGCTATGATAAGTATGATTGAAATGTATAAAAAAATATGAATTCGAGATGGTCTTGATACGTCGAGTCAGCATCACTTAGCTTGTACCCTTATCAAGTTCGATAGAACCAATTTGGGTGCCCCTTATGTAACTGCTACAGTAGTTTATGGAGGAGTTGTCGGCATTCCTCAGAAAGCTAACCCGATCCCCCAGTGTAATTCCCATATGTATGTTATATGCTCTCTCTAGATGATACACTCTTTTTGGGAGGATATAGCCTTGTGGATGCCAACTAGTATGTTTGATATTCCATATTGATTCGCTACTCATGTTTACTCATGCACAACATACCTAGTTTATGATTATTGCCTTCTTCAACCAATATACTCTTTAATTTATTTGATACATTAGGATGGTCTTATATATCTCTATATTTGATTAATTGGCGTGTTAACAGCGCTACCTTTGGTGTTACAAGTACGGAACCCGATCCTAGCACGACTGTTGACACGTCCCTGGAGGTATTCCAATGGTACCTAGGGGTATTGAAGAGTGGAAGGAAGGTGACATATACTACTAGTCGTCTTAAGAAAAGAGTCAAAAGTGGATTTTGTCTGGTTGATAGTTTAGTGATGTTTGAATTGGTGTTTAACATGCCTCCTTATTTTTTTTGGACATGTGTTTCAGATTGTAGGAATGACTTGTTAAAGGATTTTGTGGTTATGTATGTGTTGGGAATGGATAATTAAAAGACTTAAGTTTATTTTATAATGGTATAATATTCCTTTTATGCATTGCTTATGATCATTATAGGTATATTTCATAGGTTTTCATTTTATGTTTAAAATTTAATCTACATGTTGTTGGACATTCCTTACATGTTCCTGTGGAATCTCCCTTGTAGTGATTCGTGCATGTCTTCACATGACACAGATTGCTATGGGATTACGTATCTACATGCTAAAGGCCCATTTTAATTCCCAATTCCCGGGATTGGGGTGTGACATACGTAAGTTATGGTATCAAAGTGACTAAGAAGTCAATTAAATGGCTTAACAACTCTAGGAAATGTTGTGAGGTTACGATACCTCCGATTGGGGGATTGATTTTGTATAAAGACTTATAACTTACCTCCTATTTTTGTATTGCTTATGATTAACCACTATTATAATTATAGATAAATGGCATTTGGGTCCAGTACGAACAACTGTTTAGGTGATAATGGCCATGAAGACATCGAATTAGACGGTGTAGATCCTCCACCACCACCCCCTCCTCATCCCGCATATAACATGGAAAAGTGATTTATGATGTTGATGCATCAACTGGCTGCCAGCAACGCTAACCAAGCAACTATGCAATTGCAATTAGCTATTTTTCTGGAAAGACAGAGCCATACTAGTGATCCTAATTCTTTATATGAGAAGTTCCGGAAAAGAGGGGCTACAGAATTCACAGGACAAGAGGACCCATTGCAAGTTGACGCATGGTTCTTACACATAGAGAATATTTTCGATTCATTGACCTACACACAAAGGCAATTGGTGGTCCTTACGGCATCCATGTTTAGAGATATTGTGGACACATGTTGGAAAAGTATCCATGACCAAATTAGGGCTGTGCTAGACACTACCATGTGGGAAGCTTTTAAGAGGCAATTTAGGAAAAAGTTTATTCCAAAGTATGTGACTCGCAAAAAGAAGGTAGAATTCCTCACCCTATAGCAGAATTCCATGACAATTGCAGAATATGTGCACATATTCAGTCAGCTTTCTCGGTTTGCCTTGGACTTGATCAACACAGAGGAGAAAAGAGTTGAGAGGTTCCTTAAAGGGTTGAGGCCTGCTATTAAGGGACACAATATGGCTTCCAGCGTCCAGTATAGTATCATGACGCTATGTAGAGAGCTTATGCTGCTGAAGAAATTGAGAAGAGCTTATTTTTGGGAGAGTCTAGGAGAAATACCCCACCATCTGGAAGGAGTCAACAACACTCTAAGAAACAAAAGGGAGTCACTGGTGGGATATCAAGGCTAGTCTGTGGCATGTACGGAAAAGGCATTTCAAGAAACAATGGGTACTAAGCTAAGTTTTAGTGCTGCCTATCATCTGCAGACTGATGGATAGTCCGAACGTACAATACAGACGCTGGAGGGCATATTGCATGTGGGTGTCCTTAACTTTGATAAGGAATGGGACAAGCAATTATCAATGTACTAGTTTGTGTACAACAACAGTTACCATGAAAGCAATGGTATGGCTCCATTTGAAATGTTGTATGGACACAAGTGTCGGACTCTAGTATATTAGGAGGAAGTGGGAACTAGTAGTTTCCATGGATCAACAATTATTGTAGAAAATGCTGAAAAGGTGCAGAAAGTGTTGGACAATTTAAAGATTGCTGGTTCTAGACAAAAAAGTTATGCTGACAATTGTAGAAGAGACTTGGAGTTTCAATAAGAGATTAAGTGTTCTCCAAAGTCTCTCTGATCAAAGGCACAATCATATCCAGACAGAAGGGTAAATTATCCCCAAGGTACATAGGACCATTTGAAATCAAAGGCAAAATTTAAGATTTAGCCTACAAACAAGCCCTTTCTCCAAAGTTTGCGAGAGTACATGATGTATTTTATGTTTTAATGCTCCACAAGTACATCGGCAATCCTATGCACATCATTTGCTATAACAATATACAGGTCCTGCCAAATGTCACATCTCAAGCCCAAGAATTCAGGTATTATGATTAAACCTAAAATAGTGACACACGTACTCCCATGTATACACACCTAGACCCAAGTCTAAATGCAAACACACAAGGGAAAGTCACACTTGTAATTACTATTAGTAGACTCTTGTCCAGGCATTCATATGCGGAAGCTATCAGCATCATTCACAAAAACAAGATGACACACCATAATTAGAAACATATCTACATGTAATAAAATGAAAAGGAAGTGTTTCTTTACAAAAAGGGAAGGAAGTTTATGAAAAGAAGGTCATTTGTATAGTAGACAAAATATATTGAGTCATGGCCCATACATAACGAAATGAACTTAGTGCAACCACAACCCAAATATAAGCCCTATACTAATCCAAATCGCACTCCGGCTGGATCGGTCAGAAATCAACTGTTGTCCACTCATCAATCCGGTTGGGACCTCAAAGATTTCCTTTGAAGTCTTGTCGACCTTCGAGGGACTGGAAGAGGGACCTGAGCCTGTAACACCAATGGACAACGAATGAATAAGATTATTCAGTAAAGCATAAAAAAATTAAGGTAACATACATTGTATCTACAAGAATCACTACTAGGTGATCATAAATAGATTTTGAAGTTAGTATGTTAGGCACGTTGTGCATTTGAATAGAGCATGTTCTAAGATTCAATTAACAGAAATACTTTACTATGTGGCTACTATATTTGCCATATCCTCCCTCTAAGGATCTATGCGTTGAGAATACCATCGACTGGGCCAAGGTACGAATGGGTCTCTAGTTCCTCGAATCCAGAAGCCTCAAGAAAAACACACTACAATGGCAACATTCATGCTGCATCAAATTCAACCCTGCCTAGTATCATAAGCCTAAGGCTGAGTAGAGCCAGAACATTTCGATTCATTCATATACGTGAACTAAAGTAAATTGTATATTACACAATTCATTCGTTAAGGAAGGACAATAACATTCAGTCTATATTTAAGTCATGCGTGCAATACGTTCATACTTAATTCATTCGTATTCAATTCAATGTCAACGTCAATAGAAAACATATATCAAGAAATAAAACAAATAGGATCAATTGAGAAATAATCATTCAATTCAAATCATTATTGGAAGAAAAGAAGACAATAACCGTAATTCAATATGCTATGCAACTCAATTCAGTTTCATGGTATAAAGGTGGTTTACTACCCAACCCTAATCTAGTCATCCATTGTTTCTAACCATGCATGTTGATGTAGTTTTAAGTTATCCGATACACAGTTGCCTTTGTTTTGGTGTTACATTGTATCGGGAATATGCATCGAAGTTTCTTAAACCAACACCCAATGGAAGGTGTTCAACAAATGGACAGCACACATGAATGAGTCTTAGCTCTCAAGATCATTCATGATGTTTAATCAGTCCATTGGACCAATTAATGAGGTAAAGGGATCCAAAACTAAGGCCTACAAGGTCTCCTAACAATACCTAAATTAACCTTGGCTTTCACTGGCCTTATGGCTTAGCAATGGCCGACTTACGGCTTAGCCATGGGCATTTTACGGCCTACATGAACTACAGCTTAGCCGTAGTTACCCAGATTCTCCTGCATTTATGGTTGAATCGTGGTTCATCTTACGGCTTAGCCGTATTTGTTCTATGGTTGAGCCACAGTTTGGCTACTGGTTAGCTGTATCACATTATATGGCTTGACCGTGGCTTAGCCGTGGAAGGTTTTCGATTTTTTATACTCTCGAGTTTCCAAACCATAAAATTGCGTACTGTTAGACCATGGCTAGGTTACGAAGTAGCCGTAGTGCATCTTACGGTTTAGCCGTAGCTTGGCCGTAGTATAAACTTCAAATTTGCTGCTCTTTGAAGTTAGAGCCGTGGAAGACCTACGGCATAGCCGTAAGCTTTAGATTTTCTATAACAGTTTGATTTTGTCTTAGAACTTAATAAGTTATATGCAGAATTAAACAAGGAAAATAGAAGTATAAAGGAAGGGCTGTAAAACACATCAAAATGAAAAGATTTGTAGGAATCATAAGAATCAAGATATACCAACATGCATTCAACCAAAATTTGCTTATACTTGCCTTTAATTAAGCTTTTCAAGCTATTAATCCTTTCTTTGGCTCAATTTGGGTATGTTTAGACCTAATTGCTATGCATGCAAGAATTGAGAAAAGATATGAGTGCATGCAGCGAAATGAGAGTCTTCTAGACTCAAGAGAGCTGTAGTAAAAGACAAAACTCTTACCTTAAAGATGGATTAGAAGAAGAAGGTGCTTAAGTCTTCCATTTCAAAGACAAGAGGAAAGCTCAAGGATGATGGAAATGAAGAGGAAGAATCTGAGGTCACACATACAAAGCTTTTGTCCCCATGATTCGAGAGAAAAAGTGGTGAAGAGATAGAGGAAGAAAAAGAAGAAGACGTTGGAGAGGAGTGCATACAATAAGAGAGGGTTGAATGGTTAGTTGCACCCTGGTTAGTTGGACCTTTTTCTATGATACATGCTTTCTGAAGTTTATATGAAAGTCCCTATTTGTTGGAATAATTTCAATTTAAGTCAAGTGAATGACAAACTAATTCAAACGACTTCATTTGTAATCGAGTCATTTACGAAAGTTAACAGGCTTGACGAGACACATGTGATGATGCCAATATGATGCATGAATGATGTAAATTTACAAAGTCTAAAATTACAAAAAAAAGGGCTTACATCTACCTAATCTAGGTTAAACTTAACCCAACTACCTATCTATGACCTGAAACGTGACTCATTAAGACAAAACATTATTAGCTAGACTAATTCTCTGGAAAATCATTAATAACTAAATCAATTAGTTACTAAATATACTTAATTAGGGTCAGAGTGTTACATCCTCCCTCGCTTAAGAATCATCCAATCCTTTGCATAAAACATACCTGCGTGAAGAGGTAGGGATATTGTCTAGCCATTAGTTTTTCAAGTTCCCAAGTGGCTTTATCGGGACTATAATGTTTCCAAAAGACTTTGACTCATCGTATGGTCTTTGTACATAGTATTTGCTCCCTTGTACCAATGATACAGAGCGGGCGCTTGACGTATGACGTATCTGGCTAAATTTGGACATCATCATACCGAATGATGTGGGTAGGGTTTCTAATATATTTGCAAAGCATCGATACATGAAACACATCATGTACACTGGAGAACTCATAGGAAGTGCTAACCTGTAAGCTAAATCACCAACCCTACTCTTGACTTCAAATGGGCCTATGTACCTTGGAAGCAATTTGCTTTTTTGGCCAAAACGTATTGTGCCCTTCATAGGAGAGACTTTTAGAAAGACCCAATCACCAATTTGAAACTCTAAGTCTCTATTACGAGTATCAGCATAACTCTTCTGTCTTGAAGGAGCAACCTTCAAATTCTCAATCACTTTTTGTACCTTTTCGGTAGTTCAGCAATAATTATCGGTCCATGGAAACTTCTAGTTCTAACTTCTTCCTAACAAACTGGACTCTATCATTTACGTCCATACAATGCTTCATACGGAGCTATACCAATGCTTTCATGGAAGCTGTTATTATATGTAAATTCACACAATGATAGAGTTTCTCCCATTTTTTGTCAAAGCTTAGGACACTGGTTAATAACATGTCTTCCAAAGTTTGAATAGTGCGTTCTGATTGTCCATCCGTCTACGGGTGGTATGCTGTACTAAAACTCAGTTTGGTACCCATCACTTCTTGAAAAGCCTTCCAAAACAATGATACAAATCTACTGTCACGATTGGAAACTATGGACACTGGTTTACCATGCAGCTTTACAATCTCATCCACAAACTTCTTGGACATCTCGAAAAAAGTCATACCTTTTTTGAAAGGAATAAAGTGGGTTGACTTCATTAGGCTATCCACAATTAGCCAAATTGCATTATTTTCTTATTCATTGGGGGTAAACCTGAAATGAAATCATTATGATGTGTTCCTATTTCCATTGAGGAATATGCAATGGGTGTAAGGAACCGAGAGGCCTCTAATGAATGGCTTTCACTTTCTAGCATGTAAGGCACCTAGCTACAAATCTTATGATTTCTTTTTTCATATTATTCTACTAAAACTGATCCTTTATATTCCAATACATCTTCGTGCTACCAGTGGGTACCGCATACCTAGCATAATTTGCGTCTGTCATTAGGCTCTCTTTCAAACCATCAAGAGCTAGTATGCACAATCTATTCTTGAAATATAGGACACCATCCTCTAGATAGAAATCTAGTTTATCTCCTATGGTCTTTAATTCGCGCTAGATTCAGATCTTTAAACTATCTATCCTTAATTGCTTGAATTATATTAGGCTGGAAAATAACTATACTTGCAAACATCACCAAATTGTCCACAAATTTTACTTCCACAGGCATGTCTTTGAATTCATCTTGTATGAACAAATTTGAGCTCAATAAGGTACTGAGACTCTTGTCTTTCTGCTAAGAGCATCTGCCACGACATTCCCCTTTCCTGGGTGATACTTGATACAAAAATCATTATCTTTGATGAATTCAAGCCATGTACGCTGCCTCATATTTAAATCATGCTGCTTGAATAAATATTGCAAGTTATGGTGATCTAAATGTACCTCCAACTTTTCACCATACAGGTAATGTCGCCAAAGTTTCAAAGCGAAAACAATAATTGCTAGCTCTAGATCATGTGTGGCATAATTCCTTTCATGCTCCTTTAATTGTCTAGAACCGTATGCAATCACCTTGCCATGTTGCATCAAAACACACCCCAATCTAACTATGGACGCATCTGAATATATCACAAATCCTTCACCTCCATCTAGTAGAGTTAATATTGGAGTGATAGTTTATTTTTTTTCAAGGTCCTAAAACTTGATTAACAGTTTTCAGTCCTATTAAAGGGCACATTCTTTTGAGTTAGCTTCGTTAAAGGAGCTGATATCTTTGTGAAGTCTTAAACAAATCTTCTATAATACCTTTCAAGTCCAAGAAAACTCTTGATCTCTGTCACAGATTTTGGACTTGGCCAATTTATGACTGCCTCAATTTTTGCTGGAACAAATGCCAAACTATCTCGTGAAATGATATGACTATGAAAAGCTACCTACTCAAGCCAAAATTTACATTTCTCTAACTTTGTATATAATCGATGTTCTCTCAACAATTGCAGGGCTCTTCTCAAATGGTCTGTATGCTCCTCTGCTGTCTTTGAATACACCAAAATATTATCAATGAAAGCCACAACAAAGCGATCCAAGAAGGGAACGAAGACCCTATTCATCAAGGCCATAAAGGCAGCAGGCACATTAGTCAATCCAAAAGGCATCACAAGGAATTCATAATGACCATACCTTATTCTAAAGGCAGTTTTAGAAATATCATCTTCCTTAAATCTTAATTGGTGATAACCAGATCTCAAATCAAAATTTGAGAAATAAGCTGCACCTTGAAGTTGGTCAAACAATTCATCAAAGCACGGTAAGGGATATTTATTATTTATCGTTACCTTATTCAACTACCGATAATCAATACACATTCAAAGTGTGCCATCCTTTTTCTTTACAAACAACACCGAGGCTCCCTAAGGTGACACACTAGGGCATATGAAACCCTTATCAAGTAAATCCTATAATTGCTTTTTCAACTTTAGTAATTCTGCAGGAGCCATACGATACGGAGCTTTACTGATCGGTGCTGTACCTGGCATGAGTTTAATAGAGAATTCAACTTCTTTAGCAGGAGGTAACTCTGGAACTTCTTCGGGGATTATGTCCAGGAAGTCGCATATAATCGGAATCTCTTTAAGCTTCTTGAGTTCCTTCTTCTCAGAGACAAAGGAAATAAAGACTATACACCCCTTGCGTATCATCGTATCCGCTTTGAATGCAGAGATAATGTACTTAGAGAATTTCTTCTTACTTCCCTCAAAATGGAACCCATTTCCTAAATTAAAGTAGATTATCCTGTTATAACAATTCACACAGGCATGATACCATGCTAACCAATCTATTCCAAGAATGACATTGAAATTTAACATTGATAGCAAAATTAAGTCAACTGGAAGTTGACAACCTTTTATCTGCACATTGCATTGAGGGTAGTATAAACTACATTCCACTCTCTTACCAATAGAAGTGGACAACACCGAAATATACAGTAACGGCTTAGGCGGCTTCCTTAGCTTTACTGCAAAATGGGATGCTATGTATGAACGCATAGACCCTGAATCAAACAACGCTTTTGCTTCTTCATTATCAATAGAAAGAATACCTCCCACCACATTAGCATCCTCCACGCTCTCGTGAGTGGAGGTATAAGCACGGGTATTCTAGCGATTTGGCTTCTAGTCTTGATGTGATTGTTGTGGTTTGCCTTGTGTAGTGAGAGCAGTAGACCTTATTTATTGGGTGGGCTTGCACTTTGGACATTGAGCCATCTGATGTTCCATAGAACCACAAACCAAACAGGCTCCTGTATTCCTCCAGCATAACTCAGTCTTGTGAGGCTTTCCACAATGACCACATTTCATACCTGCTTTACTTAGAGTACCTTGTCTACCCTTCATCTTTTTTTGTACTTGCCCCTTAGCACCAAAGGATGTGTTTCTTTTGGAGTCCACAACTCTCTTCTCACGGGCATTTGCCTTTGTAGAATGGGCCCTATCTAGCACATCATCAAATGTAGCGGGCCGTTGGAGAGTTGTAATAAAATCCTTATACATGGGATTTAGGCCAATGATAAACCTATTAACCTTTTTCTCTTCCATGTTGATCATGTCTTCTGCATATTGGGACAATTGAGTAAAAATATGTACATAGTTTGCCATCGACATCTATTTTTGCTGTAATGCTAAGAACTCCACTTCTTTTTCCCTTTGAACATGAGGCGGGACAAGCTTCCTTTTAAACTGCTTCTTAAAAGTCTCCCACACTATAGCACCAGGCATGTCCTTATATGAGTCTCTCACACTCTTCCACCATATTTTTGCCACACCGCGAAACATCAAAGCGGTGAGCAAGACTTTCTGTCTATTGGTGCGAACAACCATGTCAAACATATTATCAGAATGCTCCAACCATTATAGAGCATCTTCTTTACCATGAAATTCTATAGCCCCTCTTTTCTGAAATTTTTCACAAAAGGCATTAGGGTCACTTTCCTTTGGTTGAAAAACCACTTGTTGCTCTACATGTGGTTGGTTGATGCTTGACTCTGTTGTTCCACCGTAAAAGCCATTTGTGCTTGCAAGGATTGCATTACTTGCATCTGTGCCTGCATGGCTTGGGATTGTGCTTGAATTGTTTACATGACCATTATTAAATTGTCTTTGGTATTTGAAGGTGGATGTTGGGGAGAAGATCTGCTCATTTCTATGAGTGGATTCATGTTAACTTCATTATTGTTATTTGTACCGGATCCTGACACCATGGCTTGCAAAATAAGAAATCAACACTCATACTTTAGACGTACCCGATTACCTTCCCCCATAACAAATCAAAATATTAGACTATAGAGTCAAATATTTGATATTCGCTTACTTCTAACGTATCCTCATCACGTCCCTACATGCCTAAAATACTTAAAAGGACTGTGCCATGCTATGATACTCTACTATAGGTATGTCACATCCTGAGCCCAAGAATTTGGGTATTAGGATTAAACCTAAAATAGTGACATACGTACTCCCATGTATATACACCTAGACTCCCATGTATATAAACCTAGACCCAAGTCTAAGTGCAAACACACAAGGAAAAGTCACATGTGTAATTGCTATTAGTGGACTCTTGTCCAAGCATTCATACGTGAAAGCTATCAGTATCATTCATAGAAACAAGATGACACACCATAATTAGAAACATATCTATGCTATGATACTATACTATACGTATATCACATCCCGAGACTAAGAATTTGGGTATTAGGATTAAACCTAAAATAGTGACACACGTACTCCAATGTATACACACCTAGACCCAAGTCTAAGTGCAAACACCTAAGGGAAAGTCACACGTGTAATTGCTATTAGTGGACTCTTGTCCAAGCATTCATATGTGAAAGCTGTTAGTATCATTCACAGAAACAAGATGGCACACCATAATTAGAAACATATCTACATGTAATAAAATGAAAAGGAAACATGTCGTTACAAAAAGGGAAGGAAGTTTCTGAAAAGATGGATCATTTATATAGTAGAAAAAATACATGGATTCATAGCCCATACATAACGAAATGAACTTAGTGCAACCACAAAATATAAGACCTATACTAATCCAAGCTGCACTCCGGGCTGGATCGGTTTGATATGAACCGCTGTCCACTCGTTTTATCATGTTGGGACCTTGGAGATCTCCTTTGAAATCTCGTCAACCTTCGAGGGATCGGAAGAGGGACCTGAACCTGTAACACAATGGACAATGAGTGAATAAGACTATTCAGCAAAGCATAAAAAAAATAAAGGTAATATGCATTGTATCTAGAAGAATCACTAACAGGTGATCATAAATAGATTTTCAATTTAGTATGCTAGGCACGTTGTGCATTTGAAAAGAGCATGTTATAAAATTTAATTAACAGAAATACTTTACTATGTGACTACTACATTTGCCATATCCTTCCTTTAGGGATCTATGCGTTGAAAATACCATCGACTGGGCCAAGGTTCGAATGGGTCTCTAGTTCCTAGAGTCCGGAAGCCCCAAGAAATGTATACTACAGTGGCAACATTCATGCTACATCAAATTCAACCCCGCTAGGTATCATAAGGCTGAGGCTGAGTAGAGCCAGAACATTTCGATTCATCCATATACGTGAACTAGAGTAAATTGTATATTACACAATTCATTCATTGAGGAAGGACAATAACATACAGTATATATTTAAGTAATAGGTGCAACACATTCATATTTAATTCATTCATATTCAATTCAATGTCAAGGTCAATAGAAAACATATATCAAGAAATAACACAAATAGAATCAATTGAGAAATAATCATTTAATTCAAATCATTATTGGAAGAATAGAAGACAATAACTATAATTCAATATGCTATGCAACTCAATTCAGTTTCATGGTATAAAGGTGGTTTACTACCCAACCCTAATCTAGTCATCCATTGTTTCTAACCATGCATGTTGATGTAGTTTTAAGTTATCCGATACACAGTTGCCTTTGTTTTGGTGTTACATTGTATCGAGAATATGCATCGAAGTTTCTTAAACCAACACCCAATGGAACGTGTTCAACAAATGGACAACACACATGAATGAGTCTTAGCTCTCAAGATCAGTCATGATGTTTAATCAGTCCATTGGATCAATTAATGAGGTAAAGGGATCCAAAACTAAGGCCTACAAGGTCTCCTAACAATACCTAAATTAACCTTGGTTTTCAGTGGCCTTATGGCTTAGCAGTGGCCGACTTACGGCTTACCCATGGGCATTTTACAGCTTATATGAATTACAGCTTAGCCGTAGTTACCCAAATTCTCCTGCATTTATGGTTGAATCATGGTTCATCTTACAGCTTAGTCGTATTTGTTCTACTGCTAAGCCACAGTTTGGCTACTGGTTAGTTGTATCACATTATACGGCTTGACTGTGGCTTATTCGTAGAAGGTTTTCCATTTTTCATACTCTCGGGTTTCCAAACCATAAAATTGCTTACGGTTTGACCATGTCTAGGTTACGGAGTTGTTTGAAGTAGGTGGGTCTCGTGGATAGATTTTCAAAACTTTTGACCCACTTGACACAGGGATCAACTATCCATAAGACCAAAACCCAATCCAGGATGCGTTACCCTTAATCTCGTGACCATGTACAGTAAAAATTCTACCAGCACCAAGCATCCAAAATAACCTACGACATGCAAGAAGTAGATCATACCTTTGGAGATTCGCAGTGCTCTAATGGATTTCTTCAACACCTCTTAGCCTTCCACGCTATGACCCGAATTGGATTTCTTTTCTCAAGAAGAATGGTGGAATCTTCAGGAGAAAATCCCAACTCGAGACTCCAAGGAACTAAAAGAAAGGAGAGGAGAGTAACTCGCGCAACTCTTGCACGAAAGGGTTTTGGGCGTGAGGGAGAGTCTTATTGGACATCCAAGAGATTTTATAGACTTCCAAATCTCTCCCTTGTCTAATTGAAATAGAAGTCTTACTTCCAAAGCAATTAGCGGCTTTCTCCTTTCCAAACTCTTATTTCTAGAGTCCAAGTCGGATTAGTGTTTTCCAATATCTTGGGCTAGCGTGGGGACCACTAGGGATCCCTTAGAAAGCTGGCTCCAACTAGAACACCGCGACCCCACATCTCATGTGCAATCCGGGCCCACAGTTAATTGCAAATAACACCACTATATAAATGCAATTGCACTCCAGTCTTAGGAATAAATTACAATGAAGACCCTAAACTTCCCAATTACCACAAGTAGGCCCCTCTATCAATATCCGCGGATCAATTGGAATAAATCCGTCTCTTCCAATCTAAGTTCCACATCTTATTATCCTTGAGCCCCAATCAATCACAGTAATCATCAGTACCATCCAATTAACTCTTAATTGAGATGGGTGCGCACTTACTAATGACATATTCATTAATTGGCACAAGGGGATAATAGAGATAGATTCCATCTTGATCATTCAACGTTCCCACAGTTCTACTACCACATACCCAAGACACCGAGGTGTTAACCTATAGTCGGCCTCACTCATTGGTGACTCAAAGCAAATGAATAGATAGAAACTTGAGTTCGTCAATGTCTCTGGATTGAGAGCCTATTGCAAGGGAATTATGAGAGCATACCTTATTATTGAGATGGAATTCCATAAGGTGCATCTCATGGTCCTTCAATACATCCAATGTACCAGCACCATGATCCAGAATCTTACATTCTGATGATTGAGACAAATCACACTATCTCATAGTGATCAAAGTGCTGCAACCTTATCAAATGAGATGCCCAATCTCATTATTGGTTGTGAAGCTATTTTAAGTATAAGATTTGTGACATATATCTCCTGCGTGTGGATCTCATCCATGCACATATATCACATCTAATATACTAATGGGATCCGGTTCAACTCATGAACCATTATGTCATACGTATTGGTCATGTGCATGAAGTAGTAAAATAACATTCATCTCATGAAAGTAAAGCATGAGTTTATTGATAAATAAAGAAATTAATCAATTTATTACATCAACTGATGGATTAAGTCCACAAAAACTAACAGGAGTAGCCGTAGTGCATCTTACGGCTTAGCCGTAGCTTGGCCGTAGTATAAATTTCAAATTTGCTGCTCTTTGAAGTTAGAGCAGTGGAAGACCTATGACATAGCCGTAAACTTTAGATTTTCTGTAGCAGTTTGATTTTGTCTCAGAACTTAATAAGTTATATGTAGATTTAAACAAGGAAAATGGAAGTATAAAAGAAGGGCTGTAAAACACATCAAAATGGAAAGATTTGTAGGAATCATAAGAATCAAGATATACCAACATGCATTCAACCAAAATTTACTTATACTTGCCTTCAATTAAGCTTTTCAAGCATTAATCCTTCCTTTGGCTCAATTTGGGTTTTTTTTAGACCTAATTACCATGCATGCAAGAATTGAGAAAAGATACGAGTGCATGCAGTGAAATGAGAGTCCTCTAGACTCAAGAGAGCTGTAGTAAAAGACAATACTCTTACCTTAAAGATGGATTAGAAGAAGAAAGTGCTTAAGTCTTCCATTTCAAAGATAAGAGGAAAGCTCAAGGATGATGGAAATGGAGGGGAAGAATCTGAGGTCACACATGCAAAGCTTTTATCCCCATGATTTGAGAGAAAAAGTGGTGAAGAGATAAAAGAAGAAGAAGAAGAAGACGTTGGAGAGGAGTGCATACAATAAGAGAGGGTTGAATGGTTAGTTGGACCCTTTTATATCACACATGTTTTCTAAAGTTTATATGAAAATCTCTATTTCTTGGAATAATTTCAGTTTAAGTCAAGTGAACGACTAACTAATTCAAACGACTTCATTTGCAATCGAGTCAATTACAGAAGATAATAAGCTTGATGAGACACATGTCATGATGCCAATATGATGCATGAATGACATAAATTTACAGAGTCTAAATTACAAAAAAGGGCTCATATCTACCTAATCCAGGTTAAACTCAACCCAACTACCTATTCATGACCCAAAACATGACTCATTAAGATGAAACCTTATTAACTAGACTAATTCCTTAGAAAATCGCTAATAACTAAATCAATTAGTCACTAAACATACTTAATTAGGGTTGAAGTGTTACACCAAATGCGACATATGTTGAGCATCTACTCTTTGTTGTTGATATTAAGGAGAAAATATTATGTAAAAGAACTCTAGGATGGGCCAAAGATCTTTGGGAACACCATGGATTAGATGAGGCCACATGGGAGCTTGAGGAACAACTAGTCCGAAACTATTTAGAACTTTTTACATAAGTATGTGTGTCATTCAAAGGACTGAATATCTCTTAAATAGAGGAAGATGTAATGCTCCGACCCGAGCTAATTGAAATTAGAAACTAATTAAGTGAAATTAGTAGCTAATTAAATTAGTATTAATTTAAACAATTGAGATTATTATTGTTTAAGTTAAGATGAAGGTTGTTTTATCATATTTGAGTCATATGGGTCAAGTTCGCATTGCAGATTGCTAGTTTGGATTGGGTTTGACCTTGATTAGGTAAATTAAGCCCTTTTTTATAGTAGATTTTAAACTCATTTGACCTCATTTGAATTAGTAGGACCCTCAATTAACTCAAACTAGAAATAACTAATAGAAATTAAACCTTTCTATAATTCCGGAAAACTTGAATGTATAAAAGTAGCTAAAACACAATTCATTGTCCCTTTTCCTCTCTTCAGCTATAGTAGGAACTTCTTCTACACTGTCTCTTCCTTTTTTTACTCATTGAAATCAAGTTTGGACTTAAGCATGTGAGATCAAAGGGTTCCATCTTCATCTTTGTCATCTCCTCCTTCTTCCTTGTGTCTTAATGTGTAGGAATCCAAGCACCTCTTTCTCAACTCAGTCTCAAATGTAATATCCTTATCTTTTTATGGAATTTGTGATTTAGTAAAGTCAAGAGGACTCTAATCTATGTGCATGCAACTTATTCTACATCTTGTTTCACTCCCATACATGTTGGGACTTTGAATTAGGCATTTCTTCCTAAAGCAAGCAAAGACTAAGGAATTTTTGTAGCAAATACCAATGAGGCAAGTATAAGCTAGTTTTGTGTTGAATGCATGTAAATATTTTGTGATTGTTACTAATCAATTGTATCCAAATTGACTTTCGGCCTTATTCATTTCATATACATGAGTTTTTTCATATGTTATGTATGACGAATGGAAATGAGATGAGGAGAGGGGAAAATGTACTGGTGAATGAATTTCTGAGGATGGGGGAACAAAGGTTCCATCAGGTAAATAAAAAGTAAAAGAGAGCATGCTTTAGAATTTCCATATTGGAATTCTGGAGCATGTGCTAGAACACCTGTGAGCATGCGCACGAGCACTATATATTTCTCTGACCAAAAAAATATCAATAGTTTCTTACCAGAGACATAGGTGAATGCACTCGAGCGCGCCTGGGTGCGTGTACTGTAAACTAATGAAAAACTCATCAGTTGAAATTTAATTTGAAACAGAGGCAGGGGCGATAGAGTGCACTTGAAGCCACACTTGAGTGGACCCTGTTAACTTTGAAAGGTTTGTTTGAGACCACTTCTGCCATAACCTAGTGGTTCCACCTATAACCCAATTGACCCAAAACACTTTATGATTAACCCTGAGGTTAATTATGGTATGAAATGAAAACCATAGGACTTTAGAACACTGAAAAACGTCATAGGTCCTTAGAGTTGGAACTTTGTAACCTTGATAGATTGTCCATTGGTAATTATATGTTTATAAATAATCTTGGCTAAGATTATTTATGTATTATAACTCATAAGTCTAGGACTTAACCATGGGGGTTGGTTTTAGAGATTTTGATCCATATTATATACTATAATACCAAATAAAGATAGCAATGTATCAAATAAACTCAAACTACAATGAAATGGGTGGGTATAAGCGGCAGGTGGTTAGTTTAGTGTTGGCTAATAAACTTCCTTGACTCCTTCAATTATACTGCACTACATACTACGTATTTGAATGCTGACCTCTTAAATTGTATTGAATCATTATAACAATGATACCGAATTGATAAATTTCATTATTAATTAATTAATATTGAATCATTGTCTCAATGATACTGACTTGTTTTGTTTTACCATTATTCCATTGATATTGAATTTGGATTTAAAACTGAGTAAGATGGTCTGAACTAGATTGGATTGGATCTTGACTGAATTGAATTGAAACCTTACTCAATTTATGCTGATTAATTTGAAATGCCTAGCTCTATTAGCTTCACACTTATGAGACTCGATAGGATCGAATAAGGAGAGATTGATTGATTGCCACTGCAGTTGTTATTTAGGACATTGAAATCAAGAAACTAGGGACCCATGTGTACTGGGCACGGATGCTAGCGTACCCAATGACAGAATCATTGTCGGGAGGATATTGTAACATGTAGTAGCCGCTTTGATTCTGTTTTAGTTATTGATTCATACAGCATGATTATTCTAGGCACAATATTAGCTAGCAGATTGTAATTGATCTCTTTAAATTGTCGTGTATTCTAATTCTATTGGATACAACTTGCATTGCCTTAATCATGCTTATGCTTTGCTAAATAGTCATATTCACTCCTATTTGTTTGGTGTTACAAGCTCAAATCTCAACCCTAGTCATGCAAAGAGCGATGCGGCAACGAAGTAGCCGTCACCGTTTCCTTCAAGCCTAGATGAGTGGGCAGTAAGGGCTCTCTGACTGCCATTAACCAGAGTGCATTACGAACATATTTAGGGATCAACATTTTGAGTCTTAAGGACTTGTTCTTTTGTGCCTATGTGCATATAGGCTATCACATGTCTATTGATACTTGATAAACTTCTAAACTTGTATAGTGTTTACTCTCGTTAACAATCAGGTGCTTGATGTTATACATCTCTTTTGTATATGTCTTTTGTATATTGCATGTCTAGTTGTGGATTGATTCATGTGATGCTTGATACCGTTAAATGTTAGTAAGAATTCAAAATTATAAGTGATGTCAACAGGCTTCCACATGTTAAACATTCAGACAGATGTCTGTTAGTATCCATCATACTTATTAGAATGTAAATATCTCTTGTGGAATTGCTCCTCAACAACGGTCTGGTTGTGAAATTCACGAGATTATGCTTATTACACATCGAGAGTTAAACTAATCTACGGATTCTTGGGCCTAGGTGATGACACTGACCTTGACATAGTCAATTTTTTAGAGGCCATCCTTGAGGATCAATTTCTTGATTTTTTGAAACTTGATGCCTTGGAACCTTTGGAATCATATATGGCCCAACATTATGATGAACCACAGTTAATGGAGACAATAGATGAATTTGGTGATACCCAAATATTAGAGCAAAATTAGGAGAATGATCATATTCTTCAAATTTCAAAATCCAGTACTTTGGAGTCTTTGGAATCCTGTATTGAATATTTCATGAATTCTGATGATCTAAGTCTTCAAAAAATTGTTGATGCATTTATTAGGCCTAATATTGTTTTGAAAAATTGTCAGTATTAGATGAAAATGGCCACCTTATGAAATCAGGGTCTAACACCTTAAATTCCTGCATGGCACCTTTTACGAATTCATATTCTAATAGTGCCAATGCATGTCCAATGCTTGTGCCCATGCCAAAGAAAATTGAGGAACATGATTTTGTGGAATTAATGGCATAAGAAGACCATGTACCACTTAGTTTTGAGTTGACCCATCTCCCTTTCGAATTCAAAGATCCATTTATAATTGAGGAAAGACATTTTTATTGTGGTCACAAACTCACCATATCAAAAGAAACATGATGACCACACATTCACTATGCATAATAATTTGCTTACTAACTCTATACAATTATTCTTTGATGCATACATGGAGGAAAAATTTTTTTGGGGCCCAAGTGGATCAACACTTGTACATTAGTTAGAGTAGATTTTTTTGTATTTTGTGTTTAGTTGTTCTCCATCGTTAGTGTTAGCTTTCACATTTTCTTCCATCATTTAATTATTCTTCATGGTATTTCATTCACTTAGGTGTTGCACTTCATGCATAACATCAAGGACGATATTTAGTTTAAGTTGGTGGATGAAAACAAGCACACTTGTCCATATTTAGGCAATCCTTTTTTTATAGTTTCTTTTTTCTCTTTATTAAAACATTTTTTTCTTATAGTTTTTATCTTATTCTCATTTTTTTGGTAATTTTTTTCTAAATTTTTTCAAAACTTTTAACTTTTAGGCTATTTAGTATGGTCCTCAATAGGAAAGAGTGTAGGATGCTACTTGATAAGGAACTACTAAGTAAGACCTTTTGCTCTGAGATGGGTTACATCAGTAGAAAAACAATGATTTCTTGTTCATGTGACCAATTTGTTTAGAAATTTGACGTTAAAAGACCCCCATGTTGGTTCAGGGTGGACATTTTATGTTGCATTTTATTTTATGTCTTAGGTTATTTTATTTGTTAAAAAAAGTGTTTTCAGGAAAAGGAAGTTTTCAAAGAAATTAAAGCAAAATGAATAAGGAAGTTGGAATTTTTCTAAGTTTTGGAAAGGAGTAAACACAAAGTCCACTTTTTTTTTCTTAATGACGAAGCTTATCAGAAGATTGCCTAAACTTATCTCTATTATACACACTTTACATTTCTTGAAATTTCGATAGGAAGCTAAAATGATTGCTTTTAGAATTTGTCTGAAGGGTTCGATGACAACTCGAGATTTAGTTTATAAATATTATTCTCTGGTTCCTTAAAGTGAATTAGTTCAGGCAAATTGAAAAAGGCTACCTTTTGTTTGGGGATCAGAGTGCTTCTCATCATTCTTTTGCAAGAGTAAAAAAAAGTGTTATTATCGAGTAGAAGTTTTGGGAAGAATAATGTTCTGTTACTAGTATGGTTTGTAGCCCTTTTAACTCAAGCCAGTAAACCTATAGGGGTGTGTCCATACTTAGTTTTCTAAAGCCATTTGATTTGGAAGTCATTAACCTAATGCTTGTTACATAGGTTAATTTGAAACTTAAGGGACCTATGCATTGCATAGTCACATGTGTGTGTATTTAAAAAACAAGGAAAAGAGAAAAGGAGAGGAATGGAGAAGTTTTCCAACACATAACAGCAATGTGAAGTAGTCAAGTAGCCTTGAGGAAATCTATTTTGGTTGGATTCTTGGGGGATCGGATGATTTAAAGGAAAATTATTTTTAAATTGTATTGGTGTGGAATATTCAAAATTGATAGTCATGCATACATTTTCACTGTGCACACAAGTCTTGCTTTAAATTTGAGAAAATTTTTACAAACAGAATAGTGGACCGGATTTTGAAAAGCCTAAATTTATTTATCACTTTGGATTTTGAAATTATCTGATATAAGTGGATTTTCTTTTGAGAAATTTCTTTAACCTTTTCTATTTTTGAAAAAGATTTTTTTGGGTATATTCACTATAAACCCTCATGAGGTACAACTCGTCCACTAAGACAAACTAGGGGTTTAAGGGCATGTTGCATACACTAAATGAACCGAGAATACTGATGAAATCGGTTTTTTTTTCATTTTTACTTGTTTTCTAAGAGTAGGTCAAAGAACTTCAAACTTTTTCTTCACAACTTTTGTAAAAGGACTAGTAAAATGTTGGTTGGGGGTGTGTTAAGTTCATGAATTTACATATTTATGCTTCATTTTAGGACTGATTAAGGGTTTACTTAGGTAAATTGCAGCAGTATTCATCAAATTTTATCATTTCATACACTTCACTTAAGTGTTAGTTTTTGTGGACTCAATCCATCAGTTGATGTAATAAATTGATTAATTTCTTTATTTATCAATAA
Source organism: Sextonia rubra (assembly GCA_037013555.1). Taxonomy (NCBI): domain Eukaryota; kingdom Viridiplantae; phylum Streptophyta; class Magnoliopsida; order Laurales; family Lauraceae; genus Sextonia; species Sextonia rubra. Next base: position 21,817,012 of record JASUAD010000014.1, read on the forward strand.
AATCATGCTTTACTTTCATGAGATGAATGTTATTTTACTACTTCATGCACATGACCAATACGTATGACATAATGGTTCATGAGTTGAACCGGATCCCATTAGTATATTAGATGTGATATATGTGCATGGATGAGATCCACACGCGGGAGATATATGTCACAAATCTTATACTTAAAATAGCTTCACAACTAATAATGAGATTGGGCATCTCATTTGATAAGGTTGCAGCACTTTGATCACTATGAGATAGTGTGATTTGTCTCAATCATCAGAATGTAAGATTCTGGATCATGGTGCTGGTACATTGGATGTATTGAAGGACCATGAGATGCACCTTATGGAATTCCGTCTCAATAATAAGGTATGCTCTCATAATTCCCTTGCAATAGGCTCTCAATCCAGAGACACTGACGAACTCAAGTTTCTATCTATTCATTTGCTTTGAGTCACCAATGAGTGAGGCCGACTATAGGTTAACACCTCGGTGCCTTGGGTATGTGGTAGTAGAACTGTGGGAACGTTGAATGATCAAGATGGAATCTATCTCTATTATCCCCTTGTGCCAATTAATGAATATGTCATTAGTAAGTGCGCACCCATCTCAATTAAGAGTTAATTGGATGGTACTGATGATTACTGTGATTAATTGGGGCTCAAGGATAATAAGATGTAGAACTTAGATTGGAAGAGACGGATTTATTCCAATTGATCCACGGATATTGATAGAGGGGCCTACTTGTGGTAATTGGGAAGTTTAGGGTCTTCATTGTAATTTATTCCTAAGACTGGAGTGCAATTGCATTTATATAGTGGTGTTATTTGCAATTAACTGTGGGCCCGGATTGCACATGAGATGTGGGGTCGCGGTGTTCCAGTTGGAGCCAGCTTTCTAAGGAATCCCTAGTGGTCCCCATGCTAGCCCAAGATATTGGAAAACACTAATCCGACTTGGACTCTAGAAATAAGAGTTTGGAAAGGAGAAAGCCGCTAATTGCTTTGGAAGTAAGACTTCTATTTCAATTAGACAAGGGAGAGATTTGGAAGTCTATAAAATCTCTTGGACGTCCAATAAGACCCTCCCTCACGCCCAAAACCCTTTTGTGCAAGAGTTGCGCGAGTTACTCTCCTCTCCTTTCTTCTAGTTCCTTGGAGTCTCGAGTTGAGATTTTCTCCTGAAGATTCCACCATTCTTCTTGAGAAAAGAAATCAATTCGGGTCATAGCGTGGAAGGCTAAGAGGTGTTGAAGAAATCCATTAGAGCACTGCGGATCTCCAAAGGTATGATCTACTTCTTGCATGTCGTAGGTTATTTTGGATGTTTAGTGCTGGTAGAATTTTTACTGTACATGGTCACGAGATTGAGGGTAACGCATCCTGGATTGGGTTTTGGTCTTATGGATAGTTGATCCCTGTGTCAAGTGGGTCAAAAGTTTTGAAAATCTATCCACGAGACCCACCTACTTCCAACACTAAGAACTAGATTTTTCATATTTTTCATACACTTTCTCCATTAATTTAGAAGTTCACAAGTTTTCTTCGAGGAGTCCTAATTGGAGTAAAACTATATCCGGATGGATCCCACTTCAATGTGTGCTTTTTAATATCTTATGGGTTTGCTTAAAATTGCAAGAAAATGTGAACAAATCATGTAGGGCACACCATACAAGAAATCTAGAAGATTGGCTTCATAAAGACACCACACACATGTGCACACATGCTTGGATGGTCAAAGGGGGTCCTACTCTTAAGTTATTGAAAGAATTCAAATTTGAATTAAGAAAAAAAAGCCAAGGTAGAGAGAATTCACATAAAGGAAAGTCAAAGAAAAGGAATTCAAAAATGGAAAGTCAATCCAATTTTTCTTTGGATAATATAGATTAAAACAGTTATAGCTCTCAAACCGAGGTCGAAATTGGACAATCTACCTACTATTGGAAAGATCTTTTTAAGTAGATGTTTGTAGGATGCAAGATTGCATCAATTGGAGTTGAAAAAACAGAGTTGTGGCCTTAGAAAGTCAGTTGAGTATTTTTAGATAGGAAAAAAAAAGACTTTACAATAAGAAAGATTTTACAAAAGAAGATTTTATAAGCTACAAAAGAGGAATAAAATAAGGAAACAAAGGGGCTCCAAATCCTATTTAATAATCTTTGGACATCCAAGACTACTGACTTCCCTCTCTCATCTAGCCACTCTCTCTCCTCTCTCCTCCACTTATTCATTTTCTATTTTTACTTTGAAGGTATTTTTCAAGCTTTATTCCAAGAACTAGGATTTTAAAATAGAGATTCGTAGAAGTGAATATTGTACAAGAATGCTCTTAATGAAATTTTTTATGAAGATCTTAGCAATGTCTAGCTAGTCCTTTGGATCGAAGTACACAGATGAAGCTAAGTAAATTTTTATTTTAACTCATGGGGTTATTTTGTTCTTTTCTTGTCTCTTTTAAATAAATGCTCTAATAGAATACTAGATCCGTCTTGATGCCTTAGGTAGCCTCTATTTTAATCTTTAATAAAAATAATTTGATGATTTATGCTAATTTTGATAGATTATGCTCAAGGTTGAGATCCTTTAATAGTTTTTGATAGTTTAAGCTTAATTTGATAAGTTATGCTTATTATTTTTCATTTTTTTATGAGGTGAAAGAGGTCTTAAGTGATGATATTATTCTTTTTATTAAAAATTAGTTTTTGTGAAAGACAAATCTTTTGGATCAGAAACATTTATTTGTTTCTGATCTGAGTTATTTTGAGATAAAGAATAAAATATTTGCATGATTGGATTAATTATCTTGCTCAGTGGATTTTGGATGCTCGGATCTATTTTCTCCATTGATTTTTCACTACTTTCAATTGCATCAAGTTTCTGACATTCTTAGTTTTATTTCAAATCAATATTCTAGTTAAAATAAATTTTAGAATTTTAATTAAAAAAGTTCAAAAGTGCCCCATGTGAGATCGACCTATAGTTGCATCTGCCTCAAAAGACAAATGTGTACTTGCAGTTTTTAAGTAAATTGATTAAATTCACATCACCTTCCCTTTGCATGCTAAGCACCATGATGTCCATGTGCAGACTAGCATCTTTAGTTAGTCAAATTGCATTTTGATTGGAAGAAGAAAATGACACCCTTCGAAGTGAGATAGAAATTCATCTAGTTGATCCATCACTTAGTGAAAATTTAATGAATATGGATCACAAAAATATGTGGTGGATTTCCGACCATGTACATGAGAACAAGGATGTTGGTGTGATTCATGAACTAGAAGATAACCCACATGAACCCGTGTACTCCACTTTTCCACAGTATTGCATATTCTATTTTCTTAAAGAGGAGACTATGCTTGTCTATATAGACCTTTTCTATGATTTAGACTCCTTAGATGACATTGCGTGTTCCCAAAAATTTGAAAATTCCATGATTCAAGAAACAGTGAAGTCATCTCTTGAGCCCCAAATGAAGCATTACAATCGGGAGGATGATGTCATTTTCCAAATATTAAAATCTTTGAAATCCAGTGTTAAATTCTTTAGGAGCTCTATTGATCCAATGCTTATAGAAATTTCCCATGCAGTTTCTAACCCTCCTCGGTATTCAAACAAACTTTTGGAATTAGATAAGTGTGGTCCCATTCAGACCTCTGAGTCTGCCATTATGGAAACCTTTAAGCCCGTGCCAATTGTCACCACGAAAATTGTGTCAACCGAATTTATAGCACAAGAGGACCTAGGCCCACTTGGTTGTTCATCTCAACCTCCTTCTTTCATTTTAAAGATCCATTCTTAAGGGAGGAGGAACAATTTTTTGTAGTAGTCCTACCTTCACACTTTAAGAAGGAACATGCAATCCTTATGTTCACAATGCTTCAACTTCACAATGTTCCTTCAATATTTGTTCTTCTTGTGAATTGTGTGGAGGAAAATTTCATTTGAGATCCGAGTGGATTCCATGGCTTTAGATCCAGGAGTGTAACTTTCTATTTTCCTCTTTAGCGTAGACTTTTATTTGTTAAATTTGCATTTCATCTTTTTGTCTTTGTTTTTTTTCTAACCTTGGACAGGGAGCTAAATGCAAACATCATCGGGTAACTTTTCCCTTTTGGTGTTACTATTTACCTCCCATTTATTTTCATCCATAACAATTTCATTTTAACATTATTCAATTGCATTATATGTATGACATCAAGGGCACTATCTAAATTAAGTTGGGGGGGGTGGGGAACAAGTATACTTGTCTAATTTTTAAGCAAAATTTTCTAGCTTTTGGTAAAATTTTTCAAAATTTTTTTTAGTTTTTAGGATTCTAATGTGACCTTTAGCAATAAGAAACTGAGACGCTACTAGGATTGGGAACCGCTAAGAAAGGCCTATGACCTGAGATGTGTTATAATAGCATGCAAAATCAATCTCTTGATGAGGTGAACTATCTTCTGGGGATCTAAAATTAAAAGACAAAATTTTTTTCTTGAGAAAGTTTTCAAAGCTATTGACACAATTTCAAGCTAGCTAGAATTTTGAAAAGGAAGTAAAAGTAAGGCTTGCTTTTTCTAAGGGATATAATCTATCCGAGGATTACCAAGCCCCAAGCCCCTTCCTTTTCAAAAAACATGTGTGTATCTTTCAAGAATTTGGGTAGGAACCTTTGATGTTGTTTTAAGTGTTTTTCAGAAAAATAGGATGGCTCTTTTGAAATTTAGACCTATAATTTTTTCTAGCATACTTTGGTGAACTTGATCTGGAAAACTTTTGTGAGTTAATTTGGGAGAAATAAAGGAGGCTACCTATTGTTTGTTCTTGATTATAGAAATATATCTATATAGTGCTATTAATGAGCTACACAGTAAGTAGTCTTGCTAAGAATAATGTTTTATGACTAGTTTGAGTTTGTATTCTTTTTCACTCAAGCTAGTAAGCCCGTAGGGGTATGTCTATACCTAGTGCCTTAAAGCCATTTAGTTTAGGAGTCATTAGCCTAACACTAGTTACATGAGTTAATTAGAAAGCTTAAAAGACCTAGACATTGCATAGTCAAAAAATCATTTGTTTAAAAAAAAACAAGAAAAGAAATGAATGACGGCCCATTGAGTGTTTTTAGAAGTTTTCAAGGGATATGTGCGGGAATGCATAATGATTAGGTTTACTCCTAGATCCCAACTTTTGTTATATTACATGAACTTGAAAATCTTTGGGTCAAAAAAAGCAAGTCAGAGAAGAGTATCCGTAAGAGTCTATGGGGGAGTATGTGCAGGGATGAAAAAGGACTTTCTTTGCCCCCTAGATCCTAACTTTCCTTGTATTATATGAACTTGGAAAATTTTGCATTGGAAAAAGAGAGTGAGAAAATTTTGAATCGAAACAAAGGAGAAGGCTACCTAAGAGTATGTGTGAAAACTACCAATGAAGGTTTGAATTTTCAAAATAAAAAGAGGCCTTTCCGGAGTAAACAATAGTGTAGAAGCCATCATACTAGCCTTGAGAGAAGGCCTACAAGCACCTAAATCTAGGGAAGTATGCATCTTTGAAAGAGATTTCTGTTCTCATCATTATTGTGGAATATTTGAAGGATAGATTTGATGCACACACTTGCACAAGGCATCTAAAGCTCGATATGAATTATGATAAAGTTTTGAAATTAAAAGAGTAAACCTGATTTGGAAAAGTCTAAGATTTTGATTATTTCGAAGGTCAAAGATATTCAATTTGAATTGATGTTCTTTTGAAAATGTCTACTAAAGTTTTTATTTTTCTTTTGTTTTTAGAAAATGATTTTGTGGGTATATTCACTGCAAACCCTCGCAATGCACAACTCATCCACTAGGGGTAATTTAGGGGTTTAAGGGCTTACTACATATGCTATATGCAGTTGAGAGCACCAGCAAAACTGGTGTTCTCGTTATCTTTCTTTTGCATTTCATTAGTTTTAGGTCATGTTAGGTTAGGATAAAACAAGTCTTTTTTCTTATCGCATTTTTGCTAAAGGCTAGCAAAATACTAGCTAGGGGCTGTAATGAGTCTTGAAAACTACATTATTTTCCTATCATTTCTTGTCATTTTAAGATTAATTTAGGGTTAATTCATTAGTTTTAGCATGAAATCATGTTTTACGCTCTGAAAATTTATTTTGTTAGTTTTATTGCTTAATTTTAGCAAAATCATCACTTTTTAGCATAAATTCATGATTTCTCATTTTTTAGAGACTTTAACTTTTGAAAAGCTTTAGAAACCTTGTTCTCACATGAAAATGATATGGTTTCTTAACATCGTTAGTTTCTTTGAGTCAAATCATATTCATTGATGTCATTTTATGCTATTATTTCATGTAAAATGGGGTTGCAATCATGCATTTGTGACTTCAGAGGTAAAAGGGTCATTTCACATAAAATATCATCAATTCTTGGATGAGATTATTCAAATTCATAATCAAAATATTTTTATCATAAACTCTTTCATTTCTTGAAATTTTCAAAGAATCCTAATTATGTTAGGATTCTCAGTGAGGAATTTCATTTAAACTAGGACTCTGCTTATTTTTCCCTACTGAGCTGTTTTTGCAGCAGCTATAGTCATAAGGCCCACAATTTGGCAATTGAAGATGAAATTATTAAGGATAAGTAGGAATCCTATTCAAAGCAGGATTCTTTCTTCAGACCCACGTGCAAAACATAAGATCACTCATGGCCCTATGTGAAGAAATACAACTATTTGGAAGAATAATGAGAAAGATAGAAGAAACAAAGAAGCTGATAGACCCCACATAGATTCACACATGCCAATGCACACACATGTGCCAAGTCCAAAGAGGGGGTACACTCTTGTCTTTTTCATAAAATTCCACTTTGAAGAACTTCCAAAGACAAACTTTGAACAAAATGCTCGAAAAATGCATAAATGAAAAATTCTCAATGGAAAGGAGCCTTAGCAACCATAGATGGGACACACACTTGTATTCCACATCCCACACACTATTTTGAGTCAAGTTTGAAGTTTCCAGAAGGTTCATGAAGCATCTCTTCTGTTTATCCCTTTAGCAGTGTGAAAATATGGAAAATAAGGAAGATTTATTAGAAGATGATGAAGAGATGGGCTCTGCCACCTCACCAAAAGTATCCTCCACCTCTTGCTCATCCAATATTCTCTTTGGATAATGGTGGGACTGATTTTTGGAGGTCTAGAGCTTATCTGTAATTTTGCTCTGGAACAGTCCAAAAAGGGTGAAATTTGTGAAGAAATAGAAGACTTGATGGCCAATAATTGAAGATAAACCAAAATAAGGTTCTACATCAGCAAAATATATCCCAATAGAAGTCATGTACCCTCCTTTGCCGTGAAAACCCTATAGTGGACTCCAACATCTGCGAAAAGCTCAATATAACTCAAAAAGTCGGGCCCTTTCTTAATGCTTTATCAAATTTTCAAGTGGAACCAGTCTTAAGAGATTTGATTCTCAAATTCTCTTTAATAAGAGTTTTTTTTAGCTGGATATTCAGTTCAAGCTAAGATAAGACTTTATCTCTTAATGGACAGAGTTCTAGAGGGAATAACGAGAACTGTTATAATAACTATTATAATAGACTTCATTAGAAAAAATTACAAAAGGGAAACAAGGGGGGGACATCCAAACCATGAAGCCAGGACCCTCTTCCCTTGGAATTCTCTCTCTCCCACATTCTCCCTCTCTCTCTCTCTCTCAATCTCTCTTCCATCTCTCATGTGTCCTTCAAGAATGCTGGCCACCTACTAAAGAATCATCCACGGAAGAAGTTTTTGTTGTGTTTTGTCTTATTATGGTAAGAAGTTGAAGAGTTCTAGTGTTTTCATCTCTTTTGTAATTTAACTTTATTATTCATTTTAGTAAGTAAATTCTTCTCTCTTGTTTCATTTCTTTATTTTCTTATTTTTGTGAATTTCTGAATCTATATAATTGCTGGTTGCATGTTGAAATGAAAATTAGTAGATAGATGTTTTCTCACTACTAAGATCCAGATTTAGTATCCTAAATCTTTCAAATCATAGATATTCATCTTTTTTTTTGGTATTTATAGGCAATGCAACTTTGACATCAAGAGTATTTTTGAGACTTTAATGAGTATGAGCCAAACTTTGAAACTTAGGTTGTTTGCATGTAGTTTGTGATCAAGATCTAGATTGATGACCTCAATTTGAAGGTCAAGGTTTTGATTATAGATTTGAATTTTTCTTGATTTGGGGTAAAGAATAGAATTCAGAATGAATCTCATACCACCTCTGCTTGTTTTCGCATTGTTTCATTTACTTTGTTTGTGTTTTCACCAATTTTACTTAATTCACATCGTTACCAACTTCGTTTTTCTAAAGAAACAGCCAACTTTCTTTTCAATTGTTTACCAATTTTATTTTTCAGTTAATACCACTTTCTTTCAAGTAATCTACCAACTTTCTTTTCAGTTGATTACCAATTTTATTTTCGGTTATATTACCACCTTTATGATTTTGTAAGTTTACTTTTAGTTGGTTGTCTATTCATAATGTTTGCATAATCCTTTTACTAGAATTTGGTTGTTTTAGATTAGGATTTTCATATTTTTAGGATTGTCTTTGTTCTGAAAGTCTTGTAATTAGAATTGAATGTTGGTGTTTATGTGAGGTGATAGGCCTTTTAATTGTGGGTTAGGTCTATTTCTCAGGTTCGATTTGAGTTTAGTGGCCTAGATGGATGTGTGATAGGCCATTTTATTAAATTAGATCCTTTAATGCATGGAATTTTGTTGTAGGGCCCATTAGAGATGGGCAAGCCAAATGTACTTGGGTCTTGGACCCAAGTCATTGGAGCTTTGTTGAGCCAAAAGCCCTTTTTCCAAATTACAAAAAACTCACTAAGAGAAGAAACCCTATTTTTGTAAATAGAACAAATTCTCTCTACAACCCTAAGTTCCCCATAATCTCTTGATCATTCCATTCCTTTCCCTATTCTCATTTGCCTCTCTTCTTCAACCTCAACACTAACAACTCTCAAAATAATCCAAGACTTGATTCAGGAGCAGAGGATAACACCATCATCTTCATCTTCATCTTCTTCCCTTGGTTGATTACTTCTATAACTCTGGTAAGCAACAAAGCCTAAGGCCTTCTTTTAGTTCTTTTTCATTTTATTAGGGCATGTCTATCAACTTAAGTAGATCTTGATTTACCTTGGATTTGTAGGGTTATCTGGACTAGAGAATCGAATCCAAGTAGGGTTTTATGAGTGATTGGATCTAGCCATTGTGGATCTGAACTTTTGGTTTAGAGATTTGAGGTAAGTGGATAACTACAACTAATACTTAAATATTCAATTCTATTGAATAATATAGGCTAAAATGTGATCTAGATAGTTGTTTCGGTTAGATAATCCATAATCTAAAGTTTAGTACAAATAATGACGGGTTTTGGAAAAAAACACCCAAAGGGGCTAAATTTTGCACATCTACGGTTAAGACTAGGTTAACCCATAGCTAAGCTACGGCTCATTGTCCAGTGAGCCGATTTTATGACTTTGTAGTATGGTAACCCTTACGGCTAATCGTAAGTGCTCTTATGGCTTGCCATAAAAGGACTTATGGCTAACCTGTAGGAATGGCTAGCTGAGTGGTATGTGTAACTATAGTTCAACCGTATAATGGCCATGGCTAAGCCGTGAATTCCTTGAAACCTTAATTAAATTAGTTATCATAGTAGACAAAATTTGATGAATGTAGCTAAGGGAATCAGTTGCATTGACTGGACCATAGGTAAGTGACCTCTAGGGGTTTAGGATCATTTAACCTTAGATTGTGCCCAATGGTTAATTAATAAATAAAATAGTATGGCAAATGGGTCTGAATATAGAAAGGGTTCTACCGTCAAGTAAAGTTAGTGAATGTACACATGGGAATTAGGTTGGACTCAGAATGGGAATGTGAGTTCTGGGATGCACCACATAATAGACATCAAAAGTATACTAATAGTATCATGGGCTCATATTACCATTTTGAAGAAAGGTTTGACCTTTTTGTGTATACTAAACTAACTATGACCATTAGGCGGTGTAGTGCTTACCTTCAATTAAATGGAAATTACCACATAAGCATAATATACCTTTAACTATACAATCTTACCAATATAATTGTTAATGATATGAGTGTTGTGAGTTTTGTGACTTCATGGCATAACTTCATTGAGCATTAATATACATCTATGTATTCGTTTATATACCAAACTGACTACAGTTGGAGGTGGACGTGCGCCATTAGGCCAGTGTATGCTTTATGATATGGTGTATAGTTGTGCTATATACTGCATCTAACAAGGATACCCATGTTTGTATATTGTCTCTGATAGGAACACCCGTGTTTGTGCATCATGCTAGTGGGGCAACCCGTATCTGTGCATTTAGCTTATTTGTTTGCATTTAGTTTCTTTGGCTTAGGGTATAAATGTGATCTATCTCAGTTTGCCTAACATCATTACTTATAGTTTACCATTTTCTCAATTATGTCAATCTGACTCTACTACCTTTAGTGTCTAGGTTCCATTGCCAGTGCCGAGCCGGAGGGTCACGAGACGCAGGAGATTCCCCTATATGGCAGAGTTGTTGAGTAGAGCAATGATGACATCATCTGAGATGTCTTTGTGTTGATGTGTAAATTAGATTATTAGTTTCATTAAATAAGGTTATGTTTGGAGGCCATAGCTTTTAGGAATTGAATTCGTCCTTGTTGGAATTAGCATTTAATTGTTATGTTTCAAAGTACTTGACTATTGATTAATTATTAATGTTGCTAATTATTTGACTTGATTATGATGTCCAGCTATGCAGTATATGGATTCTTTTTTTCTGCAAGTTATTATGTTTTGCTTGATTGATAAGCATAGCCTCACAAATAACCTCAATTCACCCAAAAATGGGGCCCGTATTGTATATATAGGAAAATTTGCTTTAATTCTCACACCCTTGAAATTGGGTTTGGATCGATCCCAGTTTTGGGGGCGTGACAAATATCTTAGAAAGGTCAATTTCTAGAAGTACTAAAACATGCTAAAAATGTAAGTCTGATGTGAGGACTAGAATTTCGAATGAGAATGTAAGATGTAGGCACGTATGGCTTTTGTATATGATTTTTAGTGATGTTTAGAGATTACATGGGTGTGTTTAGCTTTCGCATTCTAACTCGTTTTGTTCCTAACAATTGGTTATTTTGCAAACATGGCACCTAAGACAAGTTGGAGAAAGGTGACACATCATCTAAAGAATTTGGTGACTTTAATGGAATAGCTAACAATCTAATGCAAGCCCTACTTCAGGTTATATTAGCCCACCAACAACGACAGGACCAACAAATTACATAGTTATTTGGGTAGTACCAAGAGTGATCCAGCCCTAGGTGGCGCATGCACCGCCTCTGCCGTTTATGATATGGCCTCAGGTGGTAGACCTGGCAGCATTCTACATTGATATACTTAAGGCTTTGGAAAGGATTAGGCAGCCTCATGTAATCATTGCCCCTAGAGAGCAAGATCCTATTGACATATTTGAGAAGTTTAAGAAAAGGGGACCACTGGAGTTTAATGGGGATGAAGATCTGATGGCAGTAGAAGAGTTCTTGATTCAAGCTGAGAAGATATTCGACAACTTAGTTTACATAGGGATGTAGAAAATTAAACTGGCTGCTTGTCATAACCCGAGGCCAAGAATTTGGGTATGGGGATTAACCCCAATTAGTGATACACGTACTCCTGTGTAATACCCACCTGGATGCAAGTCTAGGCAGAATTACGCAAGGGAGAGTCACATTAGTTACACGGGTGAGATGCATATAATGGACATCTATCCAAGCATTCAAATGTGGAAGCTTGTAAGTATCATTCATGAAACAAAATAATTTAAACCAAACTATTAGACATCTAGATGATATGATATGAACATGAGTTGAAACTTTACAAAAAGGAAAGAAAGTTCCTGAATAGTATACAAGAGTGACACAATTTCCAAAATACAAGGGTTCATGAACCATACATGACAAAACAAGACTAATGCAAGTCATGATACCCTAAATGTAGTTATTTCTCAAATAAGGTCTAGCAAGTTCTTTTGGCGTGCTCCGTGGTGGATCACTCAGCAATGATCCACTGTCCATTTATTTAGGCCAAAGGGGTTCCCGAAAGTCTCCTCTGGAGTCTTCTCGATCTTTGCAAGATCGAAACCGAGAGCTGAGTCGTAATACCATAGACAACTAATGAATAAGACTATTCAGCAAAGTATAAGAACAATTAAGGTAACATGTATTGTGTCTACAAGAATCATTCACATGTGATTATAGAGGTTAATTCAGTATACTAGGCATATTGTGCAATTGAGTAATCATACTATAAGAATCAAAGAACATAAATACTTTACTATTTAGCTACTATATTTGCCATATCCTTTCTCTAGGGATATTTGCATTGAGAAGACCATCTACTGGGCCAAGGTATGAATGGGTCTCTCATACATAGAGCCCAGAAGCTCCAAAAATAGCACATTGCAGTGGCACCGTTTGTGCTACACGAAAGTCAACCCCACTGAGTATCATTGGGCTGAGGCTAAGTGGAGCTAGACCATTTTGATTCATTCATATCCTTGAACTTAAGTAAATCATACAATTCATTCATCGAGTGAGACCAATACCAAATCATAAACATTCAATTGATTTGTTCAATTCGTGTGTACTCAGTTCAATATCAATATCATGATAAAATGTATGTCAAGAAACCATTCAAATAGAGTCAATTTAAACATGATCATTTCAATTCAAAATCAATATTAGATTAATAAAAGTCAAAAACAAAATGCCAATATGCTATGCAATTCAATTCAAGTTAATGGGATCAAGTTTTACTAGCCAACCTTAATTTAGTCATCCATTGTTTCTAACCATACATGATGATGTAGTTTTAAGTTATCCGATATACGGTTGTCTCCTTTTGATGCTACATTGTGTTGAGAATGTGTATCGAAATCCCTTAAACCAACATCCATGGGGAGCTACTTAAGAAATGGACAACATCACATGAATAAGTTTCAGCCCTCAGGACTTTTCATGATCTTTCATTATTCCATTGGGCCGGTTAATAAGGTAAAAGAATCCAATACCTAATGTCATATAAGGTCTCATATAATACCTATTTAACCCAAGTTTCATCGACTGTACGGCTTAGTTGTGGGTGACTTACGGCTTAGTCGTGGCATTTTACAGCTTAGCCGTAAATTGCACTACGGCTTAGCCGTAGGTACCCCACGACTTTCTCTACATTTATGGTTTAACCGTCTTTTCCTCTATGGGTTATCCATACATATGCCTATAGCTAAGCTATTAAGCCGTAGCACATTACATGCTTTAGCTTAGGCTTAACCGTAGAAGGAAATCACACTTTTTACCTCTCTGGACCTTGAGCCGTAACCTTCCTATGGCTTTGCCATAAGCTTCAATTTTCTGAAGCAACTTCATGTTGAAGCAATTTCTGAAGTAAAGGTATTCCCTACCTACTTTATTCAATTATCCTTTGTTATAACTCATACTTCATCTCATATTGCAACAGAAACATTGAACTTCATTATACAGCAAAGTTTAAAGAAAACTAAGAACAATAGGGCATCATATAATAAAGTTTACAAACTAAAGAACATTAGGGTTCAATGCACAAAATTCAGTGAAATTCCAAAAATCATAATATACCAACATGCATTAAACCAAAATTTGCTTATACTTGCCTTGGTTTAAAATTCAAACCACTATTTTTACTCTTGGCTCAACTTGAGATGACACACACTAATTCTTGAACCTAGAACTGATATGCATGTAAAAAATGAGGAAGGAGATGAGCACATGCTTACAAGAAGAGTCTTCTTCACTCATTAAACTAAAGCCTCGTAGAAAGGAACTAGATCTTACCTTAAGAGATTGATTAACAGAGAAAGTTACTTGAATTCTTTACTTCACAAAGTATGTTGAGAATAGAAGTCACTGGAGATGCTAATATGAGCCTTTAATCACACATGCAAACATCAATTCTTTTGATTGATGAGAAAATCATGATAAATGAAAGAAGAACAGGAGTCTTAGGGGAAGAAGAGTATCAGAAAGTAAAATATCGACTAGGAACTATTGGCTCTTTATATAAAGAATATTTTATGAAGTTTATAAGAAAGTTCGTATTTTTTGAGGTAATTTCAGTTAAATTCAAATGAGGTTTAAACTGACATAAATGTATTCGAGTCAAGTGCAAAGGTTGATGAGCTTGATGAGACACATGTGATGGTTTCTATATGATCCATGAATGAGAGAAAATCATGAAATCAAAAATTACAAAAAAGGGATTTCACGACCTAGTTAAGGTTAGACTCAACCTCACTACCTATCCATAACCTAAACATGACCTACTGAGACAAAACAAGTTAAATCCATCTAATAACTTACGTCATTATTCGCTAAGAATGCTTAATTAGGGTTGGAGTGTTACACTGCTTCATGTTCCAGGGTGTGGCTGACCGATGGTGGACCACCATGAAAACCGCTTATATCAAGTAGCTAAGGAAGTGGCCTAGACTACCTTTCATGACCAGTTTCGAGGGAAGTAAGTACTAGTGCATATTTGTATTCAGAAAAGGATAGAGTTCGACAAGCTGAAACAAGAGAATTTATCTGTTCGTGAGTATAAGCTGCAATTTACATGTCTCTTTTACTTTGCACTGACACTTATTATTTCAAAAAGTGAAAGGATCAAACATTTCCTCGATGGCCTTGGACAGGACATCCTGCTGCATACTAGATTGTAGGTTTTGAATACTTATCAGGAGTATTTGGAAAAAGCATATTGGGCTAAGGAGGTGATTAGGCACATGGACCCTCTGAGCCAACTCAAGCAGAAAGTTGCTCCGCCTTTGGCCCCACAGCATTAATACAAGAAGCAGAAGAGGGAATCATGCGGCATATATTGTAACAATCACTCCACATCTAAGTGTTGGAGACAAACAGGAGGGTGATTTTAGTGTGGGGACATCAATCACTAGGTCAAAGCTGCCCTAGGAAGTTAGGTCAGCCGTTTATGTAGTCATCAGCGCATGGAGCTCCTATTCAAGCACAGCCTCTGAGATAAGTGGCCCCAACTCCTCCATAGTACCCATGACCTCAGGCACTGCAATAGTGGAGGCAGCTATATCAACCTCCTTAGCAACCCTGATCTCAGAGGGGGCCCTAGTGACCGTAAAGGCCTAATGGGTAGCAACCAAGGCCCTAATAGGTAGGCAGGGGTTTATGCTATGACCTAGGAACATGCAGATGTTGAAGATAACATCGTTAAAGGTGCCATTTTTATCTATGATAATAGTGCTAAGGTTTTTTTGACCCTGGATCCACTCATTCTTATATCTCTTCAAGATTTAACCTAAGTATTGGTGTTGGAGAAGTAGAGCTGCCATTTATGTTAGTAGTGACTACCGTAGTGGGCAAGAAAGTCAGTTGACATGAATGTTACCTTGATTGCAAAGTTAAGATAGATGGCTTCCCCTTGAAGGCTAACCTATTATTGTTGTTAATGAATGAATTTCACACTATCCATGGTATGGATTTGTTTGCCACCCATCATGCAGTTATGTGCTATTTTGCTAAGACCCATAAGTTGGAATTTGATAATGGCTCTATTGTGTAATTTGTTAGAGCAAAGAAGAAAGTGTTTACCTAGATGATCTTAACCATTAAGGCTTCAAAATTGATGAAAAGAGGATGTGAGGAGTATCTAGCATTTATCATGAAAGATAAATGGACTAAAGTGGTGGAGGAGACAATGGTGGTGTCTGAGTTTCTAGATGTTTTTCCCAGTAATATTCCTGGATTATTACTAGTTCATGAGATTGATTTCACAATTGAGCGTGTGTTAAGCACAGCTCTGATCTCTAAATCACCTTATAGAATGGCCCCACTCAGTTGAGAGAACTCAAAGAGCATTTGCAACATTTGTTATATAAGGGTTTTCTTAGAACAACTACCTCTCCTTAGGGTGCTCCAGTTTTCTTTGTGTAGAAGAAGGATGGCTCTATAAGAATGTGTATTGATTACAGGCAACTTAACCAAGTGACCATAAAAAATAAATACCCTTTACCTAGAATTGACGAGTTATTTGTGTTGGACATTTATACTAAAAGCATGCTTTGATGTATTAATCTTTAACTAATTTATTTATTAGTAAAGTTTGTCTTTGCATCTTAATATGAATTTGTATGGGCAAATGGTGCATTGTTATTTATTTTGCATGTGTGTGCCTTTTATTCTATAAAGTAGACAAGTCGGTATGTAAAGTTCAACTTACATACAGAAGACTTGTTTATTGGCTCTTATAAAATATAAGTTATTGTTATTCACAATTTAGATGGAGTTAGACATACCATCGGTATGATTGTAGCATGATGTTTTAGCAGACTTGTCTTGGCTATGGAAAATGGTATAGTTTCGACTCGTTATGCTAGTACGCTTTGTGTGTATTGAACAAGACCACTTTTGGGTTATTGTCTTTATATTGATAATATAAGATGATTAACATCCAAATGGTTATTATAAATACTGGTACACTTAATCCCGATATAAATAATAGACACATACATTTACTATTTGACATTTTGATTTACAAAGAAGTGAAACCTTTTATGGGTCAATAATCTCAATAAATTGGATGACTATACTACGTGTATGGTGGATATTAGTTTATTAATGGAATCTATGTTCCGTAATAGAGATTGATGATATCTTGATGAAGCTTATAAGTCTCGATTATGCCAAACCTTGTAGGTGGACTTTGTGTCCGACATATCAAATAAGTTAAATGTAAAGTCTCAAGGAATTATAGAAATATTGATTAAATATAGATGTTAGTAATTATTTAATCCATGGATATTTGAAATCTTAATGTGGGGAGATTAATAAGCATTTAATAACCAGAAGCTTGAAATATAATTTTAAGAATAAGGACAAATGTGCAATTATAATTCCATAGTGGACAGAATTGTAATTTATGAAACTAGGATTTCAATTTGGGTCGAATTAAGGTTTTCTGTTTTCATAAGAAGCATATTCCTTGTTTCCTTCTTAAAGTCCCTATTGTAGCCCATAAATATGTGCTATTACTCTCTAGGAAAGACATGAAAAAGAAATCTTGTTAAGACATGCCAGAGAAATCTTGTTTTTTAAAGCAAAAGAGAATTTGCAGAATAGGCTCACACTCTGGTGTGAGTTTAAGCATAGAGGATTACACTAAAAGGTCTTAAGATTTTTTAGACACTGTAAGACCTAGATCAAATCAGAAAGATCTCGTAGGTAAGGTTCTTGAATCATCATCATCTAAAGATATTTCCTTAGTAATCTGTACACAATATCTAGGGATCTTAATGGTTGTATAAAACAATTTGACCAGTTGCAAGGTGATTAATATTTTTCTAAGATAGACTTGAGAACAGGGTATCATTAGTTGAGGGTACAAGATCAGGATATTCCAAAAACTGCCTTCAGAATTGGAAATGGTAACTAAGAATTTCTGGTGATGTCTTTTGGATAGATGAATGCGCCGGCAGTATTTATGACCATGATGAATAGGGTATTTGCGCAATACTTGGACCAATTTATGGTGGGGTTTATCGACAATGTGCTTGTATATTCAAAGGGCTAGGAAGAGCATGTCCAATACTTTCGGACCTCATTGAAACTGTTGAGGAAGCACTAGCTATATGTTAAGTTAATTAAGTGTGAATTCTTGTTAGAGCAGGTAGGATTCCTTGGTCATATCACTTCTAAAAAGGGATTATCAATGGACCTAGCAAACATTGAAGCTATGGTGAAGTGGGAAAGGCCAAAAATAGTGTCATAGATCCAAAGTTTCCTAGGCCTTATAGGTTACCACCGCAAATTTGTGGAAGAATTTTCCTCGATAGTAGCTCCATTGACAAAGGTGACTCCTAATGAAGTTCCATTTGTTTAGAATGCCGTATGTGAACAAAGATTTCAAGAGTTCAAACGGAGGTTGAGCACTACTCTTATATTGACTTTACCTATAAGTGGTGATGCATTTGTGATGTTTACAGATGCATCTAGAGTTGGACTTGGTTGTGTCCTCATGTAAGATGGGATGGTGTCCTCATGCAAGATGGGATGGCAGTAGCTTATGGGTCAAGACAGTTGAAGGATAATGAACAAATGTTTGCTACTAATGACCTGGAGCTAGCAATAATAGTCTTCCCCTAAAGATGTAGAAGCATTATCTTTATGAAGACACATTTGAAGTGCATTCAGATCACAAAAGCCTTCAATATCTCTTTTCGCAGTATGAATTAAATATAGACAAAGAAGGTGGATGGAGTATATCAAGGATTATGACTTTGGGTTGAATTATCATCCAGGGAAGGCTAACATAGTGGTAGATGCCCCAAGTCGAAAGGCAGCTTTCCTTGGCAAATTGATTGCATAATATTTTTGGATCCAATGTCTGGAGGACATGGATGTATATTTCTAACCTATCAGTGAATGAGCAGTGTTGGCAAATATAATCTCGTTGGAATCTAAACTAATTCCAAGGATTAAAGAACACCAGCTATTAGACCCAGTGATAGTCAAAATTATGGATCATGTGGATGAAAGGCATGATTTAAGTTGGTTATGGATATTTTTTTATTATAAGTACAGAATTTTTATGTTTGATTTTCTACACTTGAAGGATGAAATTATTGTAGAGGCATACCATGCTCGGTATTCTATTCATCCTAGCAACACTAAGATGTATCAGGACTTGGAAAATCATTAGTAGTGGAAAAATATAAAGAAGGATATAACAAAACTTGTTACGAAGTGCTTGGTAGGCCAACAAATTAAGGCAGAATGTAAAAGACCCCATGCTTTTTGCATCAATTGGAGATTCCTTGGTGGAAGTGGGAGTACATAACCATGGACTTTGTGTCAAGATTGGCTATTACTAAGAAGGGATTTGATGCAATTTGGGTGATAGTTAATCGTTTAACCAAATCTGGCCACTTTGAGTCTTTTATGTTAGGTCAAGCGATGGAGAAAACAATAGAACTGAAGGAAGTGGTAAGATTGGATGGAGCACCAATTTCTATTGCCTCCAATTGGGATAACAAGTTCATTTCTCGGTTTTGGGTGTCACTTCAAGAAGCTTTAGGCACCAAGTTGGATTTCAATATAGCCTACTACCTCCAGATTGATGGATAGATGAGCATATGAACTAGTTAAGATGAAAGCTTAGCTATATATGGCCTTGCATATAACAACAGCTATCATTATAGCATTAGCATGGCACCCTTTTGAGGCATTGTACAGGAGAAAATGTAGAATTCTTATTTGTTGGCACAATTTAGAGATCATAATTTTCATGGACCATCTGTAGTTAGAGAGTCTAGTGAGAAAGTCAAGTAGATCCAAGAGAGGTGGAAGATTGATTGGAGTTGCCAAAAAAGATATGTAGGAGAAAGAGATCTGAAGTTTGAGGTTGGTAATCACGTATTTTTTAAGGTGTCTCTTGTATGTGGTACCTTACGGTTTCAGCAAAAAGGAAAACTCACTAGATTAGTAGCAAGATTAATGATGTAGAATATCGATTAGCCCTACCACCAAAGTTATTAGGTGCTCAGAATGTTTTCCATAACTCTATGTTGAGAAAGTATGTGGCAGACCCTTCACATGTGCTGCAGTGAGAGCCATTGTAGGTACAAGATGATACTGCTTACACCGAGTAGCCAGTGGGGATTGTTTACACCTAAGAGCAGGTGTTGAGAAACTGCATCATCCCATGGAGGAAGGTTTAATGGAGATATCATCGCCCGGAGGAAACTACATGGGAGCAAGAGACGAAGTTAAGAAGCAGTATCCACACCTTCTTTCAAAGATATGCCAATCACTTGGAGGACCAAATGTCCTAAAAAGGAGGGTGAGAAGTAAGGCCCTAGGCCTTTTAATTGTTGGTCAGGTTGGTTTATAGGGTTTCAGTTGAGTTGAAAGTGCTAAATGGATGTGTGATAGGCCATTTTATTAGATTAGATCCTTTCATTTATGGCATTTCATTGTAAGACCCATCGGAGATGGAGGCCAAACTACTTGGGTCTTGGACCTTTGTTGAGCTAAAAGCCCTTTTTCCAAATTACCTAAAACTAACTAAGGGCAGAAAGCCTCTTGTAAATAGAACAGATTCTCTATATAACCTAAGTTCCCCATAATCATTTGAACATTTCATTCCCTTCTCCATTCTCATTTGCCTCCATTCTTCAACCTCAACCCTAGCAACTCTCAGAGAAATCCATGGCTTAATCCCAGAGTAAAGGATAACACCATCATCTTCATCTTTTTCTTCTTCCCTTGGTTGATTGTTTCAGTAACTTCGGTAAGCAACAAACCATAAGGCCTATCAACTTAAGTAGATCTTGATTTACCTTGGATTTGGAGGGTTATCTGGACTGGAGAATTGACTCCGGGTAGGGTTTCATGTGTAATTGGATCTATCCACTGCAAATTTGAACTTTTGGTATAGAGATTTGTGGGAAGTGAATAACTACAACTAATACTTAAATATTCAGTTCTATTGAATAATATCGGCTAAAATGTGATTTAGATAGTTGATTTTGTTAGATAATCCATAAATTTGAAGTTTAGTTCGAATAATTATGGGGTTTCGAAGAAAACTCCCAAAGGCGCTAAATTGTGCGCATTTACGGTCAAGCTGTAGGTTAACCTATAGCTAAGCTATGGCTCACGGTTCATTGAGCCAATTTTATGAGTTTGTACTACAGCCCGCCTTCTAGCTAGCCATAATAGCCACGCCCTGAACACTATAATTGGGGAGTAGAGTGGATCCTGAGGCACGGCACATGTAACCCGTAGTAGTCCGTGCCATGTCAAGTCACATATGAACTACTATAAGGGAGATTTTGCAGGTACATATGAGGAAGATCCATATACACGTATCAATCATTTTGCACAATTAAGCGGAAACCTAGAAAATTCACCCATAATTCATCATAGGCATTAATAAAACATTCATTTGTTAATATAAACCAAAGTCCATTAATTGAACCATCCACATGCACATCCTAACAAAGGCCCATAGTCATACACAAGTTGTAAAATTTCATGTCCTTCAAACAATACATCTAAACATCCTGAAAAAGACAATATGATCCTTCCATAAAGCTGAACAAGGCTAAGGCTAAGTAAACCCAGAAAAATGAACACCGTGATGCTCTACGTGGGATGATTAATAGAAGGCATCATCCTCATTCCACTTGTCTACACCCCGAGGTACCGTTGGGAGTTCCATCCGGGGCCGCGTCGACTATCGTGCTAGCATTGGGTTCAGTACCTGTAACACCAAGGGGAGCACCATTAACATAAGAGTTAAGCAAATATAAAGCACATAAGACTATCATGATGCATTAATTGAATTAGAAACATATTGCTTAAAAGAGAGCTATATAGGAAGCAAGGCATATTGTGCATGTGAATAAGCATGAATATTGAATCATAAAGGGAAATACAATAACATACTACTTGGTATTCACATGGCTATTTTCTCTCTAGAAAGAGAGCATAGCATACTGTAGGAAATTACAAGCAGTCGGGTCAAGACCATCTAGCTATCCTAAGAGCACCGACCAACTCTTCATAAAGCTACTGCGGTAGGTAACGTATTGAATACCCTCATTCGGTCCAGTCGACTCTCTTATGGGCACAAGCTAAATAGTGCTGACTTAATGTATCATGACCTATCAAAATTCTTACTTTTGTATTTATCAT
The DNA here is from genome assembly GCA_037013555.1 of Sextonia rubra. Classification (NCBI taxonomy): domain Eukaryota; kingdom Viridiplantae; phylum Streptophyta; class Magnoliopsida; order Laurales; family Lauraceae; genus Sextonia; species Sextonia rubra. The sequence goes on from JASUAD010000014.1 coordinate 21,838,830, forward strand.
ATGTAGTGATTAAATCATTCTTATACAGAAACATATATCGGTCTTGAGATCATATTCAGTCATAAGAATCAGAATTAAATGAAGTAATCTATTATTCAAACAATGCATACTTAAATGAGACATTAGAGGTCAAGCCCTTCCAACTTCAGTTACCCCTGTCTTGGCTTATAAGCTCACGCTCAATAGAAACTACGTCTCTGATATTGCCTCAAGGTTCACCAGGAAGAATCGGGTACATAATTGATCATGTTGAGGGCAAGGTTTACTTATGATATGAATGCACTTGGATTAAGTGGTTATCAAGGTTAGTTACTAGCTAACCCTAGCTAAGATAGTCCATATTTCCTTAGTTATTCAATACGGTATATTCATAAAACGTCTAGTGTCAACATGTTATTGAGAATCTTGGTGTTACATTATATAGGCATTAGACACCACTTCTTACACCAACACTCATGATGTGACGTCAGGAAAACAACCGGAAAATCAAAGGAGATGAGTGATAGATTTCCACTCTTCCTCCTTAGTATTTAATTACATTAGGTTACTTTGTTTAGGATAAGGGTACCATATCTAAGGCCCTATTTGGTCTTTGAATGTTCCTAATCTACCTAAGTTCACTATGTTCCTACGACTTAGCTGTGTATAGGTCACGGCTTAGTCGTGCCTTACTATATTTTTCCTGCAGTTATGGCTCAGCTGTATTTTAGCTTATGGCTTATCCGTGGTTAGCCTACGACTGGGCCATGGCTTGGTTATAGCTTAGCCGCAAACGAAATGTCAAATTTTGGCTCTCTAGATTCCAAGCCATATTATACTTATGGCTTAGCCATATTTTTCAGAAATCCTGAAGTTGTGTTGGTATAGAGTTTTAGTTCTATATAGAACTTCTTTCGTTTGATTCCACTATGGTTTTTTTTGTTCAAAACTATCATCATGCATTTTCAAAACCCACATTTCATCATTATTTCATAAACATACTCATTATCATTCAAACCATCACATATTCTTAATTAAGACAGGTGAAAGAGCTATAAATTGGCATTTAAGGAGTGTACTTCAAGATTCAACATAAATCAGACATGCATGTAGCAATATACACTTTTATACTTGCCTCTAATTCAGTGCTTGACGCAAATCAACTTCTCCTTTAGTTTGATGATGGACAAAGCCTCAATAGAAGATGATCCTACTACATGCAAAGACATGCAATGGGTGAACTAGGTATAAAATTATGGATGGTGCTTATTTGAGTCTCCTTGACTCTATTGAACCCCAAGAATTGAAATAAGAGTTGACTCTTACCTTAGATAGCTGTAGATCTTAAAGAGGGAGATGAATTTGTGAGTTCCAAAGAAAGAGGATGAACAAAGAAGCAACAGAGAGCAAATGGAAGCCTTGAGTCTCACGTGCACAGCCCCAAGATCAATTTCCAGCTATTGGTGAATGTGAAGGTGTGAAGAAGTAGTGCTCCAGTAACAAGAAGAAAAAGATGCAGAGAAGGAATGGTGGAGTTGGTGTTTAAATCCAGATTTTCTGGAATTTATAAGCAAGTCCTCTATTTTTAAGAAAATTACAGTTTGAGTGAAATAGGATCTTAGTTTGGCCAAAATGGATCCCGATTGACCTAAGCCAAATATGAAAAATGACCCACATGATGAAATGAAATACATATGATGAAGTTAATATGGTGCCAAAATGATGCAAAGCATGTAACTCTAAATCCAAGGAGGTCTTTACTACCTAAGTGCAGCTTGAATCCAACCCAACTACTTATCCATGACCCAAACCTAAGGGATTTAAGTTAGTTTAGCCCAAAAGCATTAATTCACATAAGACAAGATTATTTATAAAGTAAGATTAGTTCAGGTTTGGACCTTACATCCCTTCCCTCTTTAAGTGCATCTGGTACTTTGAATGCAACATACCTTAGGTAAAAGTCCTGGATACTTCTTTCAAACTTATTCCTCGAGTTCCCAAGTTTCTTTTTCTAGTCTATGTTGTTCCTAAAGATTCTTGACCCATTTGATCATCTGGGTACGCAGCACTTGGTCCTTGGTGTGAATGACATGAATAGGTCACTCTTCATAGCCCATATCTGACTTTACTTGAATGTCATCAATCCCGAGGACATGTGAAAGGTCTGGAAGATATTTTCTAAGCATCGACACATGGAACATGTTGTGAACTCCAGCGAGCTGAGGTGGTAATCCAAATCGATAAACCAAATCTCCAACTCTAGTTTGAACTCAAAATCTTTACAAATCGCGAAGGAAGCTTGCCTTTTGTCCAAATCTAATAGTACCCTTTATTGGAGAGACTTTCAAGAAAACCTTATCTCCCATTTGAAATTTGAGATGTCTACGGTGGTTGTCTGCATAACTCTTTTGACTAGATCGTGTACCCTTCAACCTCTCTTGAACCTTTTGTACTTTTTCCGTTGTATCCATAATAAGAGAAGGTCCATGATAACTTCTAACTCCGACTTCTTCCCAACACGCTGGTGTACGACACTTCTGCCCATACAAGGCTTCAAATGTAGCCATTCTGATGCTTGCATGGTAACTATTATTGTAATCAAATTCACACAAGGAGAGATGTTCATCCCGCTCTTTCCTAAAGCTAATGGCTCGAAGCATATCCTGAAGAGTTTAAATTGTACGCTCCAACTGTCCATCAGTTTGAGGATGATAAGCGGTGCTGAAATTAAGTTTGGTGCCCATAGATTTCTGAAAAGATTGCTAGAAATAAGAAACAAATCTACTATCTATATTGGAGACTATGGAAACTGGGGTATCATGCAACTGAGTAATCTCGTCTGTGAAGATTTTGGCCATCTCATGGAACTTCATCCCTTTCTTAGTAGGAATAAATAGGCTAACTTAATTAATCAATCGACTATAACCCATATGGCATCATGACGTTTGCTCGTTCGAAGTAGCCCTGAAACAAAATCCATCAAAATATTTTTCCCATTTCCAATTGGCAATATGTAGAGGATGTAGCAAACTGGGAGGATTTTCATGTTCAGCCTTCACACGCTGGTAGGTGAGACATCTTGCCATCAAACCTGCATTGTCTCTTTTCATGTTGTTTCCCCAGAACTTGCCATTCAAATTTCGGTAAATTTTGGTACTCCCAGGGTGCATAGAGTATCTTGCTTGATGTGCTTCATCATGATCTCTTCTTTCAGATTTTGAACCATTGCGACACATAGTCTATCTCTAAAATACAACACACCGTTAGCTATCCTAAAATCTAGCCTCTGTGATAAGTTGTCATGAATCTTAATGAACTCTGAGTCTTTAAATTGTCTCTTTTTAATCTGCTATATCATGGTTGTCTCAAAGACAGGCATTGCTACTCACATGACCTTATCATCAACGACTTCGATTTCCACATCCAGATCTCAAAATTCTTCCACTAGAGACCATTCACCACACATTGCTGCCAATGCAATGGTCAATTTATGGCTAAGAGCATCAGCTACTATGTTTCCTTTCCCTGGAAAGTATTTAATTGGAAAGTCATAATCCTTTATGAATTCTAGCCAATGGTACTGTCTCATGTTGAGAGAATAGGTATTGAAGACTACGATGATCACTATGAACTTCAAGTTTCTCTCCATACAAGTAGTGTCTCCACAACCTCAAAGCAAAGAGATAGTCGCCAATTCTAAATTACGTGCGGCATAGTTCTTTTCATGTTCCTTCAACTGTCGTGATCCATATGTTATCACTTTCCCATTTTGCACCAGTACACATCCCAATTCGATTCTCAAGGCATCAGTATTTATGACAAATCCACCACTTCCTTTAGGTAGAGATTGAAACCAACTTTTCCTTAAGAAATTGGAAACTTGTTTCACATTCATCCGACCAAACAAATGGTTTGTTCTTCTGAGTCATTTTTGTTAATGGTGCTGCCATCTTGAAAAAGTCTTTAACAAACCTCCGATAATAGGCCGCTAGACTAACAAAACTAGTGACTTGGGCAACCCTCTTGGGCTTTGCCAACTGGTTATTACCTCAATCTTAGCGGGGTCTACTGTAAGTCCATGCTTAGAAATTATATGTCCTAAGAAAGCAACTTGTTCCAACTAGAAATCACGCTTATCCAATTTGACGTATAACTAATGATCTCTCAATAACTTAAGTGAAGTCCTCAAATGCTCGACATGTTCATCTCGGGTCTTGGAATACACCAATACATTATTGATCAAAATCACTATAAATTGATCAAGATAAGATGAGAAGATTCTATTCATCTAGGACATGAATACAATTGGGGCATTGGTCAACCTAAATAGCATGACTAAGAACTCATAATGCCCATATCTCATCCTAAAGCTATTTTGGATGTGTCTTGATCTTTAACTCGCAATTAATGATATCCAGATCTTAAGTCATTCTTTGAGAAATAGGTTGCACCTTGTAATTGATCAAATAGTTCATCAATTCGAGGCAGTGGATATTTGTTCTTGATTGTCACCCGATTCAACTGCCTATAATCAATATACATTTTAAGGGTGCCATCTTTCTTTTTCATAAATAAAGCTGGGACTCCCTATGGTGATGTGCTAGGATGAATGAATCATTTGTCTAATAAATCTTGCAACTATACCTTCAGCTCACGCAGTTCTGCAAGTGCTATCCTATACGGAACTCTATAGATTGGAACTGTACTAAGGACAAGTTCTATAGTAAAATCTACTCCCCTAACCGGTGGAAGGCTAAGAACTTGTTTGTCAATTCTATGTGCAGAGCTGCGATGCAGTAATATCCCAGTAAGTACGGGGTCGAATTCATAGGGAGTTATGTTTAAAATATTTTCAACTTATCACCTGTCTAAATAAAATTCTAAAAATTTAATTAAAATCTAATAAATATATACATTCTGAAAAAAATAATTACAATCACAATTCAAATAAAGAAAGTAAATTCTAAATCTAAAAGTTCCGAAAAATAAAATTAAATTTACTGTAAAACAAAACACATGTTAGAACTTCCAATAATACTAAACTAAAATTAGAAACTTTTTAACAATAAAAACTAATCAACGCTAAAAACAAAATAAACAAAAGTGAAACAAACAAAAATTTCTCAAATTAGAAACTACATTAAGCTTAAGAATCTACACTTCCTATAAAGAAAAAAGATTTCTAAATCCTATTCAAAAAAGAAATTTAAGTTTAGAAAGTGTTGGACGTAGGTGGGTCTCGTGGATAGATTTTCAAAATTTTTGATCTACTTGACACAGGGATCAACTATACATAAGACCAAAACCCAATCCAGGATGCGTTACCCTCAATCTCGTGACCATGTACAGTAAAAATTCTACCAGCACTAAACATCTAAAATAATCTACGACATGCAAGAAGTAGATCATACCTTTGGAGATCTGCAGTGCTCTAATGGATTTCTTCAACACCTCTTAGCCTTCCATGCTATGACCCCCGAATAGGATTTCTTTTCTCAAGAAGAATGGTGGAATCTTCAGGAGAAAATCCCAACTCAAAACTCCAAGGTACTATAAGAAAGGAGAAGAGAATAACTCGTGCAACTCTTGCACGAAAAGGTTTTGGGCGTGAGGGAGAGTCTTATTGGATGTCCAAGAGATTTTATAGACTTCCAAATCTCTCCCTTGTCTAATTGAAATAGAAGTTTTACTTCCAAAGCAATTAGCGGCTTTCTCCTTTCCAAACTCTTATTTCTAAAGTTCAAGTTGGATTAGTGTTTTCCAATATCTTGGGCTAGCGTGGGGACCACTAGGGATTCCTTAGAAAGCTAGCTCCAACTGGAACACCGCGACCCCACATCTCATGTGCAATCCGGGCCCACAGTTAATTGCAAATAACACCACTATATAAATACAATTGCACTCCAGTCTTAGGAATAAATTACAATGAAGACCCTAAACTTCCCAATTACCACAAGTAGGCCCCTCTATCAATATCCGTGGATCAATTGGAATAAATCCGTCTTTTCCAATCTAAGTTCCACATCTTATTATCCTTGAGCCCCAATTAATCACAGTAATCATCAGTACCATCCAATTTAACTCTTAATTGAGATGGGTGCGCACTTACTAATGACAAATCCATTAATTGGCACAAGGGGATAATAGAGATAGATTCCATCTTGATCATTCAACGTTCCCACAGTTCTACTACCATATACCCAAGACACCGAGGTGTTAACCTATAGTCGGCCTCACTCATTGGTGACTCAAAGCAAATGAATAGATAGAAACTTAAGTTCGTCAATGTCTCAGGATTGAGAGCCTATTGCTAGGGAATTATGAGAGCATACCTTATTATTGAGACGGAATTCCATAAGGTGCATCTCATAGTCCTTCAATACATCTAATGTACCAGCACCGTGATCCAGAATCTTACATTCTGATGATCGAGACAAATCACACTATTTCATAGTGATCAAAGTGCTGCAACCTTATCAAATGAGATGTCCAGTCTCATTACTGGTTGTGAAGCTATTTAAGTATAAGATTTGTGACATATATCTCCCACGTGTGGATCTCATCCATCCACATATATCACATCTAATATACTAGTGGGACCCGGTTCAACTCATGAACCATTATGTCATATGTAGTGGTCATGTGCATGAATTAGTAAAATAACACTTATCTCATGAAAGCAAAGCATGATTTTATTGATAAATAAAGAAATTAATCAATTTATGACATCAACTGATGGATTGAGTCCACAAAATCTAACAGAAAGAACTTTAAATGGAAACAACAAATCAAATTAGTAATCACCTAATGCTAAAAACGTTTCTAAATCAACAATACGCAATACAATTATATTAACAACTAAACAACACAACTACTCACATCAACTTTTTTTTAAAATTAAGGATGAATTTATTCCAACATGATAAAAAATAAACAAATGTAAATCTGAAAACTCAATTTCCTAAAATAAACATGATACAAGAATGATGAAGAAAAACAATGTACTCAATGCTTGATCATGTAGTCTATTTCTAACATGGCGAAGTGGCACATGTAATGTACGAACTAGAGGAGCTACCAAGAAAGATTCAGAAAATAGATTTCTACTGGTGAATTCATGCAATTTTAGAACTGAAATTCATCATTTAAAAATAGAAATTCTTATGTATAACTGATATGAAACAAGCCACAATGTTTCATCAACCAACCACAAGAATATGTCATAGTTTTAGCATCCGTGTTCAACACTTTTCCATCACAATTTCTTGATTCAAATTTTGAATGTTTCAAGTTTTAAAAACTGCTCAAACATTGAGGACATCAAAGGTAACCGTGTGCAACAAAATTATTTATGAAGAACATAATACATGGCCTGATTTCTAATTGTTCAAATAACATTCAAATCTGAATTTCTATTGGTGCACTCTGACAAGGAAAATTTTCAATTTCAAACTTGTTCTTGGACTGTTTCTAGAAACCAACCAATCAATATATAAAACTATATTTCTGATTTCTGATTTTTACATAAATAACGTCCCTCAACATGTTTTTATAAGTTGAACATATGTCTGAATCTAAAGGGAATTTCAGCAGTGAACTGCAGCAAAATTGTGCAAGTACCTAGTGTGTAGAAAATTGAAATAAAGTGCAGGAATTCAAATAAAGGTATAGAAATTTAAAAGTGCAGAAATTTAAGATTAAAAGTACAATAAAGGAAAATAAAAATTACGGAAAGTCAAAGGCTGTAATAACAAGAAGTCAAAGGTGATAAACAATTGAAGTCAAAGGTAGTATATTCACTTAAAATTCTCTCTTAATCTAGGCCTAACATTTTCTTAAAATCTGCTCTTTTATTTGGATCGTCAATCCAAACAAGATAAACACAAATCAAGCAATCATGCAAGCATAAGAATAAGAAAAATATCAAAATGAATATTATTGAACTAGTATGAGAATTCTTTACCCAATATGAAAAAATTAAAACAAAAGATTACATATACTAGGATGGAAAAGAATTCCTCCTTCTAGTTGATCTTCAAGGTTGGTGGTATGGCTTTAGGGCTAAGCCTCCTTGATGACTTTAGATGTAGAGAACAAGAAAGGGAGAGGTGGAGGGTAGAAATTCTAAAGGTGGGAGGTGGGTAATTCTTCCATGAAGAATATGAGAGAGAGGTGCCCTATTTATAATTTTTTCAAGTCCTACTCCTTTTTAAACTTTAAAATATTAAAAATAATAAAAAATTGAAAGAAAATGGGCTCCATACAAAGCATTGGTGTGACTTCCTCTTGGAGTTTTTTTTCTATTTTTTTTCCTTGCTTACTTTGTTTGGAAGTCCCTCTTGGATGCTTCTTTCTTTTCTTGTATGTGCCACCTTGCATTGAGATCTTTGGAGAGATAATTTAGAGATAGGAATCCTCTCTTGGAATCAAACTTAGCTCACGTGAGGTGTAAAATCTTCTTCCTTTGTCTCTTGCTTTGTCAACTTTCCTTTTTTTTAAAGTATTCCTTGTTGGCTCTAAACTCAAAGAGATCTCCTAGATAATTCTCCCTTGATTTTTTTTCCTTTATTTTTTCAACCAAAATCTGACCAAAACATGTGTTGGATGTGGAATAGTTTGCTTGGCATTTTTTTTAATTTTTTTAAATCTTCTCCTTCTCAAAAAAGAACTCCTATGTGGCTTTCCTTGTCCATCTTTGATGAGATATTCTTCAAATTCTCTTGAAAATATCTTAAAAATATGCAGCAAGTAATTGGACCCCATCTTGGATGTTTTACAAGTGTACCCCACACATCTGTGCATGTGTGTGACCATGTAGCCAATTTTTCCATTTTTCTTCTAATTTATTTTTTTCTTCAATTCTTCTCTCTTTTCTATTGAAAATCAATTCCTTGCCTCAATTCATTGCAAATGGGACCCATATCATCAATTTCCTACAAAAAAAATGTGAATTCATGTGAAAAGATAATTTTAACCCTAAGATCACAAATGGATGATTGTGGGCCCATTTCTCATGAAATGACAATAAAAATGCACACCATTTTCATGATTGTATGTGAATGAGCTAATGATGTTAAAATTTTAATTTATTTCAGGAGAATATATACATTTTCACAAAACTTTTCAAAAACAAACTTTTTGAAAGTGGTAGGTCTAATGAATATATGCAAAAAGTGTGATTTTGAAGCAAATTATGCAGAAATGCACTATAATGATGTATAAATGCATGAAACCATATTTTCGTCCTAAATAAGGCTCTTTCAAGTCAATAAGTCCTTAACATGATCCACAGTGTATATGAAAATATGCGTTTTTAAGGACTTATCACACCCCCCCAACCAACATTTTGCTAGTCTCTAACAAAAAATGTAACAAAATATGAGGATTCTATCTTAACCTAATCTAACCTAAAACTAATGCAATGCAGTAAAACATGAATGCAACGCCACTTTCACTGGCACTCTCAAATGCATTTAGCATATGTAGCTTGCCCTTAAACCTCTAGGTTCCTCCAAGTGGACGAATTGTGCCTCGTGAGGGTTTGCGGTGAATATACCCACAAAATTCTTCTATTTTTTTAAGATGAAAAAACAGAATAAAAAAAGTAAAAGAAAAAAGAAATTTTCCAAAAGAAGATTCACTCAAATTAGATATTTTCAAAATCTAGAATAATTACACTTTCAGACTTTTCAAAGTCCAGTGCACAGTTCTATTTTTGAAAACTTTCCCAAATTCAAAGCCAACTTGCATGCACGATGAGAAATCGTATGCATCAAAGGCCTATTTTGAATATTCCACAATAATGTTGCAAAAATAGATTTTTTCCTTCAAATAGTTTGATCCCCTAAAATTTAGCAAAAATAAATTTCCTCTCAATGTAAGGGTTTCCAAGTTCATATGATATAAAAAAAGTTAGAATCTAGAGAGCAAATCTGGTCCTTGTCCTTCCACATGCATACTTCCTTGCAAACTCTTATAGACATTATTCACTCACTCACTTTTTCTAATGTAGAAATTTTCAAGTTGATATGATAAATCAAAAGTTAGGATCTAAAGAGCAAACTTAGTCCTTATGCATTTTTGCATATATCCCTTGAAAATTTCTACGGACACCCGTTGGGCTATAATTCATTATTCTTTTTTTTTCATTGTCTTATGATTGTCCAATGTTTAAGTCCCTTAAGCTTTTTAATTAACCCATGTAACGAGTGTTAGGCCAATGACTCCCAAACCAGATAGCTTTAAGGCACTAGGTATGAAAATACCCCTACGGGCATACTAGGTTGAGTTAAAAAGACTACGAACCCGAACGAGTCACAAATTGCTCATTATATGCTCTTTTTTCTTTTTCAAATCAAAAGTAAACATAGGTGGCAATTCTTATTTCACTCGAATTGATTTATTTTGGTTCTAATATATACAATTCATCAACAATGAACCAGGAAACAAAAGTATTCTATAAACTAAATTTCAAGTTCACATTGTATTCCTTAGAAAAATTCCAAAAACAACATTAAAGCTTCCTATCCAAAATGTTAAAAAATGTATATGTGTATGTATGTGAAAAGCAAGTTTTGGTTATCCTCTTATAGGTTATATCTTTTAGAAAATGCAAACTTTTTTTTTACTTCCTTCCAAAAGTATGAAAATTCCAGATTTCTATATATCTTCAAATTGCTTCAATTCTTTTGAAAACTTTCTTTTCTAAAATGAAAAAGTTAAATAAATGAAAAGTAAATGAAAGATAAATGCCGGAAAAAAAATCCTAAAACTAAAACAAAAGTCTAAAAATGCAAAAATTTTCCTAAAAATGACAAAATAAAAAAAATTACCTAAAAATGCCTATGAAGTGCCTAAAATTGGACAAGTGCACTTGTTCCAAAAGGAATTTCTTCCTCTTCAGGTGGTGTGATCTCCAAGAATGGCTTCAGTCTTTGGCCATTGACTTTGAACATTTGGCTATCCTTTGGATCAAAATCTCAACAACACCATATGGAAAACCTGTTTTGACAATGTATGGACCAGTCCATCGAGAGTTGAGCTTGCCAAGAAACAAGCGATGCCTAAAATTATAAAGGAGGACTTTTTACTCAGGGTGGAAATTTTTCCTGAGGATTTGATTATTATGAAAAACCTTTGTCCTCTCTTTGTATATTTTAGAATTAACATAGGCTTCCCTGCACAACTCTTCTAATTCATTCATTTGTAATTTCATATTAGATCCACCTTTATTTATATCAAGGTTGAACTGTTTAATAGCCCAATAAGCACTATGCTCAAGTTCCACTGGCAAGTGGCAAGCTTTCCCATAAATTAGCCAGTAAGGAGACATTCCAATGGGAGTTTTGAAAGCTGTCCAATAAGCCCATAATGCATTGGTTAGTCAAGTAGACCAATCCTTTCCATTAGGGTTTATGGTAGTTTCCAAAATCCACTTAATTTCACGATTTGATACCTCTACTTACCCACTAGTTTGTGGATGATTAGGGGTGGCCACTTTGTGAGTTATTCCATATTGCTTCATAAGGGCCTCAAAAGTTCTACTACAGAAATGTGATCCCCATCACTTATAATGGCATGAGGGGTTCCAAATCATGAAAACACATCCTTCAAAAATCTCCGTATGATTTTAACATCATTATTCTTGGAAGGAATGGCTTTTATCCATTTTGAGACATAATCAACGGCAACCAAGATATAAATGAAACCAAAACTAGGAGGAAAAGGTCCCATAAAGTTTGTACCCCATACATCAAAATTTTCAATTACCAAAATTGGGTTCAAAGGCATCATGTTTCTTTTTGAAGTATTGCCCAATTTTTAGCAATGCTCACAGGTCTTGCAAAATTCATGAACATACTTAAAAAGTGTGGGCCAGTAGAAACCGAATTGCAAAATTTTACATGATGTCTTTTTAGCAGAAAAATGGCCTCCATAAGCCTGTGAATGACAGAATGACATGACACTAGGAATCTCGTCATCTAGCACACACCTCCTGATAATTTGATCTGGATAGTATTTGAACAGGTATAGATCATCCAAAAAAAAATGTTTCACCTCAGAAAAGAACAAATCTTTATTTTGCTTAGTCCAGTAGCAAGAATACTGCCCATAGTAAAATAATTTGCTATATCTACAAACCAAGGGGGTTGGAATAATGCAAAAAGGTGTTCATTTGGAAAATTGTCCCTGATTAGTGTTAGCTCAATAGGATAAAAGATGATAAGTCTAGAAAGGTGATCTGCCACAACATTTTCTACTTCTTTCTTATCCTTGATTTCTAAGTCAAATCCCTGGAGTAGAAGGATCCATCTGATCAGTCTGGGCTTAGCATCCTTTTTAAAAAGAAGATATTTTAGCAGTAATAGTCAATAAACACCACAATTTTGGATCCAATAAGTAAGAACGAGATTTGTCAAGTGCAAAGACCACTACAAACAATTCCTTCTCAGTGATTGAATAGTTGATCTGTTTACTATTCAAGCTTTTACTTGCATAATAAATCACATAAGGCCTTTTATCCTCATGTTGCCCAAAAACAACCCCAACCGCATAATCACTGTTATCACACATGAGTTCAAAGGGAAGGTTCCAATTCGGAGGTTGCATAATCAGAGCAGATATGAGCATACCTTTTAATTTTTTAAAAGCCACTCGGCATGCCTCATCCCATTCGAATTGTGCATCCTTGGATAAAAGTTCACAGAAAGGGTGAGATATAGAACTAAAATCTTTAATGAACCTTCTGTAGAACCCTGCGTGCCCTAAGAATGATCTTATATCTCTTATGGTTTTGGGTGTGGGTAAGTTGGTGATCAAATCAATTTTAGACTAGTCAACTTCTAGACCTTTTTCAAACACAATATGACCAAGGACAATTCCTTAGCAAACCATGAAATGACATTTTTCACAGTTGAGTACGAAGTTTTTTTCTTCACATCTATTGAGAACAATCTCGAGATTGCTCAAATAGTCCTCAAATGAGTCACCAAACATAGAGAAATCGTCCACGAAGACTTCGAGAATGCGTTCCACCATGTCACTAAAAATACTTAGCATATAATGCGAAAATGTCACGGGGGCATTACACAACTGAAAAGGCATTCGCCGATAAGAGAAAGTACCAAAGGGGCAGGTGAATGTAGTTTTCTCCTGGTCTTCAAGGGAGATTTCTATTTGGTTATATCCAGAATATCCATCAAGAAAACAATAGTATTGGTGGCCAACTACCCTTTCCAAAATGTGGTCCATGAAGGGTAGAAGGAAATGGTCCTTACATGTGACCACATTAAGGTTCTTGTAGTCTATGCATACCCTCCATCTTGTAGGGACTCAGATAGGAACAAGTTCATTTTGAGCATTCTTGACTACAGTGACACCGACTTTTTTTCGAAATGACTTGGGTAGGGATGATCCACTTGCTATCCGAAATTAGATAGATTATGCCCACATATAACAGTTTAAGTACCTCAGCCCTAACCACTTCTTGCATGGTAGGACTAAGCTAGCGTTGCATTTACCTACATGGTTTTGCATCCTCTTCAAGGTAGATGTAATGCCTACACACTAAAGGATCAATTTTTTTGAAGTCGGCCACATTCCAAGTAATAGCATTCTTGTGTAGTTTGAGCACTTTTAATAGCTGGGTCTCTTGGTTCTCAATAAGAAGTGAAGAAATAACTACTAGCTAGGCCTCGTCATCCCCAAGGTAAGCATATCTAAGGTTAGAAGGGAGGGGTTTCAACTTAGGTTTGGGTGGTTCAACTTGAGATGGAAGAGGTGGTGCACGAGTTGATACAAGCTCCACAAACCTAGGTGTCCATATTGCATGAGCTTCTTCCATAGTGTCATCATCCAATTCCTCATGAAAGTTCATATTGTTAGTATCATTGTAAGAGTGTGTTGTTAATTCTGTGACCTAAGTCTAGTCTAGTTCTAAAAAGATCAAGTTACATCTATGAAGATCAACCAAGATCAAGGAAGATCAAGGTACATCAATAAAGATCAAGCAAGATCAAGGAAGATCAAGATCAATCAAGTCCATCATCTAGAAGATCTTCATTGAGTGCTAAAGGAAAAGGTAACATTGACCGTTGATGTCCCTAGAAATAGAATGGAAAAAGGGTTTCTAAATATCCTGTTTTTAACTATGGCTTGGATAACAGCTAAGCTGTGGATCTTATGGCACACTCTCTAGAGAGAAGTTTTTGAACCTTTGTTCTACGGCTGATACTACGGCTATACCGTAAAAGGCCTACGGCTAAGCCGTAGCATGATTCATGGCTAAACTGTGAATTTACGAGCCATTTTCCAGAGAGCGCTGTTGGCCATATTGCCTACAGTTGATCTTACAGCTAAGCCATAAGACCTTCACAGCGAAGCCGTAGAATGTTTCATGACTAAGCCGTAAAGTTTACGGGCCACTTTCCAGAGAGTAGTATTGGCAAATTTTAGTTTACGGTTGACCTACAGCTAAGCCGTAAGATGCTCACAGCTAAGTTGTATAAGGATTTACAGCTAAACTGTAAGCTTAGCCGCAAGAAAGAAAAACATTGAATATGGGTCAAACTAGTCGTTGGATTTTGTCAGAGCATACAGCTAAGCTGTAGACCACTTTTTTCTAGTAGTAGATCTAACATTGGAGCTTCTTTATATTTAAAAGAACCTCTCTTTTCCTCTAAGGTAGGACATAAAATTGAGAAATACTCCAATAGAGCTGAGCCCTTGCACCATTAGTAAAACCATGCTAAAAGCTCCCACAACCACCTTCTTTGTAACTCTTAAAGTGCCATTATTGTTCTAAGAAGAGTAGTTGTGCATTTAGGAAAGGCTTAAAATCAATCTGAGGAAATTATAGACTTCCAAACCTCTAAAAAACCTCTTCCCTTGGTTGAGCACTCATTTGAAGATCTTCATCACCTAGGATCAAGCATAAGAGGTCAAAGCTTGGAGGTATTCTTTCGAGCTTCAAGAGCACCATTCAAAGCTAAGGTATCCAGTTTTTGTTTGGGTGTTCTATTTCATTTCAATTCTCTTTATTGTATATGGTGGAAGATGAACCACCTTATTAAAAAAATTATTGTAGTTGGTGGAATAGATCAAGGATCAACCACCTAATCAAAAATCCAGTTGGTAGAAAACAAACCACCGGATCAAAAATTGTTGCAGGAGGTGTTTTTATGTGAGTACCTTATATTCAGTGGAACCAAGAGAGATTACTTTTGAGAGTGGATGTAGGTCTGGGACCGAGCCACTATAAATCTCTATGTTTGCCCTTGATGTGTGAGATAAATGCTTTATAGCCTTACTTACTTGTGTTGATCATCTTCTTGAGCTATATCTTCCTTGTTCTAGTAGCATATTTGCACACTGTCAGCACATAACTCTAAGCATTCTTCATGATCATATGTGTGGATTGTTAATATTGATTGAGCCTTTAATTTGCACACTTAAGTAGCCCCATTTTTGGAACGAATTTTTAAAGAGTCCTATTTTCCCCCCCTTTAGGACTTGGTGAGATCTAGTAGTTACACTTTCACATATCCTCTTTAGCCTCATGCATCTGCGCAATGTGGGAGTTAACACACTCCTCCAAATCATCCTCCAGCATAGTATTCACAAAGTTCTTTGAAGGAGATCATCATCAATATTCTCAGGATGCTTGCATAAATTGAATATGTTTAGTTCAATGGTCATGGTTCCTAAAGAAAGTTTTAACATTCCATTCTAGCAATTGATTAATGCATTTGATGTTGCTAAAAATGGTCTTCCCAAAATCACTGGAATCTGAGCATTGTTATTATGTACTGGTTGAGCGTCTAGTACATAGAAATTAATAGGGAAATAGAATTTTTCGATTTGCACTAATACGGCTTCTATTACCCACCTTGGTTTCTTTACCAAATGATCTACGAGTTATAGAGTGACCTTGGTAGCTTTCAACTCGCCTAGCCCCAGTTGTTGATAAACTGAGTAGGGTAATAGATTAACACTAGCCCCCAGGTCTAATAAAGCCTGGCCAATCCGGTGATTTCCAATGGTGCACGATATGGTGGGGCATCTCGAATCTTTATATTTTTGGGGTGTGCTACCGTTTAGGAGTGCACTAACTTGCTTAGTGAATAAAGCTTTATTTTGTACATTCGTCCTATGCTTGGCAGTGCAAAGATCCTTAAGGAATTTGGCGTAGGCTAGGATTTGATTGATTGCATCCAACAAAGGAATGTTGATTTTAACATTCTTGAAAATGTCTAAGATCTCCTAGTTTGGGATTGGCCTCTTAGGATGGGTCAATCTTTGTGGAAAAAGGGTTCATTCTTAACAACAGTTTCTGCATTAGCACTATCCTTTTTAATCTTTTCATTCAAATTTGAGGAGACCTGTTGTTTATCTTTTTTCTGATTCTCTTGAAGCTATTTGCTACTACGTAGAGTGACAGCTTGAATATGCTCCTGATAATTTGGGTTAGTTATGTCGTTCACTTCAAACTGGCCTTTTAGCTTTGGGAGAGGTTAAGCAGGAAATGTTCTTTTCCCTTGAACTTAAAGGCTATGTTTGATTTGTTCGACAGAAGTTTCTAACCGCTGGATAGCTTGCTGGTTATTCTAAATCATTTATTGATTATTTTGCATGTTTTGAATAAATTGTTGTTGAGATTGTACTAGCATAATGAGGGACTCCTCCAATGACCTATTCTGTGATGCATAAGATGTATTATGTTGTGGAGACATGTCTGCACCAGAATTTGATGGTCTTTATGATTGTACTCAGGTGTAGCAATTGGTCCATCCCTCCAGCTAAAATTTGGAATGGTTTCGCCTTGAAGGATTATACAGTCTGCTGACAAATGATCTTCAGAAGCACAAATACCACAAACCATGACTATATCCTTGTTCTTTCCCAGTTTCAGGGTTTCTATTTCTCTTGTAAGTGTAGCAAGCTTAGCTTGGATTTCAGTTTGATTATTTAATTGATATATTCCTCCTCCCTTAGATTGGTTCAATGACATGGATTGATCTGTCCCATCAGACGAGGCCCATTTTTTCACATTCTCAGCCATTAGTTCCAAAAATTCCCACGTTTCATCAATTTGCTTTTGATCGAATTAACCATTGCACATCATCTTAATAAATTGACGGGTGTCAAGAGTTAAACCCTTAATAAAAATGTCAATGAGATGATATGTTTCATATCCATGATGAGGACATGCAAGGATCAATTTGTTAAATCTTTCCCAACACTTACAATAAGGTTCCTTGAGATTTTGTTTGAACATCATGATCTTCCTTTTTAAAGTGTTGGTCTTATGCTATGGCAAGAATTTCTTCAAAAATTCAGTCTCTAGGCCTTTCCAAGTGTTGATTGAACTAGGTCTAAGAGAATGGCGCCAAGTCTTAACTTTATCTTTCAAAGAAATTGGAAATAATTGAAGTTTGATTACATCCAGCACTACATTTCGTAACTAAAGTGTTGAGCATACTTCATCAAATTCTTTTAGGTGTAAGCATGCACTTTCAAATTCAAGCCCATGAAGCTTGGGTAAAAGTTGGATCATGCCTAGTTTGATCTCAAATTGACTTGTAATTGGGGGCAGCACTATACATGATGGTGTAATTTGTCGAGTGGGGCTCAAGTAATCACGTAGAGTCCTAGGTGACTGATTAACCTCCACACCACTGCAATCCCCACTATTATTTCCATTCCTGAGTTGGGCATCATTGTTACTGGACCGACTCACCACTAGAGACAATCTTAAATGACTATAGGGTCTAGGAGATTCTTTCCTTTCTAATCTTTGTGCTAATCTTCTTTGCCAAATTGGCTGAGAGAATCTGTCCTTTCTTTTTGGAATTTTAGGATTTTTTTATTTTTTTATATAAAAAAATAAGAAAACAAACTTAGAATCTAAATAACTCCTTAAGGTCAAAAAGTTTCCTTGAGTTCTCCAATCTTGTCCTATGTAATCAACTCGGCTAGGTCAGCCACCAGGAACTAGTAGAGTCACAGATTGACCCGTTTGAACGACCAGATTCCTAAATAAACAAGCTGTCGCATGCTACAGAGGCAAATACCTTCTTGGACACCAAGAAGATTAAGGACAGCAATTAGATCACTTTTGGTATACTTTCTTCCCCAAAGAAAAGACAAGTTGGAAAAAATAACTTTTTTTATTTTAGAAAGTTTCTCAAAATAACAGTGACGTGAGCTTTCTAACAATCAATGAACTTCCCTATTCTGATTGAGGGCGGTTCATCATTCCATGCAGGTTCTTCTATTTCTAGAAAGATGCCAAAATTAGACCACACCCTCAAAGCAATGTAAATAAGGAAAGTTAGAAAAGTTACCTTAAATGGTGCTCCCCGGCAGCGGTTCCAAAAACTTGCTCATTAACTCTAAGTGCAGAGCTGTGATGTAGTAATATATTGGTAAGTACGGGGTTCCACAAGGAGCTATGTTTAAAATATTTTCAACTTGTAACCTGCCTAAATAAAATTCTAAAACTATCCTAATTAAATTCTAACAAAAACATACATTCCTAAAAAAATAATTACAACCACAATTCAAATAAAGAAAGTAAATCCTAAATCTAAAAGTTCCTTAAAAATAAAATACAATTTACTACAAAATAAAACACAAGTTAAAGCTTCCAATGAAACTAAACTAAAATTAGAAACTTACTAACAAGAAAAACTAATCATTGTTAAAAACAAAATAAACAAAAGTGAAAGAAATAAAAATTTCCTAAATTAGAAACTAAATTAAGCTTAAAAATCTACACTCTCTAAAAAAACAAAAAATTTCTAAATCCTATTCAAGAAAGAAATTTAAGTTTAGAAAGAACTTTAAATGGAAACAACAAATCAAATTCGTAACCACCTAATGCTAAACAAGTTTCTAAATCAACAATACACAATACAATTGTATAAACAACTAAACAACACAACTACTCACAACAAGTTTTTTTTTAATTAAGAATGAATTTATTCAAGCATGATAAAAGTACATAAATGTAAATATGAAAACTAAATTTCCTAAAATAAACAAGATGCAAGAATGATGAAGAAAAACAATGTACTTAATGCATGATCATGTAGTCCATTTCTAACATGGTGAAGTGGCACATGTGATGCACAAACTAGAGGAGCTGCCAAGAAAGATTCAGAAAATAGCGTTCTACTGTTGAATTCATGAAATTTTAAAACTGAAATTCATAATTTAAACACAGAAATTCTTATGTATAACTGATATGAAATAAGCCACAATGATTGATCAACTAGCCACAATAATATGTGACTATTTTAGCATCTGTGTTCAGCACTTTTCCATCACAATTTCTTGATCTGAATTTTGTATGTTTCAGGTTTTAAAAATTGTTCAAACATTGAGGACATCAAAGGTAACCTTGGGCAACAAAATTATTTATGAAGAACATAATACACAGGCTGATTTCTAACTATTCAAACAACATTCAGATCTAAATTCCTATTGGTGCACTCTGACAAGGAAAATTTTCAATTTTAAACTTGTTCTTGGACTATTTCTAAAAACCAACCAATCAATATATAAAACTGTATTTTGATTTCTAATTTTTACATAAATAGCGTCCCTCGACATGTTTTTATAAGTTGAACATATGTCTGAATCTAAAGCAAATTTTAGTAGTGAACTTAAGCAAAATTGTGCAAGAACCTAGCATTCAGAAAATTGAAATAAAGTGTAGAAATTCAAATAAAGGTGCTGAAATTTAAGATTATAAGTGGAATAAAAGAAAATAAAAATCGCAGGAAGTCATAGGTGGTAATAATAAGAAGTCAAAGGCGGTATATTTACTCAAAATTCTCTCTTAATCTAGCCCTAACAATTTCTTAAAATATGTGCTTTTATTTGGGCCGTCAATCCAAACAAGATAAACACAAATCAAGCAATTATGCAACCATAAGAATAAGAAGAATATCAAGATGAATATTATTGAATTAGTATGAGAATTCTTTGCCTAATATGAAAAAATTAAAACAAATGATTACAAATACTAGGATGGAAAAGAATTCCTTCTTCTAGTTGATCTTCAAGGTTGGTGGTGTGGCTTTAGGGCTAAGCCTCCTTGATGACTTTAGATGTAGCGAACAAGAAAGGGAGAGGTACAATATAGAAATTCTAAAGGTGGGAGGTAGGTAATTCTTTCATGAAGAATATGAGAGAAATGGGCCCTATTTATACTTTTTTCAAGTCCTACTCCTTTTCAAACTTTAAAATCTTAAAAATAATAAAAAATTGAAAAAAATGGGCTCCACACAGAGCACCGGCGTGACTTCCTCTTGGAGATTTTTTTAATTTTTTTTTCTTTCTTTTCCTTGTTTACTTTGTTTGAATGTTTCTCTCTTTTTTGTATGCGCCACCTTGCATTGAGATCTTTGGTGAGATAATTTAGGGATAGGAATCCTCTCTTGGAATCAAACTTGGCTCGCGTGAGGTGTAGGATCTTCTTCCTTTATCTATTGCTTTGTCAACTTTCCTTTTTTGAAAAGTACTTCTTGTTGGCTTTAAACTCAAAGAGATATTCTAGATAATTCTCCCTTGATTTTTTTCCTTCTTTTTTTTAACCAAAATTTAATCCAAAACATGCGTTGGACGTGGAGTAGTTTGCTTGGCATTTTTTTTATTTTTTTTCTGTTAAATCTTCTCCTTCTCAAAAAAGAACTCTTATGTGGCTTTCCTTATCCATCTTTGATGAGATATTCTTTAAAGTCTCCTGAGAATATCTAGAAAATATGCAATAAGTAAATGGACCCCATCTTGGTTGTTTTACAAGTGTACGCCACACATATGTGCATGTATGTGGGACCATGTAGCCAATTTTTGCTTTTTTCTTCTAATTTCTTTTTCTCTTCAATCTTCTCTCCTTTCTTTTGAAAATCAATTCCTTGCCTTAATTCTTTCCAAATGGGACCCATATCATCAACTTCCTACAAAACAAATGTGAATTCATGTGAAAAGACAATT
Source organism: Sextonia rubra (assembly GCA_037013555.1). NCBI lineage: Eukaryota > Viridiplantae > Streptophyta > Magnoliopsida > Laurales > Lauraceae > Sextonia > Sextonia rubra. The sequence goes on from JASUAD010000014.1 coordinate 21,859,809, forward strand.
TTACCCCTAAAATCACAAATGCATGACTATGGGCCCATCTCTCATGAAATGACAATAAAAATGCACACCATTTTTATAATTATATGTAAATGAACTAATGATAATGAAAATTCAATTTATTTCATGAGAATATACATTTTCACAAAACTTCTCAAAATAGACTTTCCAAAAATGGTAGGTTTCGTGAATGTATGCAAAAAGTGTGATTTTGAAGCAAATTATGCAGGAATGCACTAAAATGATGTATAAATGTATGAAACCATGTTTTTATCCTAAATGAAGCTCTTTTAAGTCAATAAGTCCTTAAAATGGTCCACAGTGTATATGAAAATATGCATCTTTAAGGACTTATCAAAACTTCATCCGGAAACACATCCGGGAACTTGCAAACTATTAGGATCTATTATAACTTCTTTGGTGGCTTCTTCTCAACAATGAAGGCAATATACCCTTTGCAACCACTATAAATCAATCTTTCTGTTAGATGTGCTGAGATTAGCCTAGTATTTGGACTCCTTTTCTCACCTTAGAGGGTGACACTTGGACCAGCTTCTTCTACCTTCACGGTGATTGTCTTATGGAAATAGTCCAAAGAAATCATTACTTAGTCAACTAGTCCATGCCTAAGATTACGTCGAAGTCGTGCATGGTAACACAATGAATTCCTTTGGAAATAGGATCTTCTTGCCAATTAAAACTTTATAGTCCAAGTAAAAGACTTCACAAATCACTCTCTTGCCTACAGTAGTGATCACAGTCAACATATACAATAGCTGCGCTAGTGACTCCTATATCTTACTAGAGAATTGAGATGCAACAAAAGAAAATGAAGATCCGGAATCAAATAACACCTTAGCTTCTATATCACAGACAGAAACCTTACCTATGACCACATGGTCTACCGCTTCTGCTTTCTCATGAGTTAGTGTGTATGCACGGCCTTGCCTTTGAGGTAGATTATGCTATCCTTGCCTCTGTTGAACTTGCCTTTGTTGGCTTGACCCTGTCGTGTCTGTCCTTGGCCTTGCCTTGCTTGTTGTTACTAACGTGGAGGAGTGGGTAGTGCTACTCTTTGAGGCTATTCATACTACTACAGTGGGGCATGACTGGTGTTCTTTCTCCTTGGGCATTCTGACAAGCGATAGTCCATCGAACCACAACCAAAACAAGCTCATGCGACCCTCCATCATTTGCTTGTCTCATGGTTCTTCACACACATGCCACAGACTAATCTTGATGACCCATTGGCAACCTCTTTTCGTTTCTTAGAGTACTATAAATTTCTTTCAGATGATAGGCACTCTTCATAGGTTCTCCCAAGAATAGGCTCTTCTCAATTTCCTCGGCTGCGTAGGCTCTCTCCATAGTGTCATCATACTCCACTAAATGCTGGAAAGCTGTAGCACCTTAATAGCTAGCCTTAGACCTTCAAGGAACCTTTCGACCTTTTTTTATTACGTGTCAACTAGTCCAAACCAAACTGGGAGAGTTGGCTAAATGCAAGCACATTCTCTACAACTGTCATAGTGTTCTGCTATAGAGTGAGGAACTCTACCTTTTTCTTGCAACTCACATGTTCTAGAATAAACTTCTTTCTAAACTATTTCTTAAAAGTTTCCCATACGGTAGCTTTTGCCATAGGTTTGATATGATCATGGATACTTTTCCACCATATGTCCGCCACATCTCAAAACATGGAGGCGGCCAAGATCATTTGTTGCTTCTGCGTGCAAGTTAATGAATCAAAGACATTCTCTGTATGTCTAAGCCATTCATCTGCTTGTAATGGATTCTCTCTTCTTGTAAATTCTGTAGCCCTCTTTTCCCGAACTTCTCATATAAAGAATTAGGATTACCAGCTTGACTCTACCTTTCCAAAAGAGCTGCTAATTGCATCTACATTACTGCTTTATTGGCATTGCTCACAGCTAATTGATGTATCATCATCATGAAGCATTCTTCCATACTGTACATAGGATAAGGATATGGAGGCGGCGCAGGATGCACGTCCTTTAACGCAACATCATCACATTCATTATCTCTCAGATTGTTACTAGATCCTGATCAGGAAGCCATTTATCTGCAATTATAATTGTGGTTAGTCACAAATAACACCTGAATACATAAGGTAAGCTATAAGTCCTTATACAAAATCTATTCCCCAGTCAAACCCATCGTATCCTCATCACGTTTCCTAGGGTTGCTTAAGTCTTTTAACTGACTTATTAATGCTCTGATACCATTACTTATGTATGTCAGGCCTTGAACTTGAGAATTGGGGATTAGATGGATCCCGAGGCATGGTACATGTAAACCGTAGCAGTCCATGCCATGTCAAGACAAGTACGAACTACTACAAGGGAGATTCCATAGGTATGTGTGAAAAGATCCACATGCACATATCAATCATTTTGCATAATTAAATGAAAACCTGGAGATTTCACCTGTAATTCAGCATAGGCACTAATAAAACATTCATTGGTTAATATAAACCAAAGTCCATTAATTGAAACACATGCACATTTTAACAAAGGCCCATAGTCATACAGGAGTTGTAAAATTTCATGTCGTTTGAACAAAACGTCTAAACAACATGATAAAGATAATATGATCCTTTTATAAATCTGGACAAGGCTAAGGCTAAGTAAACCCGAAAAAAATGAACCCCATGATGCTCTATGTGGGATGATTAATCGAAGACATCATCCTCGTTCTACTCATCTACACTATGAGGTACCTTGGGGTTCCCTCTGGGGCCGCGTCGACTACTGTGCTGGCATTGGGTTCAGTACTTAAACTCCGAGGGTAACATTGTTAACACTATGGTTAAGCAAATATAGAACACATAAGACTATCATGTATCAATTGAATTAGAAACGTATTGATTAAAAAAGAGCTATATCAGAAGCTAGGCATATTGTAGATGTGAATAAGCATGAAAATCAAATCATAAATGGAAATAAAATAACATACGCTTGGCATCCACATTGTTATCTTTTCTCTAAAAAGTGATCATATCATACTGTGGGAAATAATTAGTGGTTAGGCCAAGATCATCAAGCTACCCTAAAAGTGCCAACAAACTTTTCATAAAGCTACTGCAGTAAGTAACGTATTAAATACCCTCATTTGGTCCAATCGAAACTCCTATGGGTGCAAGCTAAGTGGTGTCGACTCAATATATCAAGACCATTCAAGATTCTTACTTTGTTACTTATAATACATAGCAATCAACTCATTCTTATACAGAAACATGTACCAGTCTTGAGATCATATTCAGTCATACTAATTGGAATTAAATGATCTAATTTATTCTTCAAACATGCAAACTTAAATGAGCTATTAGAGCTCAAACCCTTCCAACCCTAGTTACCTCTGCCTTGGCTCACGGGCTCACACTCAATAGAAGCTCCATCTCTGATCTTGCCTTAAGGTTCACCGGGAAGAATTGGGTACATGATTAGATCATGTTGAAGGCAAGGTTTACTTAACGATATGAATACACTTGGATTAAGTGGTTATCAAGGTTATTTACTAGCCAACCCTAGCTAAGTTAATCTATATTTCCTTGACATTCAATACAGTGTATTCATAAAACATCTAGTGTTGATATGTTACTAAGACTCTTGGTGTTACACTGTATCGGCATTAGACACCATTTTTTATGCCAACATATATGACGTGACATCGGGAAAACAACTGAAAAATCGAAGGGGATGAGTGACAGCTCTACACTTTGCCTCCTTAGTATTTAATTACCGTTGGGCTAATTTGTTTGGGGTAAGGGTTCCATATCTAAGGCCTTATTTGGTCTTTGAATGTTCCTAATTTACCTAATTTCACTATGTTACTATGGCTTAGTCGTGTATAGGTCATGGCTTAGCTATGCCTTACTATATTTTTCCTACAGTTATGGCTTAATCGTACTTTGTCTTATGGCTTAGCCGTGGTTCGCCTACCACTGGGCCACGGCTTGGCTCCGGCTTAGCCATAGTGCATTCCATGGCTTAGCCATGGGGTTAGTCATAGAGGGAATGTCAAATTTTGGCTCTCTTGATTTCAAGTAGTGTAGTTACAACTTAGCCATAAGCTTCAAAAATCTTGAGGTTGTGATGGTACAAAGGTTCAATTGGTACAAAGGTTCAATTCTATACATAACTTCTTCCATTTGATTCCACTATGGTTTTTTCTGTTCAAAACTATCATGACACATTTTGCAAAACCTACATTTCATCATTATTTTATAAACATACTCATTGTCATTCAAACCATCATATATTCTTAATTAAGAGGAGTGAAAAGCTGTAGATTGGCATTTAAGGAGAGTACTTCAAGAATGAACATAAATCAAATATGCATGTAGCAATATACACTCTTATACTTGTCTCTAATTTAGTGCTTGACCCAAATCAACTTTTCCTTTTGTTTTGATGATGGAGAAACCCTCAATAGAAGATGATCCTACTACATGCAAAGACATGCAATGGGTGAATTTGGTGTCTAGAGGACATGGATGTATATTTCTAACCTATCAGTGAACGAGCAGTGTTAGAAAGTATAATCTGATGGGAGCCTAAACTAATTCCAAGGATTAAGGAGCACAAGCTATTAGACCAAGTGATAGTTAAAATTATGGATCGTGTGGATGAAAGGTCTGATTTTAAGTTGGATGATGGTATTTTGTATTCTAAGAATAGAATTTGTTTACCCAATTTTCCATATTTAAAGTATGAAATTATGGTAGAGGCAAACCATACTCGGTATTCTATTCATCCTGGTTCACCAAGATGTATTGGGACATGAAAAATCATTACTAGTGGAAGATTATTAAGAATGATATAGTAGAATTTCTTGAGAAGTGCTTGCTTTGATAGCAAATTAAGGCAGAATATAGAAGTCCCCTATGTTTTTTGCATAAGTTAGAGATTTCTTGGTGGAAGTGGGAGCACATAACCATAGACTTTGTATCGAGATTGCCTAATACCCAAAAAGGACTTGATGCAATTTGGGTGATAGTAAATCATTTGACCAAATTAGCTCATTTTTGGGTGTTTAAGACAAGTTAAGGGATGGATAACATAACAAATCTTTATATGAAGGAGGTGGTAAGATTGGATGGAGCACTGCTTTTTATTGTCTCTGATCGTGATAATAATTTTGTTTCTTGGTTTTGGGTGTCACTACAGAAAGCTTTTGGTACCAAGTTGAATTTCAGTGCAGCTTACTACCCCCAGATTGATGGACAGACAGTGTATGAACTATACTTTGTAGGATACGTTGAGAGCATGTATCTCAGACTTCAAGACCAGTTAGGATGAAAGCTTAGCTCTATTTGAGTTTGCGTATAACAACACCTATCATTTTAGCATTGGCATGGCACCCTTTGAGATGTTGTACGAGAGAAGATGTAGGATTCTGACTTGTTGGGAAGAGTTTGGAGATCATGATTTTTGTGGGCCATATGTAGTTGAGAGTCTAGTGAGAAAGTCAAGCAGATCCTAGGGAGGTTGAAGATTGCTCGCAGTCCTCTAAAAAGTTACGTAGATTAGATAGGGAAAGAACTAAAGTTTTAAGTTGGTAATCGGGTATTTTGAAGGTGTTTACTGCATGTGGTACCTTACGATTGTTGACCCATAAAAAAATTACAAATATTACAATGAAGACATTACAACTAAATTCCAAACAAAAGGGTACATAAACCCTAGGATTATGGAATCACAAGTCAAGTACTACATCTAAATGTTCAGAGCTAATGTAATCCACTTACATGACTTTAGATGAGCTCAGAGTGCAGCAGTTCCAGTTCCAAAGTTAGTGAATTTCATTTGGTCACTTGACTCACCAAACTTCAAATTTAAGGTCCATTGGCTTAAAGTCTAAAGGTCAATGAACACACTCAAGCTTTGGGGTTACCAAAGTGGCTAAAAATCTCATGGCAACTCCAAAACATTCTTGGTGAAGATGTTTCAAAGTTTCAAAGCATTTGGACTTCATCTAAACTCAAACTAACCTTCAGTGATTGTCTGCCTACTTCTTAAGGGTCACTATGGAAATTGACACTTCTACATGTCAAAACAAGTTAAAAACTCGAAGGAATGCCTTCAAATTCCTTCAAAGACTATCCTTCAAAGTTTCAGAACATTTGAACATCATTTTAACCCAAACTCAGTTAAGATGGTCGCCCACTAAGCTCATGGGGTCACTGTGCAAAGTGACACCTCATGAAGATTAAATCAACTGAAACTCCTGAAGAAAGCTCAAATTATGCTTAAGTGAGATTCTGTAAAGTTTAGGTCAAACGGACATCATTTGATATAAAGTCTGCAAACATGTCAACTTTGGGTTAGTGGCCCCTAAGGCATGAGGGTCATTGACCAAAGTCCTACTTCCCGAGGCCCAAAATTGATGAAATTTCGACACAAAGCTTCAACCATTCTCAAAAGACATTTTTCAAAATTTCAAGTCAAGAAGGACTTCATTTGAGCCTACTTTAATGACATGTTAGCTAAAAGTCCGTGGCTTACGATTCATGGGGGTCACTGACCAAAGTTCTATTTCTAGGAGGCTGAACAGAGATTTAAAATATGTTTAAAGTTAATTCCCCATAGTTTCAAGTCAATTGAACATCATTCGGGTAGAAAACAAGCTAACTGCCTATAGTGTAAAGTAAATAGTGACTTAGAACATATAACAAATGGGTTGCTATTTGAAATCCTACTTCCACAAATCCAAACTACATGAAATTTGGATGGACACTCTAAGATAGCACTAAAATCAGTCCCTCAAAGTTTCAAACTGAACTGAGGTCATTTGGGCCTCAAACAACTGAAATAAGGGCTCATTTTCATTAAAAGTCAATAGGGAAGTTGACTAACTTCAAGACATCAAAATGGGTTGAAATTTCTATGACACACTCAAACTAGTGTCAAAAAGCATTCCTCCAAGTTTCGTGAAGATCAAACATCGTTCTGGCCCTAAACAGGGGAAAACAGTTCACATGTGCAAAAATTCAAAAAATTGGCCTTGTCAATGACCGCGGCCCACGGTCATAGACACCTATGACTTAGTCCCAGACAATTTTTGGGAGTTATTTCATTTTGTTTTGAACTGCAACTTCCCTGCAATTACTGAGAACTATCCCAAATTCCTCTGAAGCCTATAAAAGGTACACTTAGGTTCTGAAGAAAGGGTTGAAGCAAAAAGATTCAAAGCAAGTTCCAAGCATTCAATTAATTTCAACAAGTTACAAGCCTAGTTCCAAGCATCCATAAGACTTCTAAAGCATTTCTAGAACTTCAAGCTTACTTTTTCTCCTCCTTTCTCACTAACTTAAGGTGAGAAATAGTTCAGAAAAGAAGAAGCATACATCTCACTTAGAAAAAACAAATGCAAAGGTCACTTGGATGAAGTCTTCTTCCTTTGATTTTCTCACTTGGGAAGGGTCTTGGCTCATCCTGAAAGTTGTGAACAAGCCTTTTTAAGCTGCATTCTGTTCCTTGAAAATTATAGGTTTAAAATGACATAACTTTAGCTCCATTTTTAGTTGTTTAAGCACCCTTTCGGATTTGTACAAAAATAGTCCATAACTAAAAGGTGATGATTATCAAAGGTTTAAGTTGATTCCACCGTCAAATCAAGAACTTTTGGTGGTCATTCAACACTTCAAGAATCAAAGGAAGCAAGTTCCAGCATTCTGAAGAAGTTATAAAAGTGAAATAGAGAAAAAACAGAAGCAAACATTGGCTTTCAGCCACTGTCTGAGCCACGGTCACTGCTAGTGACCATAACCCACAGTCACTATCTCGCTGCACTCTCTTTTTTTCATTTCTTTCTCATTTTTCATGTACTTTTTTACTTTCTTAGTTTCGATCACATCTAAGACTAGAGGAAGGGGTTGTAGATTTTTTAAAACTTGTAAACAACTTGCATCCCTGTGGTTAGAGCATTTGTACCCATGTAAACAAAGGGAAAATAATGATGAACTGTAGTTATTTCCCATTCTTCTTAATACTTAAAGTGTGTGAATGTTGGACTCGAATCTATTGCATTTCACATCATGTTTCGAGCATGAGTAGAAAATTGGCGCCGTCTGTGGGAATTTCATTTTTCCTCTAATTTGTGATCAAATTTGGCCAAAAGACATGAAAATTGGCTAAAATGCATGAAAAAGCTGAAAAAAGTGCTGAAATGTGCTGCTGTGAGCCAGTGGCTACAGGATGTTGTGTAAAATAGCCTGTGGCAGCGGGATGTTGCATAAAATAATCGTGGCTATGGGAGACTATGCAAAAAGTGTTGTGACCGTAGGAGACAATGTAAAATAGGTAGTGATTGTGGGCTTGTGGTCACTAACCTGCTTTGCCTCCAAATTGACTTGTTTGACTTCTGAAGACACCCATGTATAACCCTGATGTCTATGATAGGCTTGGGAGCTTAAATGAAGCAACTTTGCACCTCGAAGTGCATCCTTTTATCATTTAATTGAAGGAACTTTGCACCTCAATGTGCACGGACGAAATCAACACCTTTTTATGCAATAGAAGAGTAGTGACTCAGTCCAAAAGGCATTGACTTAAACAAATATTTATAACGAATCAGTGATAAGACCAACGACATTGCAGTTATGCATTGTCCGGCATCATGCACTAATGGATCCCGTGTGATCATTAGGGTAGTGGTGCATGCTCAATCCTGTGAGCCCTATTCCTTTGATTAGATCCAACCCTCTCTTGCTTATAAGTTTGATACAAATAGCCCTGAAATGCTGCGCAAATTTTGGTAGCCATGTCTAGTAAGCTTAGCATGCTTTTAAGCCTGACTATATAGTCTCAAAATGCTGTAGAAATTCTAACAGCTAGGATAGTCAGTATAGCATAATAAGATGAGGTTTATGCCTATTTTTTACCATTCCAGTTTAAAACCATGTTAATTTAGATGGCATTCATAAACCATTCCGTCTAGCCCAAGAGGAAGCCATGTTGGTTGTGACACTAATATAGTCCTTTGGACTTTTTTTTTTACGCAGAGATATTATGGGTTCCTTAATTATTACTTTCGATGAGGCCAAAGAGAGGCTCTTTAAAATCTCCATGACTTAAAACAAATCATCTACAGGAGCATTAAAGAGGGCTCGAAATGACTTTGCTACCCATGCATCAAGAGTCTCAGTCTTCTAAAGATTCTTTACTCCTATGGGCTCTATGGCTTCAACTAATCTGAATGGGTCATCAGTGACCCCAAATATCAAAAAAAGACCAAGACTCCTAAACCCTGGGTTTCCAAATATGCCCAAAATCCGTTTGGGGTTTTCAACAAAGTCCAGTAGGAACTTGAACACAAACTAAAGTCAGGAGGCAGTAGCCTTCATATCAGCAAGCCTCGTCTGGGGGCAAGGCAAGTCCAGGTCACGAATCACAAGCCAATATCACTTGGCAAGTCACATCCGATGGCTGCTCAAGGCTCAAGATCATCATCTACTTGGCCCAAATAATGGGTCATTAATAAGGAAGCACCAGAAGACCCTCACCAACTTTTAACTTGCAAGAAGGCCCAAAAACATGCGTCCATTCCTGGATGCAGTATGTGGTCACCACAACCACGCATTTCAAAAACAACAAGGCTAAGAACAAACTCTTGGCTTCACTTGAAGACACTACTTCTACCCTTTGACTCAGAGAAAAGGACAAAGGTTTGGCAAGAGGCATCTGCCCTCTATCATTGTAGCACTAACCCCGCCACCTTTACCCTAACGTATATCACATAGCTCAAAAGACAAGAAGAAAGCTGAGCGATTGGTCATCAATAATTCAACCTATCTCGCTTGCTTTAAGGATTTGCTCTAACAAAAGAAAGAGCAAAAGAAAAAGAGCAAAAGACGTGCTGTTGACATCCTTTCATTTCCCACTTTTGATACCATGGATTGGGAGCAAATTGCCAGCACTTCTAGGCCACCGGTCGTAAGGTTCAAAGATCAAACCTTAGCAGCCAAACAGGCTAATCAATAAAGAAGAGAGCTTTGGCTCACTACAAGGATCAAACCCAAAAGCTGTCACAGTGCACAATCACTCAAAATTGGTGATTAAAGAAGATGATCCAGACATAACCTCATCATGCATGGTTGGACCAGGGTCAACCCAGAAAGTTACCCGGAGTTTGGCTCGAACTCAATCACAAGAGTTTGACTCCAATTCTCATTCAAGCAGGACTTCTGAAATAGACTTCGATGGGGATCATTTCACTATCTTAGATATAAAAGATAGTCAATCCATTCCTCCTACATTAACATCCCCATACCCCCATCAGTACACTATGTTCATGGTTAAAGGGAGTAAGACTAGCAAAGATGGAGATGATGATGCCAGTGGAAGCAAAGATGCTGGCGAAGAAGATGCAAGTGAAAATTAAGAAGACGGCGTCAATGATGTTGTTAAACAACAAAGAGCTAAAATTGATCACTTAACTACCTAGTTGAAAATCTTGACAAATAAGTTAGGTGGTCCAACTGAAGCTCCAGTCAATCCTATGTTTGCTAATACGAAAGAATAGGTAATGATCAAGAGAAATGCCACCAAAATTGACCTACTCAAAGCTCAAATCAAGTCCCTGACAAACAAGGTGATAGCCGCAGGTTCTTCCGGTTGTTATCATTCATCATTCCTTGGGCTTTATGCAGATCCTAAAAAACATGTAACCTTCAAAGAAGTTGAAGAGATACTGACAAAATCAAAAGTGGAGACCAGGATGAAAAAGAAAGGTATCACACCAAAGTATCCTCCGGAATTTGATCTGGTTTCATTCCCACCAGATTATAAACTTTCGACTTTTCAGCCATACCTTGGGAAAAGGTTAGCATGTTGGCATATTGTGCATTTCAAATTAGTCTTTGGAAGCCTGCCAAAGCTAAATGCACTAAAAATAAGGCTATTCGTTGGCACATTGAAAGAAGTTGCCTTTGATCGGTACAAGCAGTTACTAGAACTCACTTTCATGACATGGCCTACCATGGAAGAAAAGTTTTTACATTACTTCCAAGAAGAGGATAAAATAGTCACCTTTGCCATTCTTAGTAGTACAAAGCAAAGAGACAATGAAACTGCAGAGTCCTTTTATCAACAGATGGAGAGCATTGTCTTACAGATGCTTGGAACAACCATCTCAGAGGGCAACCATTGAAATGTGCAAAACCAATTTACGACCAGAGATCAAGGCTATCATACTTAGTCACAATACTAAGTCTCTGGCCCAATTGGTTGAAGTAGCTACTGATGCAGAGCTGACCCTCAAGGAGATTAGTCAAAAGAAGGCAAGTTCCCTAAAAGCGGAGCCGTCTTCATCTTCTGCTTCAAAATTGAAGAAGAAACATGAGGTCTTCAATGTGCAAACCTCTAAACCTCCTCAAAAGCCTCAAAATATCAAAACTGATCAAACCAAGAAAGAGGAGTAAGAAAAGAAGAAAAAAACTAAATATCCTTTTGATGGGGATATCAAAGTGATTTTCCAGTCATTGATGGAAACAATAAAATTGAACTTCCACCAATGAAGAAGCCTGAACGAATAGGTTGAGTCAATGACCCAAATTACTGTGCATACCACCAGATGGTGTCTCATCCTCTCAAGGACTATATCATTTTGAAAGAAAAAGTTAATGGGATGTGGAAAAATGTAGTGATAACTTTCGATTGAAAATATGATGCTGCTCCAGTCAACATGATCTCCTTTGGACAGTTTGTACCGATAGCAGTGTCTGCTCCACCAAAATCAATGACCATTAAATTCTAAGTCGTTAATGTAATACATGATGAATAAGGATTGATACTGGTCAAAACTTCTTCAGGGGGAGAAATGTGGGTTCACATAGACCTAGTAAATGTTGAAGGCTGGGAGAAGGTTAAAACCAAACCCACACCTACAAAATGAAGGTTAAAAGGCAACTTAAAAACCTTTAAAGAGTGGCACAGAATCGCTTGGCCAAACATGAAAAACAAGCTAAAAAGAAGAAAGAAAAGGTGGTCAAAGCTTCAGTTTCAGAAAAACCTCCCAAACCGGTCAGAGGTTATTTTACTTTGGCTGACTTCATCGTTCCAATTCCAAAGGAAGAGGAAGAGCCACCAATATCCAGTTGCAACAGGATATCATGGGATGGCACACCTCCTAATTCAAATGATGAGGAAGATTGGTCAGACTATTCTGATTTCAAAGATGATCAATGAATTGATGACTACTTTGCTGATGAATACCCTTCTGATGATGATAAGAGTTTTGAACAAACTTTTGAACCTGAAGTGGGTACCCTCAATATCAAGCAAGGTCTCAATACACTGTCGGTAGCTCTTTATGACATACACAGACCAAGCTCAAATGGTTGTACAAATGATTCTCCTCTTTTTCCACTGCCACTAAAAGTTCATCTAGACCCCTTGCTATTGGTTGAATCTGATGAAACGCAGCAAAAACAAGCAATGTCTTCTTGTTCACATGTAAAAATCTCTATGCCTGATGTTTCTCCTGAACCATCTAATGAGACAACTTTGTTGAAGTCAATTTCTGAACTAAGCACTCAGCTTATTGGTTCTGCCTCAACTAATGAGCCTAAGTTACCAGAAGAACATAATGACCTCAACATTGGTAATCCTACTGCACCTTTGGAAGTCTTCCAAGTTCAAGATAACCTCTCTGACTTAGAAGAATAGATGACATTGGCTCCTGCTTTGGTGATTCTTAGCACTTCTGCTGATGAACCTCAAACATCTCAAACTGCTCCTGACATTGCATATCAAGAAGCAGTCTTGGAACAAGTCAGTCAACTTTTGTTTGAACCTAAAGAAGTCAATGCAATAAGAAGAGATACTCATCCAGAAGTTAACTGAAACAACATTGTCAACGATGGCACTCGTTCTAGTTGTAACTATAGAGTCAACTATGATAGACCCTTTTCTTCTTTTTCTTCTTATGTAAACCACTCGGGGAATAGCACAAATGTAAACGTAACTTCTTTAGATGTAAATGCTAATGCAAGGCCACTAGAGCCTTTCATGTATGATGTTGTCAAACACCTCAAGCACATACCTACGTAACTTCACATTTTTTATCTTTTACAAATGTTTGAAGAGACACGTAACAACTTCATACGAGCTCTCAGACTTTGAATACAAACAATCAAACTCATGTAGCACGAGTTTATAAGATGGAGAAGAACTATCTGAAAACAACATCCAAGAAGCGTATGGAGTGTCTTTCTTTTCACAACGCTTCCAAAGCCACCATTTCCTTTGCCAAAGATGATCTCCTCTTCGGCGACATGAAGCACACAAGGCCGCTCTATTTCACGGCCTATATCAAGGACATACCTGTTCTGAGAGTTCAAGTTGACCCAAGATCAGTTCTGAACCTCATCATAATTACAGCTTTTCAGGAACTTGGTATCCCTGTGAGCAAGCTATGTGCTACAAAACCTCAATCCAAAGCTATGATGGGGGAGTCTAGGATCCGATTGGCAAGATTTAGATTCAGTTCCAACTAGGTGATCTAACCTCATAAGCCACTTTGCATGTGGTTAAGGCACATGCTTACTACAACATTCTCTTAGGAAGGTGATGGCTTCATGATTACTCCATAGTATCTTCTACTCTCCATCAATGTCTCAAATATATTGATGATGATGGTAAGGTGCATTGAGTCTTTGCAGACGAAAAGCCATTCAAAGGCAAGGAGGTCTACTTCATTGATGCAGCCATGTATCAAAAAAGGCCTGTAAAGTTTAAGCCATATACAAATAGCTCTCCAGTGGATGATAATCTCGCAGTACCTTTCACTATCTCAGTAGAAAGGAAAACCTATCCATGGTTTGGCAAAAGATCTGATCTTGTTAGAAAATTACAGTCCACAAAGTAGCAAGCAGTGAAGTTTGTGGATACCAAAGCTCCTTTGGTGACGAAAGTTAAATATGAAATCAAACAATCAGATCAACCTTTGGTCATATCTATAAAACTGTCGATGACAAAGCAAACAAGCATGGTTATCCATAGAGATAAGACATGTAGTCCAACTATGTATATAATGCCTACTCAGAATGGTGAACCATCTACTGTAAGACAACAAAAGCTTTCATATTCCGCAAATGTGATTTCCTTGGTTGTTAACCCAAATTCTAACTAAGAAAGCAATGATGTACCTCCTCCTACCGGGGGAATATCACCCATGAGGCCTGATTCTCCTATCACTTTCAGTCAACTTGTGTTAACATCACAAAAAAAGGGCAAACTATCATACAGATACATCGATAGATGGCTTCACTTGGTTGAAAGATGTGAGAATCCCCCACATTATTTAGCATGGATTCATATGTGTTGGATAGGCTTCCGGCCAGCCCTTTGCAGCTTGACAATGGCAATGGAGTTTCAAACCTTTGATGAGATGTCTCGAATTGTTTTATCTATCAAAGTGGCACTCTATCGTTTGCACAGAAGATCTAGACGAATGCACCTAGTGCAAGTCATTTAATGATCAAAGATTCAAATTCTGAGTCGAATTTTGAAGATGCTAAAAAGATGAACACCTCTATACACTCTATAGCAGATTGGGATCCTCTGCTTTTGCCATGGCCCACTCCATCCCAAATTTATGATTTTGGAGGTTTTTGCTTCTTCATGCCTCCGTCCAAGCAATACAATCAGTCGATAATTTTTTTATCAAGCGAAAGATGCTTCTGCTTCATATCCTATTGACAAGATCACCAATGATGGGAGAAAAAGGCTTGACATCTAAAATCCTGTGGTATCTAACATGAAGAAGAACATCGGGTACAATCTCAAGAAGCCCACAGGCCAAGGATTGAGCGCAAATGGGGTTTAAATTCCTTTTGATGTCTTCACTCATGAAATGAAAGAAGATCTCAAAAAGGGACCCAGAGTTGAACAACTGCAGCATTGCATAGGGTACATTCCTTACAACAACGTTTTTTAAGTTAAATTAAAATTTCAGAGCAAGATCTATAGTTTGCACCGAATGGTATGACTCGGATAACTCTTAAGAAACTGTTGTCTTCCAAGATCCTGCTGATTGGGCTGCTTTTTAACATCCCGAGGAGGCAAGTGATGATGATGATACAATATCACAAATCACAGAATATTGGCCACTTCGACTCAATGAAGATAGATCCATCTCGACACACTCATTGGGAATGTTTCGCCTTTCATGTAAAAGCTGAAGAGCCTAAAAAACCGAATCCATGGAAAGGGATCAGGCCTTGAATTAAATCCCCAAATGAAAGCCCAAAGGTTTTGAGGAGTTGGAAACTTCCAAAAATGCTATAGAAGAACCTCCTCCAGAACCTCCAACTGAGGACCAAGTACAAGAAATAAACATGGGACCCCAGAAAGTTCTCGTCCTACCTTTGTAATTTCTCAAATCAAAGGAAAAGAACTTGATGTATATGTGAGTATCTCGTAAGAGTTCATGGATTGCTTTACATGGACCTATATAGAAATGCCAGGTCTAGATCTAGAAGTTTCCGTGCACAAATTAAACATAACAGATGATGATAAACCCTTAAAGCAAGATCAAAGAAGGACAAAACTAGAAATCATGGATAAAATAGAAAAAGAAGTCTAGAAACTCAAAGATGTTTACTTCATCTGTAAAGAACAACATCCTGACTGGTTGGCTAACATAGTGCCGATCACCCAAAAAAAAGGGCAAATCAGAGTCTACATCAACTTCGAAGATCTGAATGAAGCTTGTCCTAAAGATGATTTCCCATTACCCATACTAGAAATCATGATTGACAATACTTTAGGATTTAAAAGGATGTCATTCATGGATGGGTTTTCGAGATACAATCAAATCAAGATGTACAAGGAGGATGAGAAGCGCACATCCTTCAGAACCCCCTTTGGCATGTATTGCTACACCATCATTCCTATTTGTCTTAAGAATATTGGAGCCACATACCAAAGGGCGATAATGAAAATTTTTGAAGACATGCAACATAAGTTTGTCGAATGCTATGTTGAAGACTTAGCAGTCAAGAACAAACAGAAATTAGACCATCTAGCTGATCTTCGCACAATCTTCGAGAGGTTGCAAAAATTCAACCTTCGAATGAACCCTTTGAAGTGTTTCTTTGGAGCCTCTTTTGGGAAATTCCTAGGATTTGTGATTCAAAAAGATGGCATCTAACTAGATCCAATCAAAGTCAAAGCTATATTGGAGATGCCTTCTCCAAGAACTCTCAAAGAACTTAAGGGATTGTAGGGCAGACTTGCCTATATATGCCGATTCATCTCAAACTTGTCTAGAAAGTACAGTGCATTCTCCATATTGATAAACAAGGAGTAAACTTAGTGTGGGATAGAACTTGCGAAGATGCCTTTCAAGATATCAAACGGTATCTCACAAGCCCACTGGTTTTTTCAGTTCCAATTCTATGTAAACCTTTTATCCTCTATATTCGAGCTCTTGATCACTCTATGGTGGCATTATTAGGTCAAAAAATAATGAAGGTAAGGAGGTGGCTCTTTATTATTTGTCAAGAGCTAGTTAGCACTGAGCATAATTATTATCCAGTGGAAGAATATCTTGCACTGATGTTTGTCATACAAAAACTATGTTACTACATTCTCTCCAATGTGGTATACTTGGTTTCCAACATCAATCCATTAAAGATACTAGATATAAGAGCCAGAGCACTGAGTGATCGTCTAGCCAAATGGTCTGTGTCACGCCTCGATCTCGGGAATTTCGGGATTTAAGTGGGCCCCCAGGGTGTGAATACGTAATCCCATAGTAATCCGTGCCATGGAAGAAATATGCACAAATTCGTACAGGGAGATTTCACAGGAACGTGTGAGGTATGCCCAACCACACGTAGGATTAAAACTTAACATAAGCGAACCCTGCGAAATACTCTGTAATGATCATGAGTAAGACATAGAGAAGCATATCCCACAACATTCATATACATATATATATACTTAAGATTTTAATTAACATTTCATGCAACAAAACCACTGTTTAACATTTCAGATGCATAAGTCCAATTTAAACATCTCCAGTGGAACACCAAAATCACAACTATATCACATCCAAAATACTAGGCGCACTCCGTAAGATGACTAATAAAAGACACCGTCATCCTTCCATTCTTCAATACCCCGAGGTACCATTGGGGCACTGTAAGGATTCGAATCCCACTAATCCTAATCTGCATTAATTAATCACGTTCTATGTTAATTAAACCTTGTTAAGGTTAATCTAGTTTAGGAACAATTGGGTTTAGGTCTTGGACAGGTAGTGGAGCGGAGTTTAAACTTTACCTCAGTAGTGGAGGACCTTTTGTAAATTGTTCTTGCATCTTATGGACACCTCGTCCATCGCCTCTCGTGTAATTTTCCATGTAGATAATCTTTCGTGTTAAGCTTCATTTGATCCGAACTCATTCTGGGCCAAATGAGGTCCATTTGGCCTAAACTAAAATTTAATGGAAAAATGTAAACTTGCATGCAACTGTAGGAAAAATTATGTTTAAAGAGGGAACCCAACGTCCCTTTCTTCCTTCTTCCTTTCCCGTTGCCAGAACATTTCCCCTTTTCTTCGTTCCTCATCCTTACTTCCAAGTTTAGGGAGTTATTAGACTTAAGGGATCTTGCATGTGGTGGAGGGAACTTCCTCTTCTTCTTCTTCTTCTGCTTCACTGTGCATTTCTCTCCTAGAGTATTCTCTCCTCCAAGCTATTAGCTGCATAAGGTGAAGACTCTTCTCCAAGCTATTAGCTGCATAAGGTGAAGACTCTTCTCCAAGCTATTAGCTGCATAAGGTGAAGACTCACCTCCATTTCATTCATTTTGGGTTATTAGAGTCATAAGAATTCAATTACATGACATGCATGCAAATCTAAATCCCATTCTTCAATTGTATGTTCTACTTGTAGAGAATCCATTTTCATTTGGAGGTTTCCTCTAACCACACAACAAGAAGGACTTAGGAAGAGCAAACACTGTTTAGAGGTAAGTATTAGAGTTCATATGTGCTGTACGAAGGCTTAAGTATTGATTCTTGGGTTAGCTCTTTCAATTTTCAAATTCCAGCCATTTCTCATGGTCTCAACTGTGTACAAAGGTGGTATGAATTGAGTTAGGATGTAAACATGGAGTAGGAGGGTGTGTGGGTAATGAACACCTTTAAGGACACTATAATTAAGCCATAGGAACTCCCCAACAAATCAGGTTCTGTATGGATCCCGTATTGAAATTGAGCTACAGAACCGACTTCAGGTTTCTGAAGCGTACGGCGAAGCCACGGCTAAACCGTGAGTGTTTACGACTCAAAGTCTCGAGAGCAACAAAATTGGTTTTTGTACTGTGGCTTACCCACAGCTCCACTGTGAAATGTACTACGGCTAAGTCGTGCCCAGCCCGTACCCAAGCCGTAAGCCTTCTTACGGGGGACTTTCCAGAGAGCTTCAGAAACCCACTTTCTTTTGTGGCTTGCATATGGCTACACCGTGTAATGCCTTACAGCTAAGCCGTGACTCAATTGTAACCTAGCCGTAGGCTTAGCACGACTAAGCCGTAAATGCGCTTGAACTATTGGAGGAAACCTGAATCACTCGGCTAAGCCGTAACATTATATACAGCTATGCCGTATGAACCCAGTGAATTTAGGACATTAGGAATTCTCCCTTGACCTTATAGGGCCTTAGTATTGGCACCTTCCTACCACTACACTGGCCCAACTATAATTATACGTTAAGAGGATAAACGAATTCTGGATGATTCCTCAATGTCAAGTCATGGATGTTGGCATAAGAAAGGGTGTCTTTTATACATATAAGGTAATACCAAGACGTGGTAACACAATGACACCGGACGTTTTATGAGTGCATCGTGTTGAATGTCCTTGGGGATCATGGGTTACCTAATACAGGGAATAGTGATTTCTTAGATATTACTTAATCCGAATGCATTCATATTCTTAAATACCACACCTTCCACATGATTTGTCCATGCATTCTCTCTTTTAGCCAAAACCCGAGGCTATTCAGACCTAAGCCTCTAATGAGTGTGTGTCGGACAAGCCAGAGCTTCTACTAAGTGCGTGCTTGCTAGCCATAAGAAAAGAGTCAAGGTTCAAGCCTGCGTAGCTCATATGCATATGCTTCGTTTAATTATTCGTCTGTTTCATGACTGATTATAATTTCAGACTATTAGTCCTTATGTATGATATGACTCATATGATTGAATCCAAGTCGGCACCACTTAGCTTGTGCCATTTTGGGTATTATTATGTCACTACTGCAGTAGGTTTATGGGAGAGTTGTCGGCACTCCTCGGGAAGCTAGCTTGATCTCCTAGCGACCCATATGTATGTATGCTCCCTTTTGGGGAGAATGGAGCCTCGTGGATGCCAATTAGTGTGTGTATTACATCTTGACTTTGATTTCTCACTCATTATTACTCATGCACATTATGCCTAGTAGACTATTATTGCTTTCCTATCCAATACATAATAATAAGTTCATTTGATATATTATGCTAGTTTCATATGCTCAGTACTTGTTTAACCGTCGTGTTAATAGTGTTACCCTTGGTATGCAGGTACAGAGCCCATTCCCAACCCGACTGCTGACGCGCCCTCGGAGAGTACCCCAACGATACCTCGGGGTATAGATAAATGGAAGGATGGCGATGTCTTTTATTAGTCATCCTACGGAATGCGCCGGTTCTGGAGATATTACAGTCAAGATTTTGGTTTACCCTTGGAATTGTGCAAATTTGACCTTTTGTACCTAACAATGGGATAAGTAGTAGTTTGGAATTGTAGGAATGTAATTAAAGACTTAACAATTGATAAATATATATATACATATATATTTATGAACATCTGAAGATATGCTTCCCGTGTTTTGCTTTTGATCATTGCAGAGTGATGAGTCTTTAAAAATGCATATTTTCATACACATTTTGACCCATTTTAAGAACTTATTAAGTTGAAAGAGCCTCATTTAGTGTGATATCATGGTTTAATTCATTTTAAATTCATCTTTATATTTTTCTGCATAAATTGCTTAAAATCACACTTTTTGCATAAATTCATGAAACCTGTTATTTTTGGAAAGTCTATTTCTGGAAAGTTTTGTGAAAATAATTTTTCTCATGAAATAAATTGAATTCTCTTCATCATTAGTTCATTTATATAAAATCATTAAAAATGATGTACATTATTATTATCATTTCGTGAGAAATGGACCCACAGTCATGCATTTGTGATGTTAGGGGTAAAATTGTCTTTTCACATGAATTCACATCTGTTTTGTAGGAAATTGATTATATGGGTCCCATTTGTAAAGAATTGAGGCAAGGAATTGATTTTCAAGAGAAAGGAGAGCAGAATTGAAGAAAGAAGGAAATTGGAAGAAAATTGCAAGAAGTCGGCTTCATGGTCCCACACACACATGCACATGTGTGGGGCACACTTGTAAAACATCCAAGATGGGGTCCACTTATTTGTTGCACATTTTCAAGAGATTTTGAAGAGAATTTGAAGAATATCTCATCAAAGATGGACAAGGAAAGCCACATAGGAGTTCTTTTTTGAGAAGGAGAAGATTTAATTGAAAAAAAATGCAAAAAAAATATCCAAGCAACCTATTCCACGTCCAAAAGAGATTTTGGATCAGATTTTGATTGAAAAAGTAAAGGAAAAAATCAAGGGAGAATTGTCTAGAAGATCTCTTCAAGTTAGGAGCCAACAAGGAGAACTTTCCAAAAAAGGAAAGTTGACGATGCAAAGAGATAAAAGGGGAAGTTCTACACCTCATGTGGGCCAAGTTTGATTCTAAGAGAGGATTCTTATCCCTATTTCATCTCTCGAAAGATCTTAATGCAAGGTGGCAATGACAAAGAAGGAAAGAAGCATCCAAGAGGGATTTCTGGACAAAACAAGCAAGGAAAGAAGAGAAAAATAAAAAGAAAAAAAATCCCCAAGGATATTGCACGTCGAAAGCATTGGTTGGAGCCCTTTTTCTTTTAATTTTTTAATTATTTTTAAGATTTTAAAGTTTGAGAAGGAGTAGGACTTGAAAAAGTATAAATAGGGCACCATTCTCCCATATTCTTCATGGAAGAATTACCCACCTCCCACCTCTAGATTTCTACACTCCATCTCTCCCTCTCTTGTCTCTCCATCTTAAGTCATCAAGGAGGCTTAGCCCTAAAGCCACACCACCAACCTTGAAGATCAACTAGAAGGAGGAATTCTTTTCCATCCTAGTTTGTATAATCTTTTGGTTTAATTTTTTTTTTCATCTTATGTAAAGGATTGTCATACTAGTTCAATAATATTCATCTTCTTATTCTTCTTATTCTTATGGTTGTATGATTGCTTGATTTGTGTTTTTCTTGTTTGGATTGACGACCCAAATAGAAGAGCATACTTTAAGAAATCATTAGGCCTAGACTAAGGGAGAATTTGAGTGAATATACCGCCTTTGACTTCTTGTTATTACCGCCTTTAACTTCTACTGTTTATAGCCTTTAACTTCAGTTACACCGCCTTTGACTTCCTGCAATTTTTATTTTCTTTCATTGCACTTTTAATTTTAAATTTCTACAATTTTTTTTCCTGCACTTCTATTTTATTTTCTGCACTTTTGTTATTTTTCTTGTTACATTCACATTGATTTTAAGTTTTGTTTTTGCATAGTTTGATGGTTGGATTAGGAATCATTACATCTATTTTCTTATCATAAGATTTTGTGCATATTTAAGTTGATGAAAATTAAGCCTTCACATCTGAATCTAATGATTAAATTCGGACTCAATATATAAACAGCATAACTTAATAGTTTCAGCAAACTGCAGAAACAGTTTTTGACAAAAAGTTCGAAGTGGGTAGACCAGTCAAATCACAATATTTTTCTTTGAAACTTGGGAAAATTCAAATTTAGGATGTGGTCTTTCATTCCCCAAAATTTCAGATCAAAATAATTCCGGAAGGTTTGTGAACCAGAGGCTTAAACTTTGCCAATCAATTAACTCGAATCAGAATTTCTGCACAGAATTTTGCAAAGTTGTCATATTCATGCATTCATAACTTTTTCATTTTAAATCCTTTTTCACTTCCATTTTTTTTGTTGGTTTCTTGCATCAGTAGAGCATGAATTCCAGCCATTAAATTTAGATTTAGGATGCATTAGAATAGTTCAAATCATGCATAATATTTGCATCAGCATACTAGTTTTTCATACTTAGAATTTTTCAGCATCTCATGGCATGCATTGCATTACTAATTTGACTAACTTTCTAATTTTAAATTTGTTTCTAGTTTTATGTTTTTGATTGTTTTAGTTAATTTTCATAATTAAAATATCTTTCTAAACTTGTTTTAATTGAAGATTTTAAATTGAAAAGTTTTCTAGTTTTGGAAATTCTAACTTAGGAAAGTTTCTAATTTTTTTTTTGTTTCTAACATTGTTTAGTTTAGTTAGTTTCTAATTTTAGTTTTTATTTTTGGAAGTTCTAACTTGTGTTTTAGTTTTACAGCAATTTTAGTTTTATTTTAGGAATTTTTAGATTTAGGAAAGTTTTTTTCATTGGTTTGTAACTAATTTAATTTTGGTAAGTAGGATGTTTGTATTTGTTAGATTTTAAATTAGGTTAGTTTTAGATTTTTATTTTAAGACAAGTCAAGTTAAAAAAAAAAACCTTAAACACATTGCTCCCTGAGGATCGACCTGGTCTCACCAGTTTTATTACTACATCGCGGTTCTGCACTTGGAACTCACGATCAAGTTTTTGGCGCCGTTGCCGGGGAGCGCCATTTAAGGTAACTTTTCTAACTTTCCTTATTTACATTGCTTTGTGGGTGTGGTTTAATTTTGGCATCTTTCTAGAAATAGGAGGACATGCATGGAATGATGAGTCGCCCTAATTTGGAATAGGAATGTGCATGGAATGCTAGAAAGTACACATCACTGTTATTTTTAGAGACTTTCTAAAATCAGGAAAAGTTACTGTTTTTCAACTTGTCTCAACTTCTTTTGGGAAGAAAGTATACCAAAAGTGATCTAATCATTGTCCTTAATCTTCTCGGTGTCTAAGAAAGCCTTTGCCCCTGTAGTGCGCGACAGCTTGTCTGTTCAGGAAACTGGTCCTTCAAACGGGTCTATCTGTGACTCTACCACTTCCTGGTGGCTAACTGGCCGAGTTGGTTTTATAGGACCGTATTGGAGAACTAGAGGAAACTTTTCAACCGTAAGGAGTTGCTTAGACGTCTTTTTTTTTCTAACTTAGGTTTTTATCTTTTTTTTCAAAAAAAAAAAAAAAGAAAAGGATTTGTGGGAATCCCCAAACATGAGGAGACTTAATAATGGGCAAACTAATGGGAATGGAATCAATACTGATGGCCCACCAAAGTCTTGGCGTACCTTATGTGAACAAGAAAGAATTGAAAAGTTACATCAAAGAAATTGTTCAGCTAGATCTTATGAATGGGAATGGGCCAATCACTATGATCATTGTTACAATGAAGAATTTGTGGAGGATTATAATGGAATGATTAGTTTAGATGATCAACTAATAAGGGTCTCGCATGATTACGCACACCCCACACAATCATTCACTCATTATAATATGGATGTGGGATTTCCATGGCATTACCATAATGAAATGGATATCATGTGTGGTCCAAATTGGGATGATCACTCACTAGACAATTGGCGTAATAGGCCCAACATGGATCATGTCTCTTCTTCCCAAGAATTTACTCAGGACGGGTCGTATGACTACCCCTCACAGGATACATCATATGTACCCCCTTCTTATCCCTGGTCATATGCACCTCATAATCCCTCTCCGCCTGAATGGTCATATGAACCACCACCAACCCTGAAGAATTCTTTGGAAGATACTTTAGCCAAATTGGTTGAGTTCACACAAAATACCATGCAAACCATACAAAAAATTGAACACAACATGAAAAGCCTAATGACTTTGATTAATCAAACAGGGCTTGAAATGAGAAAACAAAATGCCACCGTTGGCATTAAAGATGATCCTACATTCATTAAAGACCTCGTAGATATGGATCACACAAACACACTGTGGATATCCAAGGGTGTACATGAGTACATGGATGATGGTGTGATGCATAAACCAATTGCTGAATCACATGAGCCTGTGTGCCCCACTTTTCCTCAGTACCGGCCATTCCACTTCATTAAAGAGGAATCTATGCCCTTTTACATAAATCTTTTCTATGATTCAGATTCCTCTGATGAATTTGGTATTGCAGTCTTTCACAAATTTGATGTTCCTACAATTGAAGAAACTGCAAATGAACCTACTAAGCCCCCAAAGGAAAATTACAATTGGGAGGATGACCCCATTTTTTAGATTTCTGAGTCGGATAATCTGGAATCTTTGGAATCATGTACTGACTTCTTTATGAAATCTGATGATCCAACCCTTAGAGAAATTGCCCTCGCATTTCTTGGCCCTCAATGTTATTCAGAAAAACTTGCAGAATTGGAGAATAGTGGTCCCATTCCGACACCCAAGTCCGACAATTTGAAATCCTTTGAGCTCATGCCTAAACAGACTGTGGAAATCAATTTAAAAGAATTTATGGCACGGGAGGACCCAGGGCCGCCCAGTTTCTCATTACTTCCTCTCCTATCTTTCAAAGATCCATTTTTAAGAAAGGAGGAAAAAATTTTCTTTGTGGTCCTTTTTCCATACAGTGTACAAGAACATGCGGTCCTCATGTTCATTGAGCCCGCTACCGACATGGTTTCATCTTTTTCTGTGCTTCTTGTAAATTGTGTGGAGGAAAATTTCATTTGGGATCCGGGTGGACTCATGGTTTTGAATCCAGTAGTATAGGTTTTTCTTTCTTTTCTTTTTAGAGTAGATATTTCCTTTTAGAGTAGCTTCTTGTCTTTTTGTTCTTGTTTTTCTGTTTTGTTTAACTTTGGACAGGGAGCAGCTCGAACACATCTTCAGGTGACTTTTTCTCTCTACTCTCATTTACATTTATATTTCCTCATGTTATTTTTATAGTTCTGCGTTGCATGCATAAACATCGAGGACGATGTTCATCTTAGGATGGGGGGTGGGAACAAGCACGCTTGTCCAATTTTAGACAAAATTTTTTTTTGATTTTTCTATTACTTTTATCATTTTAGTCAGTTTTTAATGATTTTAGTTTTTTTAAAAAACAAAAAAAATTAGGACAGGGAATTTTTTTTTTTCATTGGTATTTATTTTTCATTTTGGAAAAGAAAATTTTTAAAAGAATTGAAGCGATTTGAAGATATATAGAAATCTGGAATTTTCATACTTTTGGAAGGAAGTAAAAAGAAAGTTTGCATTTTCTGAAGGAGAAAACCTATCAAAAGATAACCAAAACTTGCTCTTCATATACACACACGTATACATTTTTCGAAATTTTGGATATGAAGCTTTGATGCTATTTGTTTTTGGAATTTTTTTTTGGAGAATACAATGTGAACTTGAAATTTAGTTTGTAGAATATTTTTGTTTCCTGATTCTTTTTTGGTAAATTGCATATATTAGAACCAAGATGAATTAATTCGAGTGAAATGAGAACTGCCACCTAGTGTTTACTTTGGTTTTAAAAAAACAAGAGTGAAAAAAAAAGAGCATATAATGAGCAATTTGTGACTAGTTTTGGGTTCATAGCCTTTTTAACTCGAGCTAGTAAGCCCGGAGGGATATTTCCATATCTAGTGCCCGAAAGCCATCTGATTTGGGAGTCATTGGCCTAACGCTCGCTACATGGGTTAATTAGAAAGCTTAAGGGACCTAAACATTGCACAGTCACAGGAAAGAAAAGAAAAGAAAAAAAAAAGAAAATAAAGATGAATTATGGTCCAACGAGTGTCCGTAGAAATTTTCAAGGGATATGTGCGGAAAAGCATAAGGACTAAGTTTGCTCCTTAGATCCCAACTTTTGCTATATCATATGAACTTGGAAAATTCTACGTTGGAAAAAGTAAGAGAGTGAAGAGTGTCCGTAAGAGTTTGCAAGGAAGTATGTGCGGGGAAGGACAAGGACTAGATTTGCTCTCTGGATTCTAACTTTTCTTATATCGTATGAACTTGGGAACTCCTACGTCGGAAAAAGATAGTGAGAGAAAAAGAGGCCAACCGAAGTAAATAGTAAAGTGGCAACTATCTTAGTAACTTTGAGAGGAAATTTCTTTTTGCTAAATTTCAGGGGATCAGACTATTTGAAGGAAAAATTCTGTTTTTGCAGCATTATTGTAGAATATCTGAAATAGGTTTTTGATGGATACAATTTCGCACAATGCACGCAAGTTGGTTTGAATTTGAGAAAGTTTTTGAGAATAGAATTGTGGACCGGAATTTGAAAAGTCTGAAAGTGTAATTATTCCAGATTTCGAAAATATCTGATATGAGTGAATTTTCTTTTGGGGAATTTCTTTTCTCTTTTATTCATTTTTTTTTCATTAAACAAAAAAGAGAATTTTGTAGGTATATTCACTGCAAACCCTCACGAGGCACAACTCGTCCACTAGGGGGAACCTAGGGGTTTAAGGGCTTGCTGCATACGCTAAATGTAGTCGAGAGTGCCGGCGAAAGTGGCGTTGCATTCATGTTTAATTTTATTGCATTGCATTATTGTAAGATTAGATTAGGTTAGGATGGAAGCTTCATATTTTATTGCATTTTTTGCTAGGGACTAGCAAAACGCTAGTTGGGGGGTCTGATGAGTCTTTAAAAATGCATATTTTCATACACATTTTGACCCATTTTAAGGACTTATTAAGTTGAAAGAGCCTCATTTAGTGTGATATCATGGTTTAATTCATTTTAAATTCATCTTTATATTTTTCTGCATAAATTGCTTAAAATCACACTTTTTGCATAAATTCATGAAACCTGTTATTTTTGGAAAGTCTATTTCTGTAAAGTTTTGTGAAAATAATTTTTCTCATGAAATAAATTGAATTCTCTTCATCATTAGTTCATTTATATAAAATCATTAAAAATGATGTACATTATTATTATCATTTCGTGAGAAATGGACCCACAGTCATGCATTTGTGATGTTAGGGGTAAAATTGTCTTTTCACATGAATTCACATCTGTTTTGTAGGAAATTGATTATATGGGTCCCATTTGTAAAGAATTGAGGCAAGGAATTGATTTTCAAGAGAAAGGAGAGCAGAATTGAAGAAAGAAGGAAATTGGAAGAAAATTGCAAAAAGTCGGCTTCATGGTCCCACACACACATGCACATGTGTGGGGCACACTTGTAAAACATCCAAGATGGGGTCCATTTATTTGTTGTACATTTTCAAGAGATTTTGAAGAGAATTTAAAGAATATCTCATCAAAGATGGACAAGGAAAGCCACATAGGAGTTCTTTTTTGAGAAGGAGAAGATTTAATTGAAAAAAAATGCAAAAAAAATATCCAAGCAACCTATTCCACGTCCAAAAGAGATTTTGGATCAGATTTTGATTGAAAAAGTAAAGGAAAAAATCAAGGGAGAATTGTCTAGAAGATCTCTTCAAGTTAGGAGCCAACAAGGAGAACTTTCCAAAAAAGGAAAGTTGACGATGCAAAGAGATAAAAGGGGAAGTTCTACACCTCATGTGGGCCAAGTTTGATTCTAAGAGAGGATTCTTATCCCTATTTCATCTCTCGAAAGATCTTAATGCAAGGTGGCAATGACAAAGAAGGAAAGAAGCATCCAAGAGGGATTTCTGGACAAAACAAGCAAGGAAAGAAGAGAAAAATAAAAAGAAAAAAAATCCCCAAGGATATTGCACGTCGAAAGCATTGGTTGGAGCCCTTTTTCTTTTAATTTTTTAATTATTTTTAAGATTTTAAAGTTTGAGGAGGAGTAGGACTTGAAAAAGTATAAATAGGGCACCATTCTCCCATATTCTTCATGGAAGAATTACCCACCTCCCACCTCTAGATTTCTACACTCCATCTCTCCCTCTCTTGTCTCTCCATCTTAAGTCATCAAGGAGGCTTAGCCCTAAAGCCACACCACCAACCTTGAAGATCAACTAGAAGGAGGAATTCTTTTCCATCCTAGTATGTATAATCTTTTGGTTTAATTTTTTTTTTTCATCTTATGTAAAGGATTGTCATACTAGTTCAATAATATTCATCTTCTTATTCTTCTTATTCTTATGGTTGTATGATTGCTTGATTTGTGTTTTTCTTGTTTGGATTGACGACCCAAATAGAAGAGCATACTTTAAGAAATCATTAGGCCTAGACTAAGGGAGAATTTGAGTGAATATACCGCCTTTGACTTCTTGTTATTACCGCCTTTAACTTCTACTGTTTACAGCCTTTAACTTCAGTTACACCGCCTTTGACTTCCTGCAATTTTTATTTTCTTTCATTGCACTTTTAATTTTAAATTTCTACAATTTTTTTTCCTGCACTTCTATTTTATTTTCTGCACTTTTGTTATTTTTCTTGTTACATTCACATTGATTTTAAGTTTTGTTTTTGCATAGTTTGATGGTTGGATTAGGAATCATTACATCTATTTTCTTATCATAAGATTTTGTGCATATTTAAGTTGATGAAAATTAAGCCTTCACATCTGAATCTAATGATTAAATTCGGACTCAATATATAAACAGCATAACTTAATAGTTTCAGCAAACTGCAGAAACAGTTTTTGACAAAAAGTTCGAAGTGGGTAGACCAGTCAAATCACAATATTTTTCTTTGAAACTTGGGAAAATTCAAATTTAGGATGTGGTCTTTCATTCCCCAAAATTTCAGATCAAAATAATTCCGGAAGGTTTGTGAACCAGAGGCTTAAACTTTGCCAATCAATTAACTCGAATCAGAATTTCTGCACAGAATTTTGCAAAGTTGTCATATTCATGCATTCATAACTTTTTCATTTTAAATCCTTTTTCACTTCCATTTTTTTTGTTGGTTTCTTGCATCAGTAGAGCATGAATTCCAGCCATTAAATTTAGATTTAGGATGCATTAGAATAGTTCAAATCATGCATAATATTTGCATCAGCATACTAGTTTTTCTTACTTAGAATTTTTCAGCATCTCATGGCATGCATTGCATTACTAATTTGACTAACTTTCTAATTTTAAATTTGTTTCTAGTTTTATCTTTTTGATTGTTTTAGTTAATTTTCACAATTAAAATATCTTTCTAAACTTGTTTTAATTGAAGATTTTAAATTGAAAAGTTCTCTAGTTTTGGAAATTCTAACCTAGGAAAGTTTCTAATTTTTTTTTTTTTTTGTTTCTAACATTGTTTAGTTTAGTTAGTTTCTAATTTTAGTTTTTATTTTTGGAAGTTCTAACTTGTGTTTTAGTTTTGCAGCAATTTTAGTTTTATTTTAGGAATTTTTAGATTTAGGAAAGTTTTTTTCATTGGTTTGTAACTAATTTAATTTTGGTAAGTAGGATGTTTGTATTTGGTAGATTTTAAATTAGGTTAGTTTTAGATTTTTATTTTAAGACAGGTAAAGTTAAAAAAAAATACCTTAAACACATTGCTCCCTGAGGATAGACCTGGTCTCACCAGTTTTATTACTACATCGCGGTTCTGCACTTGAAACTCACGATCACAGAGTATTTTACAAGAGTTCGTTATGATGAGTTATATTCCTACGTGTGTTGGTATTCCTCACACGTTCCTGTGAAATCTCCTTTGTAGGAATTCGTGCACAATTCTTTAGGGCGCGGATTACTATGGGATTATGTATCCACACCCTGGGGGCCCACTTAAATCCCCAATTCCTGGGATCGGGGCGTGATAGGCACCCTCCGGGGATGCGTCAACAACCGAGGTGGGGTTTGGTTTCGCACCTGCAATACCAAGGGTAACACTGTTGACACGATAGTTAAGCAAGTACAGAGGCATATGAAACTAACATAATTTATCAAATGAACTTAATAATATACACTGATCAAGGAGGGCAATAATAGTCTAATAGGCATGTTGTGCATTAGTAACAATGAGTTAGGAATCATAAATAAGATGTATACATTAATTGGCAACCATAAGGCTCTATTCTCCTAAAAGGGAGCATACATATGGGTTGCTAGGGGATCAAACTAGCTTCCCGAGGAGCGCCGACAACTCCTCCGTAAACTACTGCAGTAGTGACATAGGGGTACCCAAAGGGCACAAGCTACATGATGCCGACTCGGATTCACCTCTTTCATACTTTTCAATCATACTCGTTATGTCATACATAAGGAATATCAGTCCGAAGGTATAATCAATCATGAAAACAGAGATAGTAAAGTGACGAATAATTAAACTAAGCATACTTATATGAGCTACGAAGGCTCGAACTTTCTCAACCTCGGCTATACCCATTTGGCTAGCCAGCACACACTCGATAGAAG
This sequence comes from Sextonia rubra, assembly GCA_037013555.1. Lineage (NCBI taxonomy): Eukaryota > Viridiplantae > Streptophyta > Magnoliopsida > Laurales > Lauraceae > Sextonia > Sextonia rubra. Next base: position 21,890,209 of record JASUAD010000014.1, read on the forward strand.
CTCCGGCTTATCAGACACGCACTCATTAAAAGCTCAGGTCTAAATTGCCTCAGGGTTTGGCTAGAAGGAGTGGATAATAAACAAATCATGTTGAGGACAGGGTATTTTATCAATATGAATGCATTCGGATTGAGTAAGAGTCAAGGAAATTACTAGCCAACCCTATACTAGATAATTCCATGATCCCCAAGGTCATTCAACACGACGTAAGCATAAAACGTCCGGTGTCATTGTGTTACCACATCTTGGTATTACCTTATGTACATAAAGGACACCCCTTCTTATGCCAACATCCATGACTGGACATTGGGAGATCATCCGAAAAATCAAAGGGGATGAAAGATAGCTCTACACTCATCCTCTTATCATTTGATTACTATTGGGCTAGTGTGGTTGTAAAGAATGTGTCAATACTAAGGCCCTACGAGGTCATGGAGAATTCCTAATATCCTAAATTTACCGGGTTCTTACGGCTTAGCCATATACAATGTTACGGCTTAGCTGAGTGGTTCAGGTTCCCTCCTTGATTTCAGGCGTACTTACTGCTTAGTCGTATGTTAGCCTACAGCTTAGCCATGCTAAGCCTATGGCTAAGTTACGGCTTAGCCATAAGGTATCACACGGTGTAGCTGTGTGTAGGCCGTAAAAGAAAGTAGGTTTTCAAACTCTCAGGAAAGTTCACTGTAAGAAAGCTTACAGCTTGGGCACGGGCTGGGCATGGCTTAGCCGCAATTCATTTCACGGTGCAGCTGTGGGCAAGTCGTAGTATAAAAACAGATTGTGTTGCTCTCGGGACTTTAATCCGTAACCACTTACGGCTTAGCCGTGGCTTCGCCGTACATTTCAGAAAACCTAAAGTTAATTCTGTAACTCACTTTCAACACAGAAATTTGAATGTGGGGAGTTCCTATGACTTAATCAAAGTGTCCCTAAAGGTATTCAATACTCACAAACCCTCTTAGTCCATATTTACATTCTAACTCATCCAACACCTCATATATGGATATGCATTGAACAAGGTAAAGAGCTGTAATCTGAGATTAGAAGAACTAGTCTAAGAATCAACAACTTGAACACCCATGCAACATATATGCACTCTAATACTTGCTTTTTAATAGTGCTTGCCCTCTCTAATTCTTTTTTGTTGTGTGATTAGGGGAAACCTCCAATGAAAAGTGGGTTCTCTACATGAAAACATGCAATGGTGAATGTGATGCAACAATGCATGCATGTCATAGATTTGAGTCTTCTTGACTCCAACAAGCCTTAAAATATGAAATGGAAGTAAAGTTCTCACCTTAGTGGGCTGTAGCTTGAAGAAGGAGGTACTTCCCTAAAGAAAAATACTCCTACAAAGAAGGGAACGATGGGAAAAGACTATCCTTAATGCATGCAGGACCCCCAACCCTAGTAGCTCTTCAAAATTTGAAGTGAAGATGGAGAAATTAAGAAGAGAGGAACAGCTCCAGCAGCCAGGAAAGGAAGAAAGAAGAAAGGGACGTTGAGTTCCCTCCTTTAAAAATGGAATTTTCTCCTGCTCTTGCAAGCAAACCCATTTCTTTGAGATATTTACAATTTAAGTTACGTGGCCTTAATTGGCCCAAGATGAATCCAAATCAAGTTGGGTCCAACACGAAAAATGATCTACACGAAAAATTACATAAGAGGTGATTGATGAGATGTCCATATGATGTATGAACGAATTACAAAAAGGTCCTCAACTACTTAGGTAAGGTTCGAACTCAACCCAACTACTTGTTTAAGACTCAAGCCCAAGAGTCTTGAATTAAATTAGCCCTAACAAGGTTTAATTAATATAGAATGAGATTAATTAACGTAGATCGAGATTAGTGGAATTCAGGACCTTACAGTCTGTTCTTCTTTCTCAATACGACATCAGATATACCCCCACAAAGGCGATAAAAGAACAATTCTCGCTGATTTTCATAGTGGAATATCCACTCTTGGAAGATTATAAATTCATAGACAATCTCCCTGATAAGCCAGCCTTCTTCATTAAATAACTATGGAAACCCACCATTGATCCAAACTTACATTGGATCATGCATGTTGATGGAGCTTCCAGAACTAATGAGCTAAAAGATCCAGTTTTAAAAGTTAGAATCATTTTGTGTAGCCCAGAAAGATATAATGTCCCTAACTTTTTCTCATTAATCAAGCCATTATTCAAACAATATGGCCAAATACACATCACTGATTATAGGTCTCAAACTAGCCTTGGAATCAGGCATCATTATGCTTGGAGTCTATGGAGATTCACAACTTGTGGTCAAACAAATGAATCTTAAGTATGAAGTGAAGAAACTAGACATGATTCCATTCTTCAACAAAGCTTGTGAACTCAAGGAGAGCTTTATGCTAATTGAGTTTCACCATATTCCATGACATCAAAATGTCAAAGCAGATGCACTGGCAGGTTTCGCAGCCTCAATGTCGATTCTTGAAAATGACAAAATGGTGCTGGAAGTAGTTGAAAAAAGACTTCTACCTCCACTTGATACCCATAAAACAGTAGCAGATTGCTTCGATGTGATCAAGAATCAGATTTCATCATTCCAAAATTCATTTAGAGATTGGAGAGATCCTTTTATTGATTGCATTCTTTATGGAATGCTACTAGGGAATACTAAAGATAGAACTAGTATTTAAACATGAGTTCTAAATTTCACTTCGATTTGCCTTCAAAGACTCTTTATCGCAAATCATATGATGGAGCTTTTCTTCTTTGCTTGTCACCAAAAGAAATGGATCAAGTACTCAAAGAAGTTCATTTTGGCCAATGTGGTGCTCACTAGGCTCGACCAAAGGTTCATGATCAAATTCGAAGATTAGGCTACTATTGGCTTACCATGGTGTTTGATGCCATCAGTTTTGCCAAAAGATGTAATGAATGCCAAATGCATGGTGATTACATTCATCAACTGCCTGAATATCTACATCCTACATCCACCTCTTGGCCGTTTGATTATTGGGGAATGGACATAGTTGGGAAAATTAATCCACCATCAGAACATGGTTATCAATTCATTTTGGCCACAATGGATTACTTCTCCAAATGGGTAAAAATAGTGCCCCTTGTAGAAGTCAAACCAGATGCAATCCTCAGTTTCATGAAGACTCATATCATCTTTCATTTTGCGGTGCCTATCGTCTACATCTTGACAATGGTCTTCAGTTCAACAACGACAAATTCTATAGATTCTATGACAAGTACAGAACCCAATGCTGTCGTTCCACTGCATATAACTGTAAGGATCCGAATCCCACTAATCCTAATCTGCATTAATTAATCACGTTCTATGCTAATTAAACCTTGTTAAGGTTAATCTAGTTTAGAAACGATTGGGTTTGGGTCTTGGACAGGTAGTTGAGCAGAATTTAATCTTTACCTCAGTAGTGGAGGACCTTTTTTTTGTAAATTTCTCTTGCATCTTAAAGACACTACATCCATCGCCCCTTGCGTAATTTTCCGTTTAGACCGTCTTTCGTGTTGGGCTCAACTTGAATTGGATCCGTCTTGAGCCAACTAAGGTCACAAGACCTAAATCCTAAATATCCTTAAGAAAAAGGAACTTGCATGCAAGGGTAGGAAAGTTGATTGTTTAAAAGAGGGAACTCACGTTCCTCTCTCTCTTTTCTTCCTTCTAGTGGCTGCTGGAGCTGCTCTCTTCCTCCCCTTACATCTCCATCTCCCTTTTAATTCTGTAGTGCAACTAGGTTGGGGGCTTTGCATGCCTTAGGGAAGTCTTCACCCACCTTCTTCTTCATTATAGGAGTATCTTCTTCCTTGGGAAGTACCTCTTCTTCAAGCTACAACTCACTAAGGTGAGGGCTTTACTTTCTTTCCATATATTAAGGTTTGTTGGAGTCCAAAAGACTCAAATCTATGACATGCATGCATTGTTGCATCACATTCATCCTTTGTATGTTCTACTTATAGAGAACCCACTCTCATTCGGAGGTTTTCCCTTAGCCACACAACAAGAAAGAGTTAGAGAAGGCTAGCACTGGTAAAAGGCAAGTATTAGGGTTCATATGTGCTGCATGTGTGATTAAGTTATTGTTCCTTGGGTTAGTTCTTTGAATTCCTAAATTTCAGCCCATTTTTCATTGTTTAACTGTGTATAATGTGGTATGCATGGAGTTAGGATGTAAACATGGAATAGGAGGGTATGTGGGTATTGAACACCTTCAAGGATACCATAATTGAGCCTTAGAAACTCCCCATAATTCGGGTTCAGTTTTGATTCGTATTAAAACTGAGCTACAGAACTGACTTCAGGTTTTCTGAAGCATACGGCGAGGCCACGGCTAAGCCGTAGATGTCTACTGCTCAAAGTCTCGAGAGCAACAAAATTGGTTTTGTACTGCGGCTCGCCCACGGCTACACCGTGAATTTCACTATGGCTATGCCATGCCCAGCCCGTGCCTAAGCCGTAAGCTTCCTTACGACTGATTTTTCAGAGAGCTTAAAAACCCATTGTCTTCTTCGGCTTACACACGGCTACACTGTGAAATGCCTTACGGCTAACCCGTAACCCAACCGTAACCTAGCCGTAGGCTTAGCATGGCTAAGTTGTAGGCTAATATACGGCTAAGCCATAAATGCGCCTGAACTATTGGAGGAAACTTAAACCACTCGGCTAAGCTGTAACATTATATACGGCCAAGCCGTATGAACCCAGTGAATTTATGATATTAGGAACCCTCCATTGACCTTATAAGTCCTTAGTATTGGCACCTTCCTATCACTACACTGGCCCAACTGTAATGATACGTTAAGAGGATAAACGAATTCCGGATGATTCTCCAATGTCAAGTCTTGGATGTTGGCATAAGAAGGAGTGTCCTTTATGAATATAAGGTAATACCAAGAAGTGGTAACACAATGACACCGGATGTTTTATGAGTACATCGTATTGAATGACCTTGGGGATCATGGTTTACCTGATACAGGGTGAATAGTGACTTCTTGAATATTTACTCAATCCGAATGCATTCATATTGTTAAATATCATGCCTTCAACCTGATTTGTCTATGCATTCTCTCTCTAGTCAAACCCTGAGGCTATTTAGACCAGAGCTTCTAATGAGTGCATGTCTGACAAGCCAGAGCTTCTACTGAGTGTGTGCTTGCTAGCCATAAGGGTATAGTTGAGGTTCAAGCCTTTGTAGCTCATATGTATATGCTTCGTTTAATTATTCGTCTGTTTCATGACTGATTATACTTTCAGACTATTATTCTTTATGTATGATATGACCCATATGATTGAATTTGAGTTGGCACCACTTAGCTTGTGCCCTTTTTGGATATTATTATGTCACTACTGCGGTAGTTTACGAAGGAGTTATCGGCACTTCTCGGGAAGCTAGCTTGATCTCCTAGTGACCCATATGCATGTATGCTCCCTTTTGGGGAGAATGGAGCCTCGTGGATGCCAATTAGGGTGTACTATATCTTGATTTCTGATTCCTCACTTATGGTTACTCATGCACATCATATCTAGTAAACTATTATTGCTCTCCTATATTAATAAGTTCATTTGATATATTATGCTAGTTTCATATGCTCAATACTTGCTTAACCATTGTGTTAATAGTGTTACCCTTGGTATTGCAGGTACAGAACCCAATCCCAACCCGATTGCTAATGCGCTCCCGGAGAGTACCCCCAACGGTACCTCGGGGTATAGATGAATGGAAAGATGGCGATGTCTTTTATTAGTCATCCTACAGAGTGCGCTGGTTCTGGAGGTGTTACAGTCGGAATTTTGGTCTACCCTTGGGAATGTGCAATTAGACCTTTGTACCCCATTTCTTTAAATAGTAGCTTGTATTGTACGAAGTGTTATTCCAAGTCTTAAGCACTGATATATAATATCTACATCTATCTATGGATATTGGAGAATATGCTTTCTTGTTGCTCTTGATCCTTACAGAGTATTTCGCAAGAGTTCATTTACGATGAGTTATATTCTCACGTGTGTTGGTATTCCTCACACGTTCCTGTGGAATCTCCCTTGTAGAAATTCATGCATAATTCTTTAGGGTACAGATTACTACGGGATTACGTATCCATGCCCTGGGGCCCACTCAAATCCCCAATTCCCAGGATCGGGGCGTGACAATAACCCTACAGCTAATGGGCAGTAGGGCTTGCTGAAGCTTTTAATATGACTATTTACAAAATTATGAAGAAAATGGCCTCTGACAACAAAAAGAAATGGAGTACTAAACTTCCTAAAGCATTGTGGGCTTACAGAACTATAGTTTGAGGTCCAACAAATCAACACCATATTCCTTGGCTTATGGCTGTGAAGCTATGATACCCTTGGAAATCCAACTTCCTTCTCTTCGGGTAGCTATGATAAACAAATACACTGAAGAAAATAATGCTAAACTCAAACTTCAAGAGTTAAAAAGCCTTCATGAAAAGAGGCTTGCTGCTCAACAAAGCATCGAATTATATCTGGCTCGAATGGCTAGGTCGTTTGAAAAAGGTCAAATACAGAGCTTACAAAAAAGGAGACTTAGTCTTTGCAGTTAAAAGACCCATGTTCTCTACACACTTGTCAAAAGGTAAGTTTGAATCCAAATGGGAAGGACCTTTCTTTGTCGACAAGGTCTACTCCAATTGCGCCTACACACTCCTCACCCTCAAAAGGAGATAGATACATGATCCCTATCAATGGAAAGCTTCTCAAGAAATACTAGACTTGAATGTCATCGGCATCCTTAAATCATGTATGATGTACATTCTCACGCGTAGAAACTTTGGTTTCGACCCTCACAACTCATGACTCATAACCAAAATCCCTAAGACCTGTATAAAACAACTATGAGGATAAAATCTTTCGACCCCTCTAGTCAACTTTTGTTACTTGGATTATGTCCCTACGAGACTGCTTGTAACATCCTACTACATAGACCAAGTCCTTTTGTGGATCCTATATAGCCAAATTTAGCTATATAGAACAAATCTTTTTATAGACCCTATATAGTTACCCTTTATTATATGGAATATGTCTTTTTGCAAACCCCATATAGCCAAAAGCTTAACAAACTTCAACACCAAAATTTTGTCCAAAAGATTTTAGTCATAGACCTTGGAGAAAGCCTCACACATGGCCATCGGATAAAGTCCACCTATATGACTCCTTTTCTTTGTTGATTTGTAAATCCAAAAGATTCCAAGTCACACCCCATACAAATCTAGGAAAACAAAAACAAAAGAAACCATCCAAACTATACACACATCCAAAACATCCATACAAAGTTAACCTAAACATTCTATGCCAACGACAAAGTGGAGCAAAATGAAAATTTCATTGATATTCATTTGGAGTTTAATACAAAAATGAAGTCAATGTATACATGGCCACTCAGGCTAATCAAATTGAAAACAAAAAGACAATAGAGCCAATTAAAAATTGCAGCAGGGAGAAACAATCCAGAAATTTCTCCAGTTGCCTCTTCATATTCAGTACACCTTCCATAAGAGCACGCCTTTGTAGCTTGCATATGCTAGATGGGCAGTTTCGATGTCAATCTTATCCAGTTTGATATTCATTTCACTCTCCAAAGACTGAATAAAATCATCCAAAGCCATCCGCTTTGCCTCTGCATGCGCAAGAAGGTATCTCTATGCTAATTGCCCACTAAAATGGACCTCTTCAAGTCCCCAATGTTATTTTCCGAGGAAGATAATTGCTTCTGCAACATGGTGATCTATTGTTTTTTATATTCACGCTCTATTATACATAGAGCTATCTCCTGTGATGTTTTGGCCTGCATTGCATTTACTACCCGTATCTCTTTTTCAGTGCTCTCAATCTCTGTAGCCAGTTAAACTTTATGCCTTAGTACTTCATCTTGGAAAGCTTTGGCATGATCAACACTTCTGTCCCAGATATCCTTTCTTCAAGCTTATTAAAAAAGAGGATAAAAGCATCAAGAAGGCCACTCAAACTAATTTTGGCACCAAAAGATATCAACATATCCGCTAATGCTTTGGCACCTTGTATTTTCTCAAGAATAAGATCTCCTTGGAAGAGAGTGGGCAGAATGCAATGAATGACCATCTTTATAGCAAAGTTCATGACAGATTGGGGCTTTGGAGCCTCGCCAAACAAACTGGACTTCTTAAAGATGGAAAGATTTGACTATCGCTCCTGTGAATTTGACTGAGTTAAGAGCCTGAATGGTTATCTCCTTTTTTCTTAACATTTGCACCCTCACCCCCATGAGTAGCCAATGCTTCTTCATAGACAGAAGGTAAATCATGCAATCCTTACGAAGATAAAGTGGCATAAGGATCCCTATTTGTATGCAATGTTACTGTAACATTCAATAATGCTTGCTGGGATTCTCCACCTTCAGTAATAGAAGCTTCATCTGATATCTTTTGCATAGTTAGGTTTTTGATAATCTTCATAAGCAATGACTGATCAGCCCTAAAATGAACTCTTGGATGTGTGGTGGCCTTGGGAGGTGTGAAGCTACCAGTAACTGGAGGTAGGCCTCTAGCAACTGGAGTTACAAGAGTATCATCTTCCATGGGATCTGCAACTTTATCTTCTAAAACCAATTTCTTCTTAGCAGTAGAACCAATTTTGGCTATGATCAATTCTATTATGACAGCCTCCTTAATTGGGACCATCTCAATGTTAGCCTCCTTTTTTACTATGCCAACGGGTTCAACGCTTGGTTCAGTCTAAACATCCAAAGCTTCACCAGGCCTTGGTACATCATCAGTGGTTGGCAAATCAGCAACTGCAAAGGGTTCACTCCATGAGATCCTGAATCCGAATCCAAATTCACCAAAGGAACCACACTTGAGACAACCACAGGCTTAATGCTGATCGGTGGAACAATTAGCGCCAATGATAACTCTGGATCATTATTGACACTTTTTGTTGGCGAGTTGAAGGAGAAGTCTTCGATGAACCTTTGCAAGTCACTTTTCAGAGTACTAAGCAGAGATGCCTCGAGGAATCTGCTATGGATGGAGATATTGTCTAAATCAATCAAAACTTCAAGACTCTCTCTTCCTACTGGCTCCTCAATTGGTGACCTAAAAGGTTTTCTCACTAAAGTAGGAGGCACAACAGGCACACTCTCCTCCACTCAGGTACCTAAGAAGGAATGAATGAGATAAAATTACAATGTTGTAATAAAATTTTAATTTTCAAACAATCAAGTCTAAAGTTACCTTCAAGAGTTAAATCTATCGGAATTCCTTTGGTAGTACTAGGGATTTCTCTCTTTTCCATTGAGACTTCGGCAATTGGTCCCTCATAAATCTCACGAAGAATCTTTTGCTGCTCAGTCTGAGGGGCAACGTCTCTTTTAAAAGCAGCAGCATCATCCATCTAAACTCTATTGCTACTCATCTACTCTAAAACTGGATCCATGGGTACATTGCTATAGTTTGCTTTATCATTAGTAGCAGCATCACCCACATCATCGCCAAATTTATCCACAGCAATGAACTCTGCTTGCATATCCACTACAACTCTTCTTCTAGACTTAGGTGTCATTGCTAAGCCAAACATATCCTTTTCAAGATCGAACTCAATATTAATGTCACTACCGGTTCGTTCTTCAGTGATAAGAGTATTAAAACCACTATCTCTTTCATCACCTTCGTCTGAGGCATAGTCTTCAACAATCTCAGCCACCTTTTGTGCAACTCCTCCAGCGGTTGAAGTTTGAGGTTATAAGGTTGCAAGACAAAACGTAGACATCAAAACAAGAGTGAAAAAAAATCAAATAATAGTGTCATACAAGGAAACAAAGAAGTCTTACAAGCTTTTAGCCTTTGGGAATGATGAGTTCCAGGACTTTGCTAATAAGGGATCTGGTTACATGTTTTGAGCATATACCTTGAAGATTCTTATGTAGAACTGGACCTACTAGAGGTTTTCCTGGCATTGTAACCGATGGTCTTGATCCGGTAGTTGCTTCGGTTAATTGAACTACGTCTGCTGGACTTGGAACTGCATGTGCCTCTGTTAGCACTAGAGCAGTAATAGTAGCCTTCGACAAATTTTGACGAACAAGGTCTACCTCGGCAGCTGCATGCATGATGGCTTGCCCTTCTTCAAATTTCCTTGTCTGCTCCCCAACCAAAACTTTGGTTCTAACAAAGCGAGAAGCAAGTCAAAAATCTAGGAAAGCTCTACCAACCCATCTAATCTCGATGAGACTCTCACTCTCCTGTAAGTTCTCATCCACAGGTCACTGCATCCTTAATGTAGCCACATTAAAAGGAGGAAAGAATCTCTCATCTTCTTCACCTCTTAAGGAATAGTGAGCTTTGCGAACATTAGATCTAGCCACTAAGCCAATTCACCATTTATCTCCATCATACAGCCAATTTTAAAAGTTAACCGGGATGAAATGATCTTTCCTCACCTTCTCTCCTTTTTAGGAAATAGCCAAAGGGCGACATTTGACGTGGGGGTTGCTCGTGTTGGAAGTAGGTGGGTCTCGTGGATAGATTTTTAAAACTTTTGACCCACTTGACACAGGGATCAACTATCCATAAGGCCAAAAACCCAATCCTGGATGCATTACCCTCAATCTCGTGGCCATGTACAGTAAATATTCTATCAAAAAGACAAAATCAAACAGCACTAAACATCCATAATAATCAACGACATACAAGAAGTAGATCATACCTTTGGAGATCTGTAGTGCTCTAATGGAGAAGTTGCGACTCTGCTTGATGATAAGAATCTTCAACACCTCTTAGCCCTCCACACTATGACCCGAATTGGATTTCTTTTCTCAAGAAGATTGGTGGAATCTTCAGGAGAAATCCCAACTCGAAACTCCAAGGAATTAGAAGAGAGAAGGAGAGAGAAACTCATGCAACTCTTGCACGAACAGGGTTTCGGGGGTGAGAGAGACTCTTATTGGACGTCCAAGAGATTTTATATATTTTCAAATCTCTTTTTTGCTTAATTGAAATAGAAGTCTTCCGTCCAAAGCAATTAGCAACTTTCTCTTTCTAAAACCGTCCTTTTTAGAGTTCAAGTCGGATTAGTATTTTCTAGTAACTTGGGTTATCGTGGGGACCACTAGGGATTCCTTAGAAAGCTGGCTCCAACTGGAACACCGCAACCCCACATCTCATGTGCAATCCGGGCCCACAGTTAATTACAAATAACACCACTATATAAATGCAATTGCACTCCAGTCTTAGGAATAAATTACAATGAAGACCCTAAATTTTCCAATTACCACAAGTAGGCCCCTCTATCAATATCCGTGGATCAATTGGAATAAATCTGTCTCTTCCAATATAAGTTCCACATCTTATTATCCTTGAGCCCCAATTAATCACAGTAATCATCAGTACCATCCAATTAACTCTTAATTGAGATGGGTGCGCACTTACTAATGACAAATCCATTAATTGGCACAAGGGGATAATAGAGATAGATTCCATCTTGATCATTCAACGTTCCCACAGTTCTACTACCACATACCAAAGACACCGAAGTGTTAACCTACAGTCGGCCTCACTCATTGGTGACTCAAAGCAAATGAACAGATAGAAACTTGAGTTCATCAATGTCTCAGGATTGAGAGCCTATTGCTAAGGAATTATGAGAGCATACCTTATTATTGAGACAAAATTCCATAAGGTGCATCTCATGGTCCTTCAATACATCCAATGTACCAGCACCGTGATCCAGAATCTTATATTCTGATGATCGAGAGAAATCACACTATCTCATAGTGATCAAAGTGTTCCAACCTTATCAAATGAGATGCCCAGTCTCATTACTGGTTGTGAAGCTATTTAGGTATAAGATTTGCGACATATATCTCCCGCGTGTGGATCTCATCCATGCACATATATCACATCTAATATACTAATGAGACCCGGTTCAACTCATGAACCATTATGTCATATGTATTGGTCATGTGCATGAAGTAGTAAAATAACATTCATCTCATGAAAATAAAGCATGATTTTATTGATAAATAAGGAAATTAATCAATTTATTACATCAACTGACGGATTGAGTCTACAAAATCTAACAATCTCCCACTTTGGCTCAATGCCAGTCAGGGTTGCATCTTATGCCCATCCCTTCTACATGCTGCTTAAAGACTTTGGTAGTCAAAGGCTTAGTAAAGGGATCTGCCAAATTGTCCGCAGAGGCTATCTTGGTAATAACAATATCACCTCTCTGCACAATCTCTCTAACTAAGTGATACTTCTTCTGTACATGCTTTTGGCTTTTATGGCTTCTGGGTTCCTTTGACTAAGCGACTGCCCCGCTGCGTCACAGTAAACTGTGAGTGGCTGTCGTGCCAAAGGTATCACCCCAAGTTCCAAAAGGAATTTTTTAAGCCATACTGCTTCCTTAGCTGCTTCACAAGCTGCTACATATTCAGCCTCCGAGGTTGAATCAACGGTCCATTCTTGTTTTATACTCCTCCAGCTGATAGCTCCGCTTCCAAGCATAAATACATAACCAGAGGTGGATTTCCTAGAATCCTTATCTGACATAAAGTCAGAATCTGTATTGCCGACTGGAATCAACTCATCACTGCTATAAATCAACATGTAATCTCTAGTCCTTCTCAAGTATTTGAGAATACATTTTACAGCAGTCCAATGTTCAGGTCCTGGATTAGATTGATATCTGCTGACTAGGCCCACTACATAACAGATATCTGGTCTAATACATAACATAGCATACATGAGGCTACCAACAGCCAAAGCGTCTGGTATCGACCTCATGTGCTCCTTTTCCTCGGGTGTCTTAGGACACTGATCCTTGAAAAGGTGCACTCCATGCCTGAAAGGTGTGATACCTTTCTTGGAGTCATGCATTGCAAACCGTACTAGCACCTTATCTATATATGCAGCTTGGGATAAGCCAATCATCCTATTTTTCCAGTCTCGATAGAGTTTGATCCCTACGATGTAGCTAACTTCTCCCAAGTCTTTCTTATCAAAAGTCTTGGCTAACCAAACTTTTACCGTTGACAACATTCATATGTCTTTCCCGAGGAGAAGGATGTCATCGACATATAAAACCAGAAAAACTACCCTGTCACCTTCACTTTTCATGTACACACATGACTCATCCGGATTTTGACAAAAACCAAATGACTTGATTGCCTGGTTAAAACGAATATTCCAGCTTCGAGATGCCTGCTTCAGTCCATAAATAGACTTCTGCAGTTTGCAAACTTTTTGCTCCTGGTTTTTAGCTACAAAACCGTCTAGCTGCACCATATAGATGTCTTCCTCAAGATGGCCGTTGAGAAATGCCATCTTGGCATCCATTTGCCAAATCTCGTAATCGAGATGAGTCGCAATAGATAAGAGTATCCGGATGGATTTGAGCATGGCTACCGGCGAGAAGGTTTCCTCATAATCGATCCCCTCTTTCTGAGTATATCCTTTCGCAACAAGCCTAGCCTTATAGGTCTTCACTCTTCCATCTGGTCCTCTTTTTCTCTTGTAGACCCCTTGCACCCAATAGGTTTAATACTGGCAGGCAAGTCCACAAGTGTGCAAACCTGATTTGAGTACATAGACTCCATCTCAGCTTTCATAGCATCTTGCCAGCGTCCCTAGTCTAAGTCATTGATTGCTTCATCATAGTTAGAGGGATCTTGTTCCGGCTCTTCTGGGATTGCTTCATAAGACTCTCCCAAGAATGAGAACCTGTCAGGGGGTCTGACAATCCTCCCACTACGATGAGGTACTGGTGTAACTAATGGGTCTGGTAAGGGCGGTTCTTTCTCAAGTCCGGTCATACTTGGATTTGGAATTGATTGCTCCTGAATCTCTTCCAAGATCACCTTTTCTAAAGATTTCCGGTTCATCATATAATCTTCCTCCATAAAAACTGCATTGGTGCTGACCAGCACTTTCTACTCTCTGGGATTATAGAATAACCAACCTTTAGTTCCTTTAGGATATCCTATAAACGTGCATATTTCCGACTTCGTTTCCAACTTATCCGTCTTAACCTTGAGCACATGTGCTAGACAACCCCAAATGTATAAATGTTGTAGACTAGGCTTTCGCCCAGACCACAATTCCCAGGGAGTCTTAGGTATAGACTTAGAAGGTACAAGGTTTAGTATGTACATTGCAGTATCCAAAGCGTATCCCCAAAAGGATATAGATAATCTTGAGAAACTCAGCATAGACCTAATCATATCTAAAAGAGTCTGGTTCCTTCTTTCTGCTACTCCATTCTGTTGAGGCATACTAGGAGCAGACAACTGGGATAAAATCTCATTTTCTGATAAGTAACCCATAAAATCAGCAGAGAGATATTCCCCTCCTCGATTTGATCGAAGAGTCTCGATACTCTTACCTAATTGCTTTTCCGATTCCGCTCAAAACTCTTTGAACTTTTCAAAAGCTTCGGACTTGCGGTGCATAAGGTATATGTAACCATATCTTGAGTAATCATCTGTGAAAGTGATGAAGTACTCATATCCTCCTCTGGCCCTGACATTAATGGGTCCGCAGACATCAGTATGCACTAATTCCAATAAATCTTTGGCCCTATTACCCTTAGCTGAAAAGGGTCTTTTGGTCATTTTACCTTCCAACCAGGACTCACAGACAGGCATTGGTTCTACCACCAATGAAGGTAAGATACCATCTTTCACTAGCCTCTCAATCCTGTTAAGGTTTATATGACCTAGCCTCAAGTGCCAAAGTTTTGTTGGATTAGATGAAGGTGACTTTCTCTTTAATGATGGTCTATTAATTGTTTCAGTATCATGTATCTCATACATCATGGGAGTTAACAAATAAAGTCCATTGGTTACCTTGCCAGAACATATGAAAGTACCATTCCTCTTTATGACAACTTCAGTACCAAAAGTAATAGAATAACCTTTATTCACCAAACTAGAAACTAAAATTAAATTCCGCCTTAAAGACGGTACATATAATGTTTCTGACAAAACCAATTTATTATTTGAAAAACATAAAATAATGACTCCCACTGAAACAGCCTCCGCCTTAGCGTCAGATCCTAGGTTGACAATGATTTCTCCATCACTTAGCCTCCTGGTTTCCCTGAAACCCTGCAATGTATTACATATGTGATTAGTTGCCCTGGAATCCACACACCAGGATTCTGAAGTACCAGTTGCAAAACTAACTTCAGATATAAGTGACTCAATCATACCTGGGATCTTATTCTTAGACAGATATTCTGGACAATTCCTCTTCCAATGTCCTGTCTTACCACAATGAAAACACTTTCCATTTGTCCCTAAACCCTTAGCTTTAGCCACACCACCAGTTGGACCATTCTCCACCTTAGGACCCTTCAGAACTGATTTCTTTTTGCCTTTCCGCCCTTTGCCTTTCGGCTTGGATTTGGCATCTGACTTTTCTGTCATTAAGGCAGTTAGTTTTTTCTTCATAATCCCTTCAGTTGCTACCAGCTGACTAGATAGCTCAGCCAAAGTCAGATTCATTTTTTTCATATCATAATTTACCTTGAAATTGTTGAATGACTCTGGTAGTGACTCAAGGATTATGTCAATCTGCGATTCTGCATCAATCGCAACTCCCAGTACATCTAACTCATTTAATGAGTCCATCATCTTCAACATGTGTTCCTGTACTTATATACCTTCGGCCATCTTGGTGCGAATGAGCACCCTCATGGCTGCCTGCCTAGCAGGTCTGCCTTGTTCTGCAAACATCTCCTTTAAGTTCGATATCATATCATATGCAGTCTTATAAGATTGATGTTGGTGTTGCAGCACACTAGACATGAATGCCAGAATGTAACAACAGGCCATCTCATTGTCTTTGGCCCATTTGGTGTAAAGGTCCTTTTCTGCTTCTGATGCATCTGGGCCAGGCTCTTCAAGGGGGTTTTTGGTAAAGACATATTTATATCCTAAAGCTGTCAGGACAATATCCAGATTCCCATTTCCAGTCTACATAGTTGGATCCCACCAACTTATTCTGGTTGAGGATGGTCGCAAGTGTTGAAAGTAGGTGGGTCTCGTTGATAGATTCTCAACACTTTTGACCCACTTGACACAGGGATCAACTATCCATAAGACCAAAACTCAATCTAGGATGCATTACCCTCAATCTCGTGACCATGTACAGTAAATATTATACCAACACTAAACATCCATAATAATCTACAACATGCAAGAAGTAGATCATACCTTTGGAGATCCACAGTGCTCTAATGGATTTCTTCAACACCTCTTAGCCTTCCACGCTATGACCCGAATTGGATTTCTTTTCTCAAAAAGAGTGGTGGAATCTTCAAGAGAAATCCCAACTCGAAACTCTAAGGAACTAGAAGAGAGAAGGAGAGAGAAACTCGTGCAACTCTTGCACGAAAGGGTTTTGGGCGTGAGAGAGACTCTTTTGGACATCCAAGGAGATTTTATAAACTTTCAAATCTCGTCCTTGCCTAATTGAAATAGAAGTCTTACTTCCAAAGCAATTAGCAGCTTTCTCCTTTCCAAACTCTTATTTCTAGAGTTCAAGTCGGATTAGTGTTTTCCAATATCTTGGGCTAGCGTGGGGACCACTAGGGATTCCTTAGAAAGGTAGCACCAACTGGAACACCGCGACCCCACATCTCATGTGCAATCCGAGCCCACAGTTAATTGCAAATAACGCCACTATATAAATGCAATTGCACTCCAGTCTTAGGAATAAATTACAATGAAGACCCTAAACTTTCCAATTACCACAAGTAGGCCCCTCTATCAATATCCGTGGATCAATTGAAATAAGTCCGTCTCTTCCAGTCTAATTTTCACATCTTATTATCCTTGAGCCCCAATTAATCACAGTAATCATCAGTACCATCCAATTAACTCTTAATTGAGATGGGTGCGCACTTACTAATGACAAATCCATTAATTGGCACAAGGGGATAATAGAGATAGATTCCATCTTGATCATTCAACGTTCCCACAGTTCTACTACCACATACCAAAGACACCGAAGTGTTAACCTACAGTCGGCCTCACTCATTGGTGACTCAAAGCAAATGAACAGATAGAAACTTGAGTTCATCAATGTCTCAGGATTGAGAGCCTATTGCTAAGGAATTATGAGAGCATACCTTATTATTGAGACAAAATTCCATAAGGTGCATCTCATGGTCCTTCAATACATCCAATGTACCAGCACCGTGATCCAGAATCTTATATTCTGATGATCGAGAGAAATCACACTATCTCATAGTGATCAAAGTGTTCCAACCTTATCAAATGAGATGCCCAGTCTCATTACTGGTTGTGAAGCTATTTAAGTATAAGATTTGCGACATATATCTCCCGCGTGTGGATCTCATCCATGCACATATATCACATCTAATATACTAATGAGACCCGGTTCAACTCATGAACCATTATGTCATATGTATTGGTCATGTGCATGAAGTAGTAAAATAACATTCATCTCATGAAAATAAAGCATGATTTTATTGATAAATAAGGAAATTAATCAATTTATTACATCAACTGATGGATTGAGTCCACAAAATCTAACAGCAAGTGGATTGAAAGTATTTGAATTCATGCTTGTAATAATGTAGCACATAACCATACATTCAATTAATGAATTTAAATGACATTAGGGTTTAGTATTCTACCAAATTTATGTGGGAATCCTCATAACCACAAAATTCAGAATATATCGAAATCCCAATCCTGCAGGGTATGCCTCCTTGGGGAGTGCGAATACCTCCTAGACTGATGTGGATCAAAGTTGGTCAAAATTGGGATTAAGACTATCTATCCATGATCCCCTTTATTCATTACTATCTAGGTATCTCATACCAAATAATGTATGACTCCCGATTAGCTTCGGTTTCTAAAATACATGAGGCAAAACCTTGGGGATACTATATCATTATTTTAGCTAAGTGTGACCCACCAACTAGCATTGCATGACAACCGTTGCGGGCAACTCCTCCTTGGGGAGTGGGCTCCCACCCCATCTCATCAACACTATCCATAGGAGATCCATATCCAGTATCCAGATAAATACAAGCCCTCCGTGGGGAATGGCCATTTTCAAAATGACGCGAGGCTAATACTTTCCTTACAATGGACCTATGGTGGAAAACCATGGGGATTTGTATATATATATAAATGCCCCGCTCCCACTTAATATTTTAGAGTTGAGGATTTCCTTATAGGTGTATAGGTCCATTAAATATAGGTATAAATTCATCTCATGATACAACCAATGACTGGTTCTAAGTCAAGTTATTTTAAGGAAAGTCCAGTTTCTAAAATTAGTGTTACCAATAGATCCATCTCATGGGCCCACCAAATCTAATTAGAACTTTTTTCAAAAATTAATTTGATTTGACCAATTTTGGAATTTGTTATGTTTGGATCAAATATGGAAATACTCTAAAATAAGCATTCATCCATAAATAGAAAGTGCTATAATAAAAGACTACTCCTCTCCTTCACATGGCCCAGGTGAAAAAGACTTTTTGGACTTCTAGACTTTCCAAAACTTTGGGATTCGTCAAACTCTTTGGGCATCTCCAAAACACCTTTTGGTAATCTTCAAACTCTTTGATTAGGAGTCCAGCTTCTCTTTCTTTCTTTGTTTCGGACATCTCCAGAATTTACAAATTTTTTAAAAAATACACAAATTCCTATGTCTCTATAGTGAAAGTTAAATGGTAATCTAAACATGGAAATAAAAGGGCTATAGGGAAATTTACCATGCCTTGCCCTTTCACGGGAAACCAAGGAAACCATGATGCCCTTTGCACTTAGCCACAAATAAACCAATAAGTAAAAGGAAAGAAAATTCATGTGGGCCATATGGAGAGGACATTATCACCTGCAAGTTAGTATCTCATACAACAAAGCATCTCACAAAACCAGGTTACCAAACCACAATGGAAAAACAAGATGCCAAATGTTTGCCACCACGATACAAGATCCCCTACGTAAAGGGGGTCCGGGGGGCAGCGCCCCCGAAAAAAAAAAAAAACAACAACAACTCAGACCGAGAACAAAATGATTCTGCCAGGGATCGGATAGCCGATCTGGTCCTTACGGCTAGCCAACAGACCTCTACAACCATAGTGGTCCGTTTGACTAACCGACTTGATGAACCCAGAAATTTGGGGTTTTTTCCAGATTCGGCTTCTGCTGTCCCAATCATTTCTAATGATCTCAGTATGCTTCTACTGACATCTTACCATCCTCCTATCATGATTAAAACCTTTTGTGACTTTCCAAACATGGATATACTACAAAAGCAAGCAAACCCAATAAACACTGATCCTTTCATAGCCCTTGCTCTATCCTCTTCACATCTCATGCAAAGATTAAAACAAGATTACTGATCTAACATGATTAGACATGAGGTATGGCTTTGATATCAATTGTTGGAAGTAGGTGGGTCTCGTGGATAGATTTTCAAAACTTTTGATCCACTTGACATAGGGATCGACTATCCATAAGACCAAAAACCCAACCCAGGATGCATTACCCTTAATCTCGTGGCCATGTACAGAAAATATTCTATCAAAAAGACAGAATCAAACAGCACTAAACATCCATAATAATCTACGACATGCAAGAAGTAGATCATACCTTTGGAGATCTGTAGTGCTCTAATGGAGAAGTTGCGACTCTGCTTGATGATGAGAATCTTCAACACCTCTTAGCCTTCCACACTATGACCCGAATTGATTTATTTTCTCAAGAAGATTGGTGGAATCTTCAAGAGAAATCCCAACTCGAAACTCCAAGGAACTAGAAAAGAGAAGGAGAGAGAAACTCGTGCAACTCTTGCACGAACAGGGTTTTGGGCGTGAGAGAGACTCTTATTGGATGTCCAAGAGATTTTATATATTTTCAAATCTCTTCCTTACCTAATTGAAATAGAAGTCTTCCGTCCAAAACAATTAGCAACTTTCCCTTTTCTAAAACTGTCCTTTCTAGAGTTCAAGTCGGATTAGTATTTTCTAATAACTTGGGTTATCGTGGGGACCACTAGGGATTCCTTAGAAAGCTGGCTCCAACTGGAACACCGCAACCCCACATCTCATGTGCAATCCGGGCCCACAGTAAATTGCAAATAACACCACTATATAAATGCAATTGCACTCCAGTCTTAGGAATAAATTACAATGAAGGCCCTAAACTTCCTAATTACCACAAGTAGGCCCCTCTATCAATATCCATGGATCAATTGGAATAAATCTGTCTCTTCCAATATAAGTTCCACATCTTATTATCCTTGAGCCCCAATTAATCACTATAATCATTAGTAGCATCCAATTAACTCTTAATTAAGATGGGTGTGCACTGACTAATGACAAATCCATTAATTGGCACAAGGGGATAATAGAGATAGATTCCATCTTGATCATTCAACGTTCCCACAGTTTTACTACCAGATACCCAAGACACCGAGGTGTTAACCTACAGTCGGCTTCACTCATTGGTAACTCAAAGCAAATGAACAGATAAAAACTTGAGTTTATCAATGTCTCAGGATTGAGAGCTTATTACTAGGGAATTATGAGAGCATACCTTATTATTGAGATAGAATTCCATAAGGTGCATCTCATGGTCCTTCAATACATCCAATGTACCAGCACCGTGATCCAGAATCTTACATTCTGATAATCGAGACAAATAACACTATCTCATAGTGATCAAAGTGCTGCAACCTTATCAAATAAGATGCCCAATCTCATTACTGGTTGTGAAGCTATTTAAGTATAAGATTTGTGACATATATCTCCCGCGTGTGGATCTCATCCATGCACATATATCACATCTAATATACTAATGGGACCCAGTTCAACTCATGAACCATTATGTCATATGTATTGGTCATGTGCATGAAGTAGTAAAATAACATTCATCTCATGAAAGTAAAGCATGATTTTATTGATAAATGAGGAAATTAATCAATTTATTACATCAACTGATGGATTGAGTCCACAAAATCTAACAGCTCGTATATGTCTTTACAATGGCAGTGATATTTTTGGCATACCATTGTGCAAAACCACTTGTGTCTCTAAGATTTGTGAGGCGAGGGTAGCTAAAACGAGTCCTATTTCAAGTGCTTGATAAAATTTCCAAGTATTTCGAGCATCTTTCAAAGAACCAGTAGTGCCTCAAATCCGACCAGGTCCTACCACAACGGTTCGATGAAAGTCAAATTGTCTACAAAACCTGGCAGGCATCTAAGGTTGGATGTTGATGTATGAATTCTTCCTATATACCAAATCAGCAGGTCTTAAGCTCAAAAACCAACTATTCCCTTCATCTAACAAGCCAGAATCTCGACCACCCTCTGCAATTTTGTCAATCAGTGGTTTTACAGCATTTCTCATGCGAGTTGGAACTTTAATATTGAGCACAGTGTCACAAGAAGCAACATAATTATTAAAATCATGCAAATGTTGGCGTAAGTCAGTCATGGAATAGGTGTTGATTAGATGCTGCAGCCTACTACACCCTCCATGTAGATACTTCCTAGTGCACTCCTCTGTGAATGAAGCCCATTGTAGTGGTATGTGAACTAGGTGTACAATAAATGCTCAGCAAAATACCAATTGAAAGGCTTCCCCTCTCTAATGGTAAAACTTGACAGCTTCAGTTCGGTCAGCATATATTCTATGAAAGCAAGGCCCTAGGCAAGACTAAGTCCGAAGGCCATTCTAAGCACTAGATATATAAAACCAAGCCTAAGGTCACCCCCAAAACTCCGAAAAAGAATATCAGACAACCATGCCATCAAAAATGTGGCAAGCCAGTAATTCCTCTTGAAGTTTAGATACTTGGCAAAATTATATGGCAGGAAGTCCGGATCCTCATGGTAAATGATTGTTGGCTCTTTCTTTGGGTCTTCGATGGGGATAATCTCTTTCCACTTAAAATCTCGCCCTCATTTATGAAAAAAGGGCTGATGATACTCTTTACTTGACTCATCCATTGGACAACTTTACCTCGACTCCGAGTGGTTGTTTGGATTAAATCTTCAAGGGCAAAAAGGAGATAATATGCAACTTGAAATTCTTCATCCATGGTAGCCAATTCTTCACTGGGTAGAAT
This sequence comes from Sextonia rubra, assembly GCA_037013555.1. NCBI lineage: Eukaryota > Viridiplantae > Streptophyta > Magnoliopsida > Laurales > Lauraceae > Sextonia > Sextonia rubra. The sequence goes on from JASUAD010000014.1 coordinate 21,912,328, forward strand.
AGTTTCATCATAGATTTCACCATATGAAGCTTAAACAAAAATCTTCTTTACTTCCCATAAAGAAGACCCTAGCTCCATGTTCAGAGTAATAAGGTACCGGTCGCTGGGCAAAACAATTCCAGAATAACCTTGCATATGTTCTTACTCTCGAAAGAGAATTTTTATGTGGTGTCATTTATAGCATCAAAGATTCCGATCGCTTTCAAATCCTCTGCATAATAGTGCTTGATCAGAGTCACCCAACCTTGCCAGTCTCCAATGCAGTTAAACCATCCACAAAACTGGTGTTTTTTGCCCAGCCGGCACTCCCATCTCTAGTGTGGATACCAAGCCCAACTGTCCTTACTTGTGAAATCACTGTACCCACTTCAAGATTTAGAATGCACAGTTCTATTGTGTAAGGTCCCGACCCGAATTAATTACAATTTAAATTAAGCAAGCTTGATTTCTTATTAATTAATAAGTTTTGGCCTTAATTTATTTTGCTTCTAACTTTTAGTGGGTCTAAGTTGGATAAGTAGTTGGGGGTTTGGACTTTACTTAGCTAGTCAAGGACCTTTTTGTAATTAATCTTGCACCATATGGACATCTCATCAGTTGCATTATGTGCATTTCATCTTGTGAGTCAACTTTCATGTTGGGCTCAACTTGATTCGAATTTATTTTGGCCTAGTTGAGGTCCATATGACCTAAACTGTAAATTTCTAGAAATTGTGGGCTTGCATGCAAAAGCTGTAGGAAATTTGGTTTATAAGAGAACCCAACGTCTCGTCCTCCCTCTGTTTTCTTCTGTACTCATTGAAGCCACTCTCCTTTTCAACCTTCCTCCTCTCCATCTCCGCTGCGCTAGGAGTAATGGCTTTGAAGCCTTGCATGCGTGAGGATTAGACTCCACATATCTTCTCCCTCAAGATTTGGGTAACTCTTTCACTGGAATCAACCCATTCTCGATCTCTTTCGAGCCACAGCTCCTCTAAGGTGAAGAATCTACTCCCATTTCACATTTTTGGGTTTGTTGGAGTTAAGGGGACTCCATCATGCAACATGCATGCATTTTTACACCTTATTCATCAATTGCATGTCTTCTATGTAGAGAACCCACCTTCCATTGAGGATTTGCCCTAACCACACACCAAGGAGGAGTTGATTAGGGACAAGCACTGTGTTAAGGCAAGTATTGGAGTATATATGGTACTGTATGTATGTTTAAATTGATTGATTCTTAGATTGATCATTCAAAGTTCAACTTACAGCTCATTTCCTCTTAAATAAGCACACATAGATATGGAATTAGGTGATAATGAGTATAACTGAGCAATAGTAATGATATTGAACAATTTAAGACCTATTATGGAGTTTTGAAGCATATAGAACCCTTTGGAACCCAAATGGTAGAGTTCTGCACTTGAACTCGAGCTGCAAAATCAGTTTCAAAAATTCTAAAGCTTACGGTGAAGCCCACGGCTAAGCCGTAAGTCTCTACAGCTCAGAATCCAAAGAGCTAAATTAAACTACGGTTAACACTTGGCTAAGCCATGGAATGAACTACGGCTAAGCCGTAACCACCGCGTAACCAAGCCGTAGGCTATTCTACAGTGAACCTTCCAGAGAACCCAAAACCCAGAATTTATCTACGGCTCACGCACGGCTACGCCGTGAACTCTGCTATGGCCACGCTGTACCCAAGCCGTAACACTAGCCGTAGGCTTAGCACGGCTAAGCCGTAGGTCAATATACGGCCAAGCCGTAAATGCGTATTGAATTAAGAGGAAAACCTGAACCACTCGGCTAAGCCGTACCCTTGCATACGGTTAAGCCGTAAGAACCCAGTGAATGTAGGATGTGAGGAACCTTCAATGACCTTGTAGGGCTCTAGATATGGCACCTATTTCTTAACCAAATTAGCCGAATGGTGATCAAATGAAAGGTGGATAAGTGTAGAGCTGTCACTCATCCCCTTTGATTTTCCAGATGAATTTTCGATGTCACGTCATGGGTGTTGGCATAAGACGAGGTGTCCTTTGTATACACAATGTAACGCCAAGATTGGTAATACAATGACACCGGACGTTTTATGAATACATCGTGTTGAATGCCCTCGGGATCACGGATTATCTAGCAAAGGGTTGGCTAGTAATTATCCTCGATACTTACTCAATCTAAATGCATTCATATTGTTAAGAAACCATGCCCTCAACATATGTAGCTCAATTAAGTATGCATGAATTGATTATCAGATATGAATGAATAAATGAATGTAATCTCAAGACCGAACTCCTAGTATGTATGATATGACAAGTATAACCAAGATGTATAAAAGATATGAATTTGAGTCGGTCTTGATACGTTAAGTCGGCACCACTTAGCTACGCCCTTATTAGGTTCGACGGGACCATTTTGGATATGATATGATATGTCGCTACTGCAGTAGTCCTTAGAGGAGTTGTCGGCGCTTCTTAATAAGCTAGGCTGATCCCCAAGAATATGTACGCTCCCTCTAGATGATATGCTCTTTCTTGGGAGAGTATGGCCACGTGGTTGCCAATAAGTTTGTATGATAGTCTGTTTATGATTCGTTACTCATGCTTACTCATGCACGACATGCCTAGTGTACTATTTTTGCCTTCTTTTAATCAATATATACTCTTACTTCATTTGATACGGCATGATGGTCTTATGTACCTCTGTATACTTGCTTAACCGTCGTAGTAACAGTGCTACCCTTGGTGTTACAGGTGCTAAACCTCGGGGACTAGATAAGTGTAATGCAGATGGCGTCTTTTGTTAGTCGTCGTACGAAGGGCGACAACGGGGTACTTGTTGAGTGTTCAAGACTGGATAGGCCTATTTACACTTTAGGATTTTGTTTATGCTTAAATAATTGTTATCATGTAAATGAGAATGGTTAAGTGCAGACTTATTTATGAATTTTTATGATAATTCGGTTATTATTGCTTATGATCATTACAGATGTATTACACAGGCTTCCGCTTACTATTGAATGTAATTTACGTGTTGGAGAAACTTTTCTACACGTTCCTGTGCAATCTCCCTTGTAGTGATTTGTGTGTGTATGTTTACATGCATAGATTACTACGGGATTACGTATGTATACCCCGTGGGGCCATCCTAACCCCAATTCCCGGGATCGGGGCGTGACATATGTAAGTAATGGTATCAGAGCATGGATCTTGGAAACTATGCAATCAAGGACTGGTGTTGTGGCATAGATAAGTCTTGAATAAAAGATTTAGAAACTTAAGAAACGTGGTGAGGATACGATAGGTGCGTTGGGATCCGGGTTGTATAGGATGCATATGATGTTTTAAGTCTTCTAACACCTTGCTCTGAAATAATGATAGTTTCTTACAAATAATGGCCCCAACTCCGAGAGTTAAGAATACTCATCACGGTTCCTCGAGCAACACCAAGAATGATGACTTAGAGGACATTCCTGTTGAGAACTTAGATCACATGCCTCCACCTTCTTCGACTGTAGATAATAAGTCCCTTTTGATGATGCAGAGCATGTTAGTTATGATGATGGAACAAGTAACAAAGATTGGTGAGAATCAAGCTGTAATGCAAATGAAGATAGCAACGACAATGGAAAGACAAACTCAACTACAACGGAATTTGACATTTGTATGATAGTCTGTTTATGATTCGTTACTCATGCTTACTCATGCACGACATGCCTAGTATACGATTTTTGCCTTCTTTCAATCAATATATATTCTTACTTCATTTGATACGGCATGATGGTCTTATGTACCTCTATATACTTGCTTAACCGTCGTGTTAACAGTGCTACCCTTGGTGTTACAGGTGCTAAACCTCGGGGACTAGATAAGTGTAATGCAGATGGCGTCTTTTGTTAATCGTCGTACGAAGGGTGATAACGGGGTACTTGTTGAGTGTTCAAGACTGGATAAGGTTGTTTACACTTTGGGATTTTGTTTATGCTTAAATAATTGTTATCATGTAAATGAGAATGGTTAAGTGCAGACTTATTTATGAATTTTTATGATAATTCGGTTGTTATTGCTTATGATTATTACAGATGTATTACACAGGCTTCCACTTACTATCAAATGTAATTTACGTGTTGGAGAAACTTCTCTACATGTTCCTGTGCAATCTCCCTTGTAGTGATTTGTGGGTGTATGTTTACATGCACAGATTACTACGGGATTACGCATGTACACCCCGTGGGCCATCCTAACTCCAATTTCCGGGATCGGGGCGTGACATATTGCCTCTATTTCAGACTTTAGGAACTCCGTGAAGTAATATGGAGGCTGGCGCATGAACTTACCAGTTCTGAAATGGATATGATGCTTTGTCTATGAAAATAGATCATTCTTTGTTGGGATAGTTAGAGCCATCGACATTATCATTGGATATTGCGTAACAGATTGAATAGTAATTAATTCATGAGAAACTTCTGCTGAGTCTATATAGTGATATTGTACGCTATCAGCAAGATGTTTCAGGTTCTCCTTCGTGGTATCTCTGAATATATAACATGGCTTGTCAAAGTTCACTTTATCATTATTCTCCCAATCGGTGTTATTCACCAGACACCAGTATGTGTACCAATTCCTCCATGATAGGTGTTTGGTTCTTTAACTTTGCAAGGTAGCAACAAATACTTCATTTGGGTCTTTCGGATTCGGGGCACTTGCAATCTTACCTTTTGCATGGCTCTTTGATGCTTCAGAGTTAAATTCGTAAGTGCTTTGCCTTTTTTGTCTGCAAAACAAACAAATAAGAAGAAAATATCAGTAACAGCAAAACTAACAAAGGCATGGAATTCTACCGAAATTTTGGTAGTATCTCTCCTTAGCAAGTAGCCAAAATGAGAAAATAATACTCAGCTCTGAGACCAAAAATTGGCATCAAGGCACACTTAAGTCCCAGAACTGAAGCTCCTGATCCAAGTAGGTGTTCAAGTACCTTAAGACCTTTCAAGGGGCAATTGGATTTGTGTTCAAGCACAAAAATTGTAGTATCCAATGCAAGAAATGCATGCACAATATAAGCAAAGCATGACAATAACTATATACAACACAAAGCATAAACAAGCTCAAACATGTATGAAAGTACATCATTTGAAGGTATATGCCATGTTTTCAGTAGAGTCGACAAAGTGCAACACCAATTTTAAATGATTGGAAAGAAAAGTAAATGCTATTGGTCTACTGGCAACCACTTTCGGTCACTTGCCATGGTTTCATTAGACTTGCTTGCAACTATTGGAGACTATTTTACTCCCTACACTCAAATTCAAAGCCGACTAAAGGATTTCCACATTCCCAAGATGGCATCTCTAACAAGTTTCAGCAAACAAAGTCTCGGATGGTGATTTTCTATGATGGGACCATTAGACATTCTTGTGGGGGATCGAAAATGCACTATTTTTAGTGTATATAGAGCTAATGAATGAAATAATGCTTTACAAAGTTAATTTCAAAATACGGATCATCAACTGTCATCAATGATCGGAAGGTCATTAGCTTCCCACAAAGATGGTCAGCACCACTCAAGTTGACTGAGAAAGTACACCTTGGGTCGGCATCGGAGAAGCAATGTAAAAAGGAAGGGTGAATTAGCCTTAGAAGTTATAATTGTGAAAGACAATGTAAAAAGCTAAATCCAAACACTCAACAAGAGGTTCATCCTATTTTCATTGGTGTCTTTAACCAGCTACTCATATCTAGGTGGTTTATACTTCTTATGTTTATTGAGATTTAAGGGGAGTAACCTTTTCATCAAAAGCAAAAGGAAGTGTGTCATGGGCATACTCAATTTGATAACTATGAATGAATTCCCATAGAAGCCATGGTGATCAAGTCCGCATTTGCATCATGCTAATGATTAGGCAAACTACTATAAACCAATCCCTTGTAATTCCCAGCCGTGGTGAACTGAATTGAACCTACATTATGTCAAGGATCAAGTGCATATCATTTATCAACCCCCCTATGCTTCCCACTGTCCAGAAAAGCTAGGTGAAGTGCAGTGTGAGAGAAAGACTACCATTAGTCAAGACAGGAAAATGCATAGTCAAATCAAAAGGAAAATATTAATTTTCCTTCACACAAGTTGCTGACCATGAGTTACCGCCCAGGCACTACTTAGATATAGCAGAAACTCATCACATTTTGCACAAGGCTGAATTTCAAAGCATTAGCCAAGCAAAATGAGACAAAAAAAAGGGAGGCAGATTCATCAAATAGATTGTTGACCATGGGATTTCCCTGGACAATATTGGCCATGCTTATGGACTGCCATGGTGGTGCTTCGGTTATGCAAAAACCATGAATGTTGTCAAACAGAGCTAGTACATCAAAAACAAGCTAGAAGTATATGTAAAAAAAAAAAAAAAAAGGAGAAGAAAGTCACAAATTGGTAGTGACTGGGGGCCTCCCATGGGTAGCATTGGCTGTGGCCATGGCTGCGAACATGAATATGGCAAAGACCTCACCAAGTTCTACATAAATGTGGAGCTCAAAGCACTTTCAGGCATATCAAAAGGAGCTGAATGAATCAAGCAATCAAACAAAGAAAAAAAAAACAAGGGGACATTTCCTCAAACAGGTAGTGAACATAGGCTACCCACAGACAGTGATCATGGGCTGTATGGATGATGCCTAATTTGAGCAACATGCTAAGAAGAGAACTCAAGCAGAACTCTTACATTGAAGGCAACCCAGATGTAAACTAAGAACAAGAAAAGGAAATTAAAAGAGAGAGAGAGAGAGAGAAGAGCCAAGCCCTGGCTCCAACTTATCACCCACAAAATCACTGAACCGTGAGCAGCTATAGAGCTTTCGGAGCATGCTTTAGTCACAACCCACTGGAAGAACGAGCAATAGCACATGAGGAATGCTTTGCATCATTCAAATTGGCAAATCATTGAAGAAATCGAAAGAAAATCAAGAAAAATTGCATCGACCAGGACAAAACACAAAGAAAAGATGAAGTTCGATATGCATACCTGCCATAGTAGCTAACTCAAAATAGAGAAATTGCAAACAGAACCTTGGAAGAGATGCTCGCTTGTTGTTATTCTTGCTCTTGACCACAACCTAGAAAATTTGAAAACCACATAATGAAGGGGAAAACAAAAACACAAGCTTTCTATAAATTGTGCAGGAAACCTCCTTAAGTCCACGGTCACAACGTGGATGATCATATGGGTCCATAACTTAGTGGCCCAAGCCCTCTTCTCACATGGAAATTGTTTTATTAAAGTGGTGGGGTCCACTGTTTGGAAGCAAACTCTCTCCATTTTACTCAAAGTTCATGGCCACAATATGATCAAGCAGTAGGACCCTTTTCCACGGTCACTGCTGCTCCTCTCCTTTGGCTCACAAACACCAATGCTTTAAACATTGGGACTCATTGCCTAGTGGCCCATGCCATTGTGATCCTTCAAACCCAAGGCCTAATGCTTCACTTACTCTTTCCCACATAGAAAAGCTATTTTAGCAGTGGGGTCTAAACATTGGCCAAGTTCATACAAACATTGCCTTCCTTCAACCTTTTATAGTCATTGCCACTGTATTCCAACCTTTACGGTCACTATGATTTTTAGCAATGGGACCTAACTACATTGTGACCCATTCTTTCAAATGTGAGTACTCAAAGCCCATAACATGGTGGAACCACTTTGCGTATTTTACAAAAGAAATGAATTTCCCACAATAAAGTGAACCTCTTTTGGGGAAATTACTCAAAAAGAAGGGGGGGATGTTTCTTTCCAAAAAATAAAACAATCCAAATTTCAAATTTATCTTGGGTCAAACCAGATTTTGATCCAACGTCTCAAAATTATTTTGAATCAAAACCCAACAAAGCCAATCTTCTTCAAAATTCCATCTCATTTTCACTCAATGTCAAGCCAAGTCAAAACCTTAACTTTGATTTTTTAAAATGAACCAAAAATCCATGAAAATCCAAACCCAAATCCATTTTAAACCAAACCTTGGCTTTGCTTAAAACTTCAGGGATTCTTTTTATGGGTGTTCGCCACAATCCCCGTAGAGATGCCACTCTAGATATTTGTGTTAGTTTTTGTGAACTCAATCCATCAGTTGATGTAATAAATTGATTAATTTCTTTATTTATCAATAATATCATGCTTTACTTTCATAAGATGAATGTTATTCTACTACTTCATGCACATGACCAATACGTATGACATAATGGTTCATGAGTTGAACCGGGTCCCATTAGTATATTAGATGTGATATATGTGCATGGATGAGATCCACACGCGGGAGATATATGTCACAAATCTTATACTTAAAATAGCTTCACAACCAGTAATGAGATTGGGCATCTCATTTGATAAGGTTGCAGCACTTTGATCACTATGAGATAGTGTGATTTGTCTCAATCATCAGAATGTAAGATTCTGGATCAATGGTGCTGGTACATTGGATGTATTGAAGGACCATGAGATGCACCTTATGGTATTCCGTCTCAATAATAAGGTATGCTCTCATAATTCCCTTGCAATAGGCTCTCAATCCTGAGACATTGACGAACTCAAGTTTCTATCTATTCATTTGCTTTGAGTCACCAATGAGTGAGGCCGACTATAGGTTAACACCTCGGTGTCTTGGGTATATGGTAGTAGAACTGTGGGAACGTTGAATGATCAAGATGGAATCTATCTCTATTATCCCCTTGTGCCAATTAATGGATTTGTCATTAGTAAGTGCGCACCCATCTCAATTAAGAGTTAATTGGATGGTACTGATGATTACTGTGATTAATTGGGGCTCAAGGATAATAAGATGTGGAACTTAGATTGGAAGAGACGGATTTATTCCAATTGATCCACGGATATTGATAGAGGGGCCTACTTGTGGTAATTGGGAAGTTTAGGGTCTTCATTGTAATTTATTCCTAAGACTGGAGTGCAATTGCATTTATATAGTGGTGTTATTTGCAATTAACTGTGGGCCCGGATTACACATGAGATGTGGGGTCGCGGTGTTCCAGTTGGAGCCAGCTTTCTAAGGAATCCCTAGTGGTCCCCACGCTAGCCCAAGATATTGGAAAACACTAATCCGACTTGGACTCTAGAAATAAGAGTTTGGAAAGGAGAAAGTTGCTAATTGTTTTGGAAGTAAGACTTCTATTTCAATTAGACAAGGGAGAGATTTGGAAGTCTATAAAATATCCTTGGACGTCCAAAAGAGTTCCTCTCACGCCCAAAACCCTTTCGTGCAAGAGTTGCGCGAGTTACTCTCCTCTCCTTTCTTCTAGTTCCTTGGAGTCTCGAGTTGGGATTTTCTCCTGAAGATTCCACCGTTCTTCTTGAGAAAAGAAATCCAATTCGGGGGTCATAGCGTGGAAGGCTAAGAGGTCTTGAAGAAGTCCATTAGAGCACTGCGGGTCTCCAAAGGTATGATCTACTTCTTGCATGTCGTAGGTTATTTTGGATGTTTAGTGCTGGTATAATTTTACTGTACATGGTCACGAGATTGAGGGTAACGCATCCTGGATTGGGTTTTGGTCTTATGGATAGTTGATCCCTGTGTCAAGTGGATCAAAAGTTTTGAAAATCTATCCACGAGACCCACCTACTTCCAACAATTAGTATCAGACACATACCTCATCTCTAATCATGTTAGATCAGTAATGTTGTTCTAATCTTCGCATGAGATGCGAAGAGGATAGAGCAAGGGCTATGATAGGATCAGTGTTTATTAGGTTTGCATGCTTTTGTAGTAGATACATGTTTGGAAAGTCACAAAAGGTTTTAATCATGATAGGAGGATGATAAGATGCCATTAAAACATACTGAGATCATTAGAGGTGATTGGGTACAGCAGGAGTCGAATCTGAAAAAGAACCCAAATTTCTGGGTTCATCAGGTCGGTTAGCCAAACGGACCACTATGGCTATAGAGGTCTGTTGGCTAACCGTAGGGACCAGATCGGCTAGCCGAACCTAGGCAGAATCATCTTGTTCTTGGTCTGAGCTGTTGTTGTTTTTTTTTTTTTTTTTTTCGGGGGCGCTGCCCCTTGGAACCCCGCGAGCTGACCGGGCAGCTCGACCCCCGCCGGGGGCGCTGCCCCCGGACCCCCGTTGCGTAGGGGGTCTTGTATCGTGGTGGCAAAATATTTGGCATCTTGTTTTTCCTATTGTGGTTTGGCAACCTGGTTTTGTGAGATGCTTTGTTGTATGAGATACTAACTTGCAGGTGATAATGTCCTCTCCATATGGCCCACATGTTTTTCTTTCCTTTTAATTATTGGTTTATTTGTGGCTAAGTGTAAAGGGCATCATGGTCTCCTTGGTTTCCCGTGAAAGGGCAAGGCATGGTGAATTTCCCTATAGCCCTTTTATTTCCATGTTTAGACTACCATGTAAGTCTCATTATAGAGACATAGGAATTTATGTATTTTTTTTTAAAATTTGTAAATTCTGGAGATGTTCGAAACAAAGAAGGAAAGAGAAGCTGGACTCCTAATCAAAGAGTTTGAAGATTACCAAAAGGTGCTTTGGAGATGCCCAAAGAGTTTGAGGAATCCCAAAGTTTTGGAAAGTCTAGAAGTCCAAGAAGTCTTTTTCGCCTGGGCCATGTGGAGGAGAGGACTAGTCTTTTATTACAGCACTTTCTATTTATGGATGAATGCTTATTTTAGAGTATTTCCATATTTGTTCCAAACATAGCAAATTCCAAAATTGGTCAAATCAAATTAATTTTTGGAAAGAGTTCTAATTAGAGTTGGTAGGCCCATGAGATGGATCTATTGGTAACACTAATTTTAGAAACTGGGCTTTCCTTAAAATAACTTGACTTGGAACCAATCATTGGTCTTATCATGAGATGAATATATACCTATATTTGATGGACCCATACACCTATAAGGAAATCCTCAACTCTAAAATATTAAGTGGGAGCGGGGCTTTTCTATACATATAAAAATCCCCATGGTTTTCCACCATAGGTCCATTGTAAGGAAAGTATTAGCCTTGCGCCATTTTGCGAATGGCCATTCCCCACGGAGGGCTTATATTTATCTGGATACTGGATATGGATCTCCTATGGATAGTGTTGATGAGACGGGGTGGGAGCCCACTCCCCAAGGAGGAGCTACCCACAACGGTTGTCATGCAATGCTAGTTGGTGGGTCACACTTAACTAAAATAATGATGTAGTATCCCTAAGGATTTGCCTCATGTATTTTAGAAACCAAAGCTAATTGGGAGTCATACATTATTTGGTATGAGATACCTAGATTATAATGAATGAAGGGGATCATGGATAGTTAGTCTTAATCCAAATTTTGACCAACTTTGATCCGCACCAGTCTAGGAGGTATATGCACTCCCCAAGGAGGCATACCCCGCAGAATTGGGATTCCGATGTATTCTGAATTTTGTGGTTATGAGGATTCCCACATAAATTTGGTAGAATACTAAACCCTAATGTCATTTAAATTCATTAATTGAATGTATGGTTATGTGCTACAGTATTACAAGCATGAATTCGAATACTTTCAATCCACTTGCGACCATCCTCAACCAGAATAAGTTGGTGGGATCCAACTATGTAGACTGGAAACGGAATCTGGATATTGTCCTGACAGCTTCAGGATATAAATATGTCCTTACCAAAAACCCCCTTGAAGAGCCTGGCCCAGATGCATCAGAAGCAGAAAAGGACCTTTACACCAAATGGGCCAAAGACGATGAGATGGCCCGATGTTACATTCTGGCATCCATGTCTAGTGTGCTGCAACATCAACATCAATCTTATAAGACTGCATATGATATGATATCGAACTTAAAGGAGATGTTTGCAGAACAAGGCAGACCTGCTAGGCAGGCAGCCATGAGGGTGCTCATTAGCACCAAGATGGCTGAAGGTACATCAGTACAGGAACACATGTTGAAAATGATGGACTCATTAAATGAGTTAGATGTACTGGGAGCTGCGATTGATGCAGAATCGCAGATTGACATAATCCTTGAGTCACTACCAGAGTCATTCAACAATTTCAAGGTCAATTATAATATGAATAAAATGAATCTGACTCTAGCTGAGCTATCTAGTCAGCTGGTAGCAACTGAAGGGATTATGAAGAAGAAACCAACTGCCTTAATGACAGAAAAGTCAGATGCCAAGTCCAAGCCGAAAGGCAAAGGGCGGAGAGGCAAAAAGAAATCAGTTCCAAAGGGTCCTAAGGTGGAGAATGGTCCAACTGGTGGCGTGGCTAAAGCTAAGGGTTCAGGGACAAAAGGAAAGTGTTTCCATTGTGGTAAGACAGGACATTGGAAGAGGAATTGTCCAGAATATCTGTCTAAGAAAAAGACCCCAGGTATGATTGAGTCACTTATATCTGAAGTTAGTTTTGCAACTGGTACTTCAGAATCCTGGTGTGTGGATTCCGGGGCAACTAATCACATATGTAATACGTTGCAGGGGTTCAGGGAAACCAGGAGGCTAAGTGATGGAGAAATCATTGTCAACCTAGGATCTGACGCTAAGGCGGAGGCTGTTTCAGTAGGAGTCATTACTTTATGTTTTTCAAATAAGAAATTGGTTTTGTCAGAAACATTATATGTACCGTCTTTAAGGCGGAATTTAATTTCAGTCTCTAGTTTGGTGAATAAAGGTTATTCTATTACTTTTGGTACTGAAGTTGTCATAAAGAGGAATGGTATTTTCATATGTTCTGGCAAGGTAACCAATGGACTTTATTTGTTAACTCCCACGATGTATGAGATACATGATACTGAAACAATTAGTAGATCATCATTAAAGAGAAAGTCACCTTCATCTAATCCAACAAAACTTTGGCACCTGAGGCTAGGTCATATAAACCTTAACAGGATTGAGAGGCTAGTGAAAGATGGTATCTTACCTTCATTGGTGGTAGAACCAATGCCTATCTGTGAGTCCTGTTTGGAAGGTAAAATGACTAAAAGACCCTTTTCAGCTAAGGGTAATAGGGCCAAAGATTTATTGGAATTAGTGCATACTGATGTCTGCGGACCCATTAATGTCAGGGCCAGAGGAGGATATGAGTACTTCATCACTTTCACAGATGATTACTCAAGATATGGTTACATATACCTTATGCACCGCAAGTCCGAAGCTTTTGAAAAGTTCAAAGAATTTCGAGCGGAAGCGGAAAAGCAATTAGGTAAGAGTATCAAGACTCTTCGATCAGATCGAGGAGGGGAATATCTCTCTGCTGATTTTATGGGTTACTTATCAGAAAATGGGATTCTATCCCAGTTGTCTGCTCCTGGTATGCCTCAACAGAATGGAGTAGCAGAAAGAAGGAACCGGACTCTTTTAGATATGATTAGGTCTATGCTGAGTTTCTCAAGATTACCTATATCCTTTTGGGGATATGCTTTGGATACTGCAATGTACATACTAAACCTCGTACCATCTAAGTCTATACCCAAGACTCCCCGAGAATTGTGGTCTGGGCGAAAGCCTAGTCTACAACATTTACACATTTGGGGTTGTCCAGCACACGTGCTCAAGGTTAAGACGGATAAGTTGGAAGCGAAGTCGGAAGTATGCACATTTGTAGGATATCCTAAAGGAACTAAAGGTTGGTTATTCTATAATCCCAGAGAGCAGAAAGTGCTGGTCAGCACCAATGCGGTTTTTCTGGAGGAAGATTATATGATGGACCAGAAATTTTTAGAAAAGGTGATCTTGGAAGAGATTCAGGAGCAATCAATTCCAAATCCAAGTATGACCGGACTTGAGGAAGAACCGCCCTTACCAGACCTAGTAGTTACACCAGTACCTCGTCGTAGTGGGAGGATTGTCAGACCCCCTGACAGGTTCTCATTCTTGGGAGAGTCTTATGAAGCAATCCCAGAAGAGCCAGAACAAGATCCCTCTAACTATGATGAAGCAATAAATGACTTAGACTTGGGACGCTGGCAAGATGCTATGAAAGCTGAGATGGAGTCTATGTACTCAAATCAGGTCTGGACACTTGTGGACTTGCCTGCCAATATTAAACCTATTGGGTGCAAGTGGGTCTACAAGAGAAAAAGAGGACCAGATGGAAGAGTGGAGACCTATAAGGCTAGGCTTGTTGCGAAAGGATATACTCAGAAAGAGGGGATCGATTATGAGGAAACCTTCTCGCCAGTAGCCATGCTCAAATCCATCCGGATACTCTTATCCATTGCGGCTCATCTCGATTACGAGATTTGGCAAATGGATGTCAAGACGGCTTTTCTCAACGGCCATCTTGAGGAAGACATCTATATGGTGCAGCCAGACGGTTTTGTAGCTAAAAACCAGGAGCAAAAAGTTTGCAAACTGCAGAAGTCTATTTATGGACTGAAGCAGGCATCCCGAAGCTGGAATATCCGTTTTGACCAGGCAATCAAGTCATTTGGTTTTTGTCAAAATCCGGATGAGTCATGTGTGTACATGAAAAGTGAAGGTGACAGGGTAGTTTTTCTGGTTTTATATGTCGATGACATCCTTCTCCTGGGGAAAGACATAGGAATGTTGTCAACGGTAAAAGTTTGGTTAGCCAAGACTTTTGATATGAAGGACTTGGGAGAAGCTAGTTACATCCTAGGGATCAAACTCTATCGAGACCGGAAAAATAGGATGATTGGCTTATCCCAAGCTGCATACATAGATAAGGTGCTAGTACGATTTGCAATGCAAGACTCCAAGAAGGGTATCACACCTTTCAGGCATGGAGTGCACCTTTCCAAGGATCAGTGTCCTAAGACACCCGAGGAAAAGGAGCAAATGAGGTCGATACCATACGCTTCGGCTGTTGGTAGCCTCATGTATGCTATGTTATGTACTAGACCAGATATCTGTTATGTAGTGGGCCTAGTCAGCAGATATCAATCCAATCCAGGACCTGAACATTGGACTGCTGTAAAATGTATTCTCAAATACTTGAGAAGGACTAGAGATTACATGTTGATTTATAGCAGTGATGAGTTGATTCCAGTCGGATACACAGATTCTGACTTTATGTCAGATAAGGATTCTAGGAAATCCACCTCTGGTTATGTATTTATGCTTGGAGGCGGAGCTATCAGCTGGAGGAGTATAAAACAAGAATGTACCGCTGATTCAACCTCGGAAGCTGAATATGTAGCAGCTTGTGAAGCAGCTAAGGAAGCAGTATGGCTTAAAAGATTCCTTTTGGAACTTGGGGTGGTACCTTTGGCACGACAGCCACTCACAGTTTACTGTGACAGCAGCGGGGCAGTCGCTCAGTCAAAGGAACCCAGAAGCCATAAAAGCCAAAAGCATGTACAGAGGAAGTATCACTTAGTCAGAGAGATTGTGCAGAGAGGCGATATTGCTATTACCAAGATAGCCTCTGCAGACAATTTAGCAGATCCCTTTACTAAGCCTTTGACTACCAAAGTCTTTGAGCAACATGTGGAAGGGATGGGCATGAGATGCAACCCTGACTGGCATTGAGCCCAAGTGGGAGATTGTTAGTTTTTGTGAACTCAATCCATCAGTTGATGTAATAAATTGATTAATTTCTTTATTTATCAATAATATCATGCTTTACTTTCATAAGATGAATGTTATTCTACTACTTCATGCACATGACCAATACGTATGACATAATGGTTCATGAGTTGAATCGGGTCCCATTAGTATATTAGATGTGATATATGTGCATGGATGAGATCCACACGCGGGAGATATATGTCACAAATCTTATACTTAAAATAGCTTCACAACCAGTAATGAGATTGGGCATCTCATTTGATAAGGTTGCAGCACTTTGATCACTATGAGATAGTGTGATTTGTCTCAATCATCAGAATGTAAGATTCTGGATCAATGGTGCTGGTACATTGGATGTATTGAAGGACCATGAGATGCACCTTATGGTATTCCGTCTCAATAATAAGGTATGCTCTCATAATTCCCTTGCAATAGGCTCTCAATCCTGAGACATTGACGAACTCAAGTTTCTATCTATTCATTTGCTTTGAGTCACCAATGAGTGAGGCCGACTATAGGTTAACACCTCGGTGTCTTGGGTATATGGTAGTAGAACTGTGGGAACGTTGAATGATCAAGATGGAATCTATCTCTATTATCCCCTTGTGCCAATTAATGGATTTGTCATTAGTAAGTGCGCACCCATCTCAATTAAGAGTTAATTGGATGGTACTGATGATTACTGTGATTAATTGGGGCTCAAGGATAATAAGATGTGGAACTTAGATTGGAAGAGACGGATTTATTCCAATTGATCCATGGATATTGATAGAGGGGCCTACTTGTGGTAATTGGGAAGTTTAGGGTCTTCATTGTAATTTATTCCTAAGACTGGAGTGCAATTGCATTTATATAGTGGTGTTATTTGCAATTAACTGTGGGCCCGGATTGCACATGAGATGTGGGGTCGCGGTGTTCCAGTTGGAGCCAGCTTTCTAAGGAATCCCTAGTGGTCCCCACGCTAGCCCAAGATATTGGAAAACACTAATCCGACTTGGACTCTAGAAATAAGAGTTTGGAAAGGAGAAAGTTGCTAATTGTTTTGGAAGTAAGACTTCTATTTCAATTAGACAAGGGAGAGATTTGGAAGTCTATAAAATATCCTTGGACGTCCAAAAGAGTTCCTCTCACGCCCAAAACCCTTTCGTGCAAGAGTTGCGCGAGTTACTCTCCTCTCCTTTCTTCTAGTTCCTTGGAGTCTCGAGTTGGGATTTTCTCCTGAAGATTCCACCGTTCTTCTTGAGAAAAGAAATCCAATTCGGGGGTCATAGCGTGGAAGGCTAAGAGGTCTTGAAGAAGTCCATTAGAGCACTGCGGGTCTCCAAAGGTATGATCTACTTCTTGCATGTCGTAGGTTATTTTGGATGTTTAGTGCTGGTATAATTTTACTGTACATGGTCACGAGATTGAGGGTAACGCATCCTGGATTGGGTTTTGGTCTTATGGATAGTTGATCCCTGTGTCAAGTGGATCAAAAGTTTTGAAAATCTATCCACGAGACCCACCTACTTCCAACAATTTGTGACAAATAGGTGAAAAGAAATTCAAATCCATCTCCAAAATCCAAAATTCAAAACCAAATGTATAAATTTCTAAATTCTGTTAAAACCTCAAGTATTTCTTTTTTTTGTGGGTGTTCCTCATAGTCCCCACAGAGATGCTACTTTTGAAATCTATGAAAAATAGGGCAAAGAAAATCAGAACCTTTATGTATTTACCAAATTCCATAATGAAACCTTTCATGGTTTTTATCAAAATTTCAAAACTTCAACTCTAGGCCTACAACCTATCTTGACAAAATGGCATTTTCATTAAGCCATTCATCATTCTCACATATTGGCTATTTCGAGGCACAATGATTGTCACACTTAATCATTGCACCTTGAGGGGGCACTTGTTGACCCATAAAAAAATTACAAATATTGTACTGAAGACATTACAAGCAAATTCCAAACCAAGGGTACATAAACCCTAGGATTGTGAAATGACAAGTCAAGTACTGCATCTAGATGTTCAGAGCTAATGCAATCCACTCAGAAGACTTTAGATGAGCTCAGAGTGCAGCAGTTCCAATTCTAGAGTTCGTGAATTTCATTTGGTCACTTGACTCACCAAACTTGAAATTTAAGGTTCATTGGCTTAGCGTCTAAAGTTCATTGAACATACTCAACCTTCAAGATTATCAAAGTGGCTAAAAATTTTATGGCAACTCCAAAATATGCTTGGGAATGATATTTCAAAGTTTCAAAGCATTTGGACTTCATCTTAGCTCAAACTAAGCTTCAGTGATTGTCTACCAGCTCCTTTGGGGTCAGTGTAGAAATTGACACTTCTACATGTCAAAACAAGCTAAAAACTTAAAGGAATGCCTTCAAATACCTTCTAAGTTTCAAAGCATTTGGACATTACATATACCCAAACTTATTTCGGGTGTTAATTACTAAGCTCTATGGGGTCATTGTGGAAAGTGACACCTCATGAAGATTAAATTAACTGAAACTCCTTGAAGAAGCTCAGATTATGCTCAAGAGAGGCTCTGCAAAGTTTTAGGTCAAACGGATATCATTTGACCTAAATTAAGTCTACAAACATATCAACTTTGGGTTAGTGAACCCCAAGGCACGGGTGTCACTGACCAAAGTCCTACTTCCGAATTACCAAAATCAATGAAATTTAGATATAAAGCTTCAGTCATTCTCAAAAGATATTTCACAAATTTTAAGTCAGAAGGACTTCATTTGAGCTTGCTTCAATGGCATGTTAGATAAGAGCCCGTGACTTCCGAGTCATTGGGGTCACTGACGAAAGTCCTATTTCTTGGAGGCCAAAGCTGATGAAATTCAGAACAAAGATTCAAAATATGTTCAAAGTTAATTTTTCAAAGTTTTAAGTCAATTGAACATCATTTGGGTAGAAAACAAGCTCACTGCCTATAATGAAATGTGAATAGTGACTTATAACATAAAACAAGTAGGTTGCTATTCGAAATCCTACTTCTACAAATCCAAACCAGATGAAATTTGGATGGACACTCCAAGATACTCCTGACATCAATCTTTCTAAGTTTCAAATTGAACTGAGGTCATTTGGGCCTCAAACAGCTAAAATGAAGGCCCATTTTCATGAAAAGTCAATGGGGGAGTTAAGCAACTTCAAAAGGTCATAATGGGATGAAATTTCTATGACACACTCAAAATTGTGTCAAAAAGCATCACTTAAAGTTTCATGAAGATTAGACATCGTTCAGACCCCAAACAGGCAAAAACAGGTCACATTTGCAAAAATCCAAAAATGGGCCCCGTCAATGACCGTGGCCCGCAGTCATAGACACCTGTGACTTAATCCCAAATGGTTTTTTGGAGTTATTTCACTTTATTTTGAACTGCAACTCCATTGCAACTTCTAGGAACTATCCCAACTTCCTCTCAAGCATATAAAAGGTATACTTGGGCTCTAAAGAAAGGGTTGAAGCAAAATTCGATGCAAGTTCCAAGCAATCAATCAAATTTCAGCAAGTTACAAGCCTAGTTCCAAGCATCCACAAGACTTCCAAAGCACTTCTAGCATTGTAAGTCTACTTCTTCTTCTCCTTTTTTAACTAACTTAAGGTGAGCAATAGTTTAGAGAAGAAAAAGAAGAAGCATGCATCTCACTTAGAGAAAACAAGAAAACAAGTGCAAAGGCCACCTGGATGGATGAAGTCTTCCTTTGATTTTCTTACTTGGGAAGGGTTTTGAGTTATCCCAAAAGTTATGAACAACCCTTTTTAGGATTTTTTTTGTTCATGAAAATTATAGGTTCAGAATAGCACAACTTTTGCTCCATTTTTGGTTGTTTAAGCACCCATTTTGGATTCGTACAAAAATAGTCTATAACCAAAAGGTGATATTATCAAAGGTTTAAATTGATTCCACGGTCAAATCAAGAACTTTTGGTAGTCATTCAACACTCCAAGAATTCGAAGGAAGCAAGTTCGAAGAAGTCACAAAACCAAAATTGAGAGAAAACAGAAGCAAACAGTGGCTTTTCAGCCACACGGTCGCTATCTCCTTAAACTCTCTTTTTGCATCTTTTTCTTATTTTTCATGTACTTTCTTATACTTTCTGAGTTTGGATCACATATAAGACTACAAGGAGGGGTTGTAAAGTTTTTAAAACTTGTAAACAACTTGCATCCCCGCAGTCAGAGCATTTGAACCCATGTAAACAAAAGGAAAATAGTGAAGAACTATAGTTATTTCCATTCTTCTTAACGTTTAAAATGTGTGAATGTTGGACTCAAATCCATTGCATTTCACATCACGTTTCGAGCACTATTAGAATGGTTTAGGCAAAAAGGAAAACTCTCTAGGAGATATGTGGGACCATTCCAGATTATTAGCAAGATTAATGATGTAGCCTATTGATTAGCACTACTATTGGAGTTATCAGGTGTTCAAAATGTTTTCCACATCTATATGCTAAAGAAGCATGTGGCAGACCTTTCGCATGTGTTGCAGTGCAAGCCATTACAAGTGTAGGACGATACGATGTTAAGTTCATGAATTTACATATTTATGAATCATTTTATGATTGATTATTGGGTTTAATTAGGTGAATTGCATCACTATTCATCAAATTTCATCATTTTATGCATTTTCATCTAAGAATTTCAATTTCCATTTTTTTCACACACTTTTTCTATTAATTTAGAAATTTACAATTTTTCTACGAAGAGTCTCAATTGGAGTAAAACTCTATCCGAATGGGTTTTGCTTCAATGTGGGCTTTTCAATATTTTATAAGTTTGCTTAGGATGTGCTGGAAGATGTGAGCAGATCATGTGGGGTACACCATGTAAGAAATTTAGAAGATTGTCTTTATGACGAGCCCACACACAAATGCATACAGTTGATGTAATAAATTGATTAATTTCTTTATTTATCAATAAAATCATGCTTTACTTTCATGAGATGAATGTTATTTTATTGCTTCATGCACATGACCAATACGTATGACATAATGGTTCATGAGTTGAACCGGGTCCCATTAGTATATTAGATGTGATATATGTGCATGGATGAGATCCACACGCGGGAGATATATGTCACAAATCTTATACTTAAATAGCTTCACAACCAGTAATGAGACTGGGCATCTCATTTGATAAGGTTGCAGCACTTTGATCACTATGAGATAGTGTGATTTGTCTCGATCATCAGAATGTAAGGTACATTGGATGTATTGAAGGACCATGAGATGCACCTTATGGTATTCCGTCTCAACAATAAGGTATGCTCTCATAATTCCCTAGCAATAGGCTCTCAATCCTAAAACATTGACGAACTCAAGTTTCTATCTATTCATTTGCTTTGAGTCACCAATGAGTGAGGCCGACTATAGGTTAACACCTCGGTGTCTTGGGTATATGGTAGTAGAACTGTGGGAACGTTGAATGATCAAGATGGAATCTATCTCTATTATCCCCTTGTGCCAATTAATGGATTTGTCATTAGTAAGTGCGCACCCATCTCAATTAAGAGTTAATTGGATGGTACTGATGATTACTGTGATTAATTGGGGCTCAAGGATAATAAGATGTGGAACTTAGATTGGAAGAGACAGATTTATTCCAATTGATCCACGGATATTGATAGAGGGGCCTACTTGTGGTAATTGGGAAGTTTAGGAGCCAAATCAGAAAAGAACCCAAATTTCTGGGTTCGTCAGGTCGGTTAGTCAAAGTGACCACTATGGCTATAGAGGTCTGTTGGCTAACCGTAGGGACCAGATCGGCTAGCCGAACCTAGGCAGAATCATCTTGTTCTTGGTCTAAGTTGTTGTTGTTTTTTTTTTTTTTTTCGGGGGCGCTGCCCCTTGGAACCCCGCGAGCTGACCGGGCAGCTCGACCCCCGCCGGGGGCGCTGCCCCCGGACCCCCGTTGCGTAGGGGGTCTTGTATCGTGGTGGCAAAATATTTGGCATCTTGTTTATCTATTGTGGTTTGGCAACCTGGTTTTGTGAGATGCTTTGTTGTATGAGATACTAACTTGCAGGTGATAATGTCCTCTCCATATGACCCACATGTTTTTCTTTCCTTTTAATTATTGGTTTATTCGTGGCTAAGTGTAAAGGGCATCATGGTCTCCTTGGTTTCCCATGAAAGGGCAAGGCATGGTGAATTTCCCTATAGCCCTTTTATTTCCATGTTTAGACTACCATGTAAGTCTCATTATAGAGACATAGGAATTTATGTATTTTTAAAATTTGTAAATTCTGGAGATGTCCGAAACAAAGAAGGAAAGAGAAGTTGGACTCCTAATCAAAGAGTTTGAAGATTACCAAAAGGTGTTTTGGAGATGCCCAAAGAGTTTGAGGAATCCCAAAGTTTTGGAAAGTCTAGAAGTCCAAGAAGTCTTTTCCGCCTGGGTCATGTGGAGGAGAGGACTAGTCTTTTGTTATAGCACTTTCTATTTATGGATGAATGCTTATTTTAGAGTGTTTCCATATTTGATCCAAACATAGCAAATTCCAAAATTGGTCAAATCAAATTAATTTTTGGAAAGAGTTCTAATTAGAGTTGGTAGGCCCATGAGATGGATCTATTGGTAACACTAATTTTAGAAACTGGACTTTCCTTAAAATAACTTGACTTGGAACCAATCATTGGTCTTATCATGGGATGAATATATACCTATATTTGATGGACCCATTCACCTATAAGGAAATCCTCAACTCTATAATATTAAGTGGGAGCGGGGCATTTCTATATATATAAAAATCCCCATGGTTTTCCACCATAGGTCCATTGTAAGAAAAGTATTAGCCTTGCGCCATTTTGAGAATGGCCATTCCCCACGGAGGGCTTGTATTTATCTGGATACTGGATATGGATCTCCTATGGATAGTGTTGATGAGACGGAGTGGGAGCCCACTCCCCAAGGAGGAGCTGCCCACAACGGTTGTCATGCAATGCTAGTTGGTGGGTCACACTTAACTAAAATAATGATGTAGTATCCCTAAGGATTTGCCTCATGTATTTTAGAAACCGAAGCTAATCGGGAGTCATACATTATTTGGTATGAGATATCTAGATTGTAATGAATGAAGGGGATCATGGATAGTTAGTCTTAATCCAAATTTTGACCAACTTTGATCCGCACCAGTCTAGGAGGTATTTGCACTCCCCAAGGAGGCATACCCCGCAGGATTGGGATTCCGATGTATTCTGAATTTTGTGGTTATGAGGATTCCCACATAAATTTGGTAGAATACTAAACCCTAATGTCATTTAAATTCATTAATTGAATGTATGGTTATGTGCTACAGTATTACAAGCATGAATTCGAATACTTTCAATCCACTTGCGACCATCCTCAACCAGAATAAGTTGGTGGGATCCAACTATGTAGACTGGAAACGGAATCTGGATATTGTCCTGACAGCTTCAGGATATAAATATGTCCTTACCAAAAACCCCCTTGAAGAGCCTGGCCCAGATGCATCAGAAGCAGAAAAGGACCTTTACACCAAATGGGCCAAAGACGATGAGATGGCCCGATGTTACATTCTGGCATCCATGTCTAGTGTGCTGCAACATCAACATCAATCTTATAAGACTGCATATGATATGATATCGAACTTAAAGGAGATGTTTGCAGAACAAGGCAGACCTGCTAGGCAGGCAGCCATGAGGGTGCTCATTAGCACCAAGATGGCTGAAGGTACATCAGTACAGGAACACATGTTGAAAATGATGGACTCATTAAATGAGTTAGATGTATTGGGAGCTGCGATTGATGCAGAATCGCAGATTGACATAATCCTTGAGTCACTACCAGAGTCATTCAACAATTTCAAGGTCAATTATAATATGAATAAAATGAATCTGACTCTAGCTGAGCTATCTAGTCAGCTGGTAGCAACTGAAGGGATTATGAAGAAGAAACCAACTGCCTTAATGACAGAAAAGTTAGATGCCAAGTCCAAGCCGAAAGGCAAAGGGCGGAAAGGCAAAAAGAAATCAGTTCCAAAGGGTCCTAAGGTGGAGAATGGTCCAACTGGTGGCGTGGCTAAAGCTAAGGGTTCAGGGACAAAAGGAAAGTGTTTCCATTGTGGTAAGACAGGACATTGGAAGAGGAATTGTCCAGAATATCTGTCTAAGAAAAAGACCCCAGGTATGATTGAGTCACTTATATCTGAAGTTAGTTTTGCAACTGGTACTTCAGAATCCTGGTGTGTGGATTCCGGGGCAACTAATCACATATGTAATACGTTGCAGGGGTTCAGGGAAACCAGGAGGCTAAGTGATGGAGAAATCATTGTCAACCTAGGATCTGACGCTAAGGCGGAGGCTGTTTCAGTAGGAGTCATTACTTTATGTTTTTCAAATAAGAAATTGGT
Source organism: Sextonia rubra (assembly GCA_037013555.1). Classification (NCBI taxonomy): domain Eukaryota; kingdom Viridiplantae; phylum Streptophyta; class Magnoliopsida; order Laurales; family Lauraceae; genus Sextonia; species Sextonia rubra. Next base: position 21,936,217 of record JASUAD010000014.1, read on the forward strand.
TTTGTCAGAAACATTATATGTACCGTCTTTAAGGCGGAATTTAATTTCAGTTTCTAGTTTGGTGAATAAAGGTTATTCTATTACTTTTGGTACTGAAGTTGTCATAAAGAGGAATGGTACTTTCATATGTTCTGGCAAGGTAACCAATGGACTTTATTTGTTAACTCCCACGATGTATGAGATACATGATACTGAAACAATTAGTAGATCATCATTAAAGAGAAAGTCACCTTCATCTAATCCAACAAAACTTTGGCACCTGAGGCTAGGTCATATAAACCTTAACAGGATTGAGAGGCTAGTGAAAGATTGTATCTTACCTTCATTGGTGGTAGAACCAATGCCTATCTGTGAGTCCTGTTTGGAAGGTAAAATGACTAAAAGACCCTTTTCAGCTAAGGGTAATAGGGCCAAAGATTTATTGGAATTAGTGCATACTGATGTCTGCGGACCCATTAATGTCAGGGCCAGAGGAGGATATGAGTACTTCATCACTTTCACAGATGATTACTCAAGATATGGTTACATATACCTTATGCATCGCAAGTCCGAAGCTTTTGAAAAGTTCAAAGAATTTCGAGCGGAAGCGGAAAAGCAATTAGGTAAGAGTATCAAGACTCTTCGATCAGATCGAGGAGGGGAATATCTCTCTGCTGATTTTATGGGTTACTTATCAGAAAATGGGATTCTATCCCAGTTGTCTGCTCCTGGTATGCCTCAACAGAATGGAGTAGCAGAAAGAAGGAACCGGACTCTTTTAGATATGATTAGGTCTATGCTGAGTTTCTCAAGATTACCTATATCCTTTTGGGGATATGCTTTGGATACTGCAATGTACATACTAAACCTCGTACCATCTAAGTCTATACCTAAGACTCCCCGGGAATTGTGGTCTGGGCGAAAGCCTAGTCTACAACATTTACACATTTGGGGTTGTCCAGCACACGTGCTCAAGGTTAAGACGGATAAGTTGGAAGCGAAGTCGGAAGTATGCACATTTGTAGGATATCCTAAAGGAACTAAAGGTTGGTTATTCTATAATCCCAGAGAGCAGAAAGTGCTGGTCAGCACTAATGCGGTTTTTCTGGAGGAAGATTATATGATGGACCAGAAATTTTTAGAAAAGGTGATCTTGGAAGAGATTCAGGAGCAATCAATTCCAAATCCAAGTATGACCGGACTTGAGGAAGAACCACCCTTACCAGACCCAGTAGTTACACCAGTACCTCGTCGTAGTGGGAGGATTGTCAGACCCCCTGACAGGTTCTCATTCTTGGGAGAGTCTTATGAAGCAATCCCAGAAGAGCCAGAACAAGATCCCTCTAACTATGATGAAGCAATAAATGACTTAGACTTGGGACGCTGGCAAGATGCTATGAAAGCTGAGATGGAGTCTATGTACTCAAATCAGGTCTGGACACTTGTGGACTTGCCTGCCAATATTAAACCTATTGGGTGCAAGTGGGTCTACAAGAGAAAAAGAGGACCAGATGGAAGAGTGGAGACCTATAAGGCTAGGCTTGTTGCGAAAGGATATACTCAGAAAGAGGGGATCGATTATGAGGAAACCTTCTCGCCAGTAGCCATGCTCAAATCCATCCGGATACTCTTATCCATTGCGGCTCATCTCGATTACGAGATTTGGCAAATGGATGTCAAGACGGCTTTTCTCAACGGCCATCTTGAGGAAGACATCTATATGGTGCAGCCAGACGGTTTTGTAGCTAAAAACCAGGAGCAAAAAGTTTGCAAGCTGCAGAAGTCTATTTATGGACTGAAGCAGGCATCCCGAAGCTGGAATATCCGTTTTGACCAGGCAATCAAGTCATTTGGTTTTTGTCAAAATCCGGATGAGTCATGTGTGTACATGAAAAGTGAAGGTGACAGGGTAGTTTTTCTGGTTTTATATGTCGATGACATCCTTCTCCTCGAGAAAGACATAGGAATGTTGTCAACGGTAAAAGTTTGGTTAGCCAAGACTTTTGATATGAAGGACTTGGGAGAAGCTAGCTACATCCTAGGGATCAAACTCTATCGAGACCGGAAAAATAGGCTGATTGGCTTATCCCAAGCTGCATACATAGATAAGGTGCTAGTACGGTTTGCAATGCAAGACTCCAAGAAGGGTATCACACCTTTCAGGCATGGAGTGCACCTTTCCAAGGATCAGTGTCCTAAGACACCCGAGGAAAAGGAGCAAATGAGGTCGATACCATACGCTTCGGCTGTTGGTAGCCTCATGTATGCTATGTTATGTACTAGACCAGATATCTGTTATGTAGTGGGCCTAGTCAGCAGATATCAATCTAATCCAGGACCTGAACATTGGACTGCTGTAAAATGTATTCTCAAATACTTGAGAAGGACTAGAGATTACATGTTGATTTATAGCAGTGATGAGTTGATTCCAGTCGGATACACAGATTCTGACTTTATGTCAGATAAGGATTCTAGGAAATCCACCTCTGGTTATGTATTTATGCTTGGAGGCGGAGCTATTAGCTGGAGGAGTATAAAACAAGAATGTACCGCTGATTCAACCTCGGAGGCTGAATATGTAGCAGCTTGTGAAGCAGCTAAGGAAGCAGTATGGCTTAAAAGATTCCTTTTGGAACTTGGGGTGGTACCTTTGGCACGACAGCCACTCACAGTTTACTGTGACAGCAGCGGGGCAGTCGCTCAGTCAAAGGAACCCAGAAGCCATAAAAGCCAAAAGCATGTACAGAGGAAGTATCACTTAGTCAGAGAGATTGTGCAGAGAGGTGATATTGCTATTACCAAGATAGCCTCTGCAGACAATTTGGCAGATCCCTTTACTAAGCCTTTGACTACCAAAGTCTTTGAGCAACACGTAGAAGGGATGGGCATGAGATGCAACCCTGACTGGCATTGAGCCCAAGTGGGAGATTGTTAGTTTTTGTGGACTCAATCCATCAGTTGATGTAATAAATTGATTAATTTCTTTATTTATCAATAAAATCATGCTTTACTTTCATGAGATGAATGTTATTTTATTGCTTCATGCACATGACCAATACGTATGACATAATGGTTCATGAGTTGAACCAGGTCCCATTAGTATATTAGATGTGATATATGTGCATGGATGAGATCCACACGCGGGAGATATATGTCACAAATCTTATACTTAAATAGCTTCACAACCAGTAATGAGACTGGGCATCTCATTTGATAAGGTTGCAGCACTTTGATCACTATGAGATAGTGTGATTTGTCTCGATCATCAGAATGTAAGATTCTGGATCAATAGTGCCGGTACATTGGATGTATTGAAGGACCATGAGATGCACCTTATGGTATTCCGTCTCAACAATAAGGTATGCTCTCATAATTCCCTAGCAATAGGCTCTCAATCCTGAGACATTGACGAACTCAAGTTTCTATCTATTCATTTGCTTTGAGTCACCAATGAGTGAGGCCGACTATAGGTTAACACCTCTGTGTCTTGGGTATATGGTAGTAGAACTGTGGGAACGTTGAATGATCAAGATGGAATCTATCTCTATTATCCCCTTGTGCCAATTAATGGATTTGTCATTAGTAAGTGCGCACCCATCTCAATTAAGAGTTAATTGGATGGTACTGATGATTACTGTGATTAATTGGGGCTCAAGGATAATAAGATGTGGAACTTAGATTGGAAGAGACGGATTTATTCCAATTGATCCACGGATATTGATAGAGGGGCCTACTTGTGGTAATTGGGAAGTTTAGGGTCTTCATTGTAATTTATTCCTAAGACTGGAGTGCAATTGCATTTATATAGTGGTGTTATTTGCAATTAACTGTGGGCCCAGATTGCACATGAGATGTGGGGTCGCGGTGTTCCAGTTGGAGCCAGCTTTCTAAGGAATCCCTAGTGGTCCCCACGCTAGCCCAAGTTATTGGAAAATAGTAATCCGACTCGAACTCTAGAAAGAAAGGATAAGAAAGGAGAAACTTGCTAATTGCTTTGGAAGTAAGACTTCTATTTCAATTAGACAAGGGAGAGATTTGGAAGTCTAAAAAATATCCTTGGACGTCCAAAAGAGTCTCCTCACGCCAAAACCCTTTCGTGCAAGAGTTGCGCGAGTTACTCTCCTCTCCTTTCTTCTAGTTCGTTGAAGTTTCGAGTTGGGAATTTTCTCCTGAAGATTCCACCATTCTTCTCGAGAGAAGTAATCCAATTCGGGTCATAGCGTGGAAGGCTAAGAGGTGTAGAAGAAATCCATTAGAGCACTGCGGATCTCCAAAGGTATGATCTACTTCTTCTATGTCGTAGATTATTTTGGATGTCTAGTGTTGGTAGAATTTTTTAGTGTACATGGTCACGAGATTGAGGGTAACGCATCCTGGATTGGGTTTTGGTCTTGTGTATAGTTGATCCCTGTGTCAAGTGGATCAAAAGTTTTGAAAATCTATCCACGAGACCCACCTACTTCCCACACCTTTCGCATGTGTTGCAGTGCAAGCCATTACAAGTGTAGGACGATACGATGTTAAGTTCATGAATTTACATATTTATGAATCATTTTATGATTGATTATTGGGTTTAATTAGGTGAATTGCATCACTATTCATCAAATTTCATCATTTTATGCATTTTCATCTAAGAATTTCAATTTCCATTTTTTTCACACACTTTTTCTATTAATTTAGAAATTTACAATTTTTCTACGAAGAGTCTCAATTGGAGTAAAACTCTATCCGAATGGGTTTTGCTTCAATGTGGGCTTTTCAATATTTTATAAGTTTGCTTAGGATGTGCTGGAAGATGTGAGCAGATCATGTGGGGTACACCATGTAAGAAATTTAGAAGATTGTCTTTATGACGAGCCCACACACAAATGCATACATCCTTGGATGCTCAAAGGGGGGTCCCACTTTCAAGTTGTTAAAAGAATTCAAATTTAAATTAAGAAAAGAAAGCAAAGATGGAGATAATTCAAGAAAAGAAAATCAATGAGGAGGAATTCAAAAATGGAAAATCAGTCTTTGGATAGCATAGATTAAACAGTCATAACTCTCAAATAAAGCAACAGAATTGGACAATCTACCTACCATTGGAAAGCACTTTTCGAGTGGATATCTGTAGGATCAAAGATTGCATCAATCAAAGGTGAAAAGACAAGGTTATGGCCTTAGGAAATTGGCTATGTATTTTCAGATAAGATTGCAAAAAGGTTAAAACTTTGTTTCGTGTTACACACTTTTGGATGGGTTCCATCTCTCCTCAAAGGAAGTACATTGAAGATCAAAATGGAGTCCACAATCCTTGCATTATTTCTTTTCAATATAATCTTAGAAGATGAAGAAAATCATAAATAAATTAAAAAAGAAAAGCTTATTTAGAAGATTTACTTGTATATGAGAGGGGAATCTTCTAAATATGGAAAGTTTGTGTAGAGATTAGTTCCTAAAGGAAAGCAAGAAAGAATCCTACCAAATTTGCTGAGTCTTTACTAACTTAAAGGCCAAGACAAGAGATTCTTCTAGAAGAAGACTCTACAAGCTACAAAAGAGGGAAAAAAAAAAAAGAAAACAAATGGGCTCCAAATGATATAAATCCAAGCCATGGACGTCTGCGAGAGTATGCACTCCTCTTTCTACTCTAGCCACTCTCACTACTCTCTCCTCCACCTCTCTTCCTCCCATTAATTTTCTAATTTTACTTTTAAGGTATTTTTGGAGCATTGTTCTAAGAACTAGGAATTTAGAAGAGAGGTTCTTAAAAAGTGAATATTGTACAAGAATACTATTAATGAAATCTTTTAAGAAGATCTTAGTAATATCTAGCTAATCTTTTGAATCAGAGCATATAGATAAAGCTAAGTAAAATTTTATTTTATTTCATGTGGTTATTATGTTCTTTTCTTATCCTTTTTAAATAAATGCTCTATTAGAATAATAGATCTATCTTCATGCTTTAGGCAACCTCTATTTTAATTTCTAATGAAAATAATTTGATGATCTATGCTTATTTTGATAGATTATGCTTACGGTTGAGATTGTTTGATAGTTTATGCTTAATTTGATAAGTCATGCTTATGAATTTTCATTCTTTTATAAGGTGAAGGAGGTCTTGGGTGATGATTTTATTCTCTTTATTAAAAATTATTTTTTGCGAAAGAGAAATCTTCTAGATCAAAAACATTGATTTGTTTTTCATCTGAGTTATTTTGAGATAAAATAATAATAATTGCATGCTTGGTTAATTAACTTATTTAGTGGATTCTAGATGCTTTGATCTATTTTCTCCATTGACTTTTCATTACTTTCAATTGCATCAAGTTTTAGATATTCTTAGTTTTATTTCAAATCAATTTTCTAGTTAAAATAAATTTCAAATTTTTAATTAAAGAAGTTCAAAAGTGCTCCTTATGGGATCGACCTGTATTTGCCACTATCTTAACAAGATAGCAGTGCACTTGCAGTATTAAGTAAATTGATTAAATTCACATCATATAACTTACACTGAGCAGCCAGTGCAAATTGTTTACACCAAAGAACAGGTGTTTAGGAACCGCGTCATCCATTGGGTGAAGTGATCGTGAGCTCCAAATGCAGAGCCGCGATGTAGTAATAATACTGGTGAGACCAGGTCGATCCACAGGAAGCAATGTATTTTAAGCTTCCTTTTTCAACATGTACTTGCCCTAAATGAAAATCTAAAACTAGCCTAATTAAAATTCTAACAAATGCAAGCATCTTACTTGCCAAAATTAAATTAATTACAAATCAATGAAAAGAAACTTTCCTAAATCTAGAAAACCTAAATCTAAAATTTCCTAAACAAAACTAAAGTTGCTGCAAAACAAAATACACGTTTAAACTTCCAAAAATAAAAAGTAAAATTAGGAACTAACTAAACTAAACAATGTTAGAAAAAAACAAACAAAAGTTAAAAGCTTTCCTAAGTTAGAATTTCCAAAACTGAAAAAAACTTTCCAATTTAAAATCTTCAATTAAAACAAGTTTAGAAAGATATTTTAATTTTGTAAATTATCTAAAAAAACAAAAACTAAAAACTAAAAACAAATTTAAAATTAGAAAGTTAGTAAAATTAGTAATGCAATGTATGCCATGAGATGCTGAAAATTTCTAAGTCTGAAAAACTAGTAATGCTGATGCAAATTTTATGCATGATTTGAACTATTCTAATGCATCATAAATCTAAGTTTAATGTTTAGAAATTATACTCTACTGATGCAAGAAACTAACAAAAAAAAACGGAATTGAAAAAGGATCTAAAACGAAAAAGTTATGAATGCATGAATATGACACCTTTGCAAAATTTTGTGCAGAAATTTTGATTTGAATTGACTAATTGGCAAAGTTTAAGCCTCTGGTTCACCAACCTTCCAAAATTATTTTGATCTAAAATTCAGCAGAATGAAAGACAACATCCTAAACTTTAATATTACTAAGTTTCAAAGAAAAATATTATGATTGGACTGGTGTACCCACTTCGAACTTTTTGTCAAAAACCATTTCTGCAATTTGCTGAAATTGTTAAGTTATGTTGTTTGTGTATTGAGTCCAAATTTTATTATTTGATTCAGATCTGAAGGCTTAATTTTTAGCAACTTAAATGTGCACAAAATTCTATGACATGAAAATACATGCAATGAATTCTAATCCAACCATCAAACTATGCAAAAACAAAACTTAAAATCGACATGAACATAATAAGAAAAATAACAAAAGTGCATAAAATAAAATAAAAGTGAAAGAAAACAAATAAAAACTGTAGGAAGTCAAAGGCGGTAAGCAATTGAAGTCAAAGACAGTAATAACAAGAAGTCAAAGGCAGTAGATTGCTCTTTCAATTTCTTATCTTAACTTGGGTTCAAAAAGATTAAAAGTGTTGTCCTAGGTTCTTATTCTTCTTCTTAGGTTGTCAATCTAAGTGAGAATAACAAATCTCCATTCAATGTAGAAATAAATTTTAGAATTAGCCTCTAATCTTTTTTTACTCAAACCTCTTTAACTCTATCTTACATTGCCTCCAAGCATACAATGTATCCAAAGAGACAAAGTATGTTAAAAAAGTTACGAAGATGAGTTACAAGTTGTGATTCCAATTCTATCCCAATATTTAAACAAGATTGAAAATTAACCCAATCACAAAGAAGACTAAATTTATGAACACTACAAAATCAAATACAAGAAAAAATTGAAAAGAAACAAACTTTACTAGCATGAAATTGTTTTACAAAAGATTGAAAATAAAAAGCAAATAATTACATACTAGGATGGATGAGAATTCCTCCTTCTAGTTGACACTTCAAGGTTGGTGGTGTGGCTTTAGGGCTAAGCCTTCTTCATGACTTTAGATGGAGAGACAAGAGAGGGAGAGGTGGAGTGTAGAAATTCTAGAAGTGGGAGGTGGGCAATTCTTCCATGAAGAGTATGGGAGAGGGGTTCCCTATTTATACATTTTTTCTTCTACTCCTTTTCAAAGAAAGTCTCATATGTAGCTTTTCTTCTTTTGGTAAGTCCTCTTCTTAGCCAACAAGTCTTTCAAGTTTGAGATGAGATAAGATTCTTTCTCTTACTAGAATTCCAAGTGTATTCATCTTTCTTAGCTAACACTTGCCAAAGGATAGGACCCACCTTTGATGAGACAACCTCAATCCCGAGTAGAAAATTACAGCCATATTTTTGGGGTCATATCTTTATCATTTTAACTTTGATTGGTGTAATCTTGGATCCTTCGGATATCTAATCAAAAAGAGATTTCCAACGGTAGTAGATTGTCCAAATCCGATGCTCAGTTTGAGAGTTATGACCATTTTAATGTATGCTATCCAAAGAAAAATGGGATTGACTTTCTATTTTTGAATTCTCCTTCTTTGACTTTTCTTTCCTTGGATTCTCTTCACTTTGGCTTTCTTTTCTCGCATTAATTTTGAATTCTTGCAATAATTGGATAGTGGAACCCCTTTCTTGAACATTCCACAAGTGTGTCCCTTCACATTTGAATATATGTGTGGGACCATAAAGCCAACTTTTGTATTTTTCCTCTTTTTTCTTTCCTCTCTTCAATTGTTCTCTCCTTTCTTTTGAAAATCATTTCTTTGCCTCAATTCTTTACAAATGTGAATTTTTGTGAAAAGAAAATTTTAACCCTAAGATCACAAATACATAACGGTGGGCCCATCTCTCATGAAATGACAATGAAAATGTACACCATTCTATATGATTTTATGTGAATGAACTAATGATGAAAATTCAATTTATTTCATGAGAAAAATTATTTTCACAATAAAAATAGAAGGTTTCATTAATTTATGCAAAAGTGTGATTTTTAAGCAAATTATGCAGGAATGCATCACAATGAATTTAAAATGCTTGAAACAATGATATCACACTAAATAAGGCTCTTCCAAGTCAATAAGTCCTTAAAATGGGTCAAAATGTGCATGAAAATATGCATTTTTAAAGACTTATCACACCCCCCAACTAGCATTTTACTAATCTCTAGCAAAACATGTGAAAAATATGAGGCTTCCATCCTAACCTAATCTAATCCTAAAACTAATGCAATGCAATAAAAATAAACATGAATGCAATGCCACTTTTGTTGGTAGTCTCGAATACATTTAGTGTATGCAGCAAGTCCTTAAACCCCTAGGTTCCCCATAGTGGACGAGTTATGCCTCATGAGGGTTTGTAGTGAATATACCTACAAATTCTTTTTTTTTTCTTTTTTTAAAGGAAAATAAACAAAACAAACAAAAGTAAAGGAGAAAAGAAATTTTCCAAAAGAAAATTCACTCATATCAGATATTTTTGAAATCTGGAATAATTACGCCGAGACTTTTCAAAGTCAGGTCCATAATTCTATTATAAAAAACTTTCTCAAATTTAAACCAACTTACATGCACAATGGGAAATTGCATACATCAAAAACCTATTTCAAATATTCCACAATAATGCTACAAAAACAAAAATTTTCCTTCAAATAGTCTGATCCCCTGAAATTTAGCAAAAAGAAATTTCCTCTCAAAGTTACTAAGATAGCTGCCACTTTACTATTTACTTTGATAGGCCTCTATTTCTCTCATTGTCTTTATCCCACGCAAGAGTTCCCAAGTTCATATGATATAAAAAAAGTTAGAATCCAGAGAGCAAATGTAGTCCTTGTCCTTCCCCGCACATACTCCCTTGCAATCTCTTACGGACACTCCTCACTTACTTATTTTTTCCAATGTAGAAATTTCCAAGCTCATATGATATAACAAAAGTTGGGATCTAAGGAGCAAACTTAGTCCTTATGCATTTCCGCACATATTCTTTGAAAATTTCTACAGACTCTTGTTGGGCCATAATTCATCGTTCTCTTTTTTTTTAATGACTGTGCAATGTTTAAGTCCCTTAAGCTTTCTAATTAACCCTTGTAGCGAGTATTAGGCCAATGACTCCCAAACCAGATGGCTTTAGGGCGCTAGATATGGAAATATCCCTCTAGGCTTACTAACTCGAGTTAAAAAGGCTACGAATCCAAACTAGTCACAAATTGCTCATTATATGCTCTTTCTTTTTTTTTTTTTTTTTTTTTGCATACCAAAAGTAAACAGTAGGTGGCAGTTCTCATTTCACCCGAATTAATTCATTTTGGTTCTAAAATATACAATTTACCAAAAATGAACCAGGAAACAAAAATATTCTACAAACTAAATTTCAGGTTCAGACTGTATTCTCTAGAAAAATTCCAAAAACAGCATTAAAGCTTCCTATCCAAAATGTCAAAAAATGTATATGTGTGTATGTGAAAAAAAAGTTTTGGTTATTTTCTGATAGGTTTCCTCTTATAGAAAATGCAAACTTTCTTTTTACTTCCTTCCAAAAGTATCAAAATTTCAGATTTCTATGTCTTTAAATTGCTTCAATTCTTTTGAAAACTTTCTTTAAATAAATGCTAACAAAAAAATAATGGTCCTAAATTTTTTTCTTAAAAAAAAAGTAAAATGATTAAAAACTTACTAAAATGAAAAAATTGACAAAAAAAATCAAAAAAAATTTTTGTCTAAAATTGGACAAGCGTGCTTGTTCCCACCCCCAAACCTAAGATGAACATCGTCCTTAATGTTTCTGCATGCTATGCAGAACTATAAAAGTAACAAAGTAACATGAGGAAACATAAATGTAAAGGAGGGTAGAGAGAAAAAGTCACCTGCAGATGCGTCCGAGCTGCTCCTTGTCCAAGGTTAGACAGAATAGAAAAACAAAAACAAAAAGACAAGAAGCTACTTTAAAAGGAAATATCTATGCTACAAAGAAAAGAAAAATAACCTACGCTACTAGATTCAAAACCATGAGTCCACCCAGATCCCAAATGAAATTTTCCTCCACACAATTTACAAGAAGCATAGAAAGAGATGAAACCATGAGGACCGCATTTTCTGTAGACTTTGTGAAGAAAGTGTTACAAAGAAAATTTCTTCCTCCCTTAAAAATGGATCTTTGAAAGATAGGAGAGGATGCAATGAGCAACTGGGTGGCCCTAGGTCCTCCCATGCCACAAATTTTATTAGTTCAATTTCATCATTCCGTTCAGACATGGGGTCAAAGAATTCCAAATTGTTAGACTTAGGACTCTGAATGAGACTACTATTCTCCAATTCCATAAGTTTTTTTGAAAATTATTGAGGGCCAAGAAATGTGAGGGCAATTTCTCTAATGGTAGGATCATCAGATTTCATGAAGAAGTTAGTACATAATTCTAAGGATTCAAGATTATCCGACTCAAAATTTTGAAAAATGGGGTCATCCTCCCAATTGTAATCTTCATTTTTGGGCTCATTAGGTTCGTTTGCAGTTTCATCAATATGGGTACATTGAATTTGTGAAAGACCGCAATGCCAAATTCATTAGAGGAATCTGAATCATAGAGAGGATTTATGTAAAAGGGCGTAGATTCCTCTTTGATGAAGTGGAATGGGCGATATTGAGGAAAAGTGGGGCACACGGACTCATGTGATTCATCAATTGGTTCTTGCATCACATCATCATCTATGTTATCATGTGTACCCTTGGATATCTATTGTGTGTTTACGTGATCCATATCTACAAGATCTTAATTGAATGTAGGATTATCTTCAATTCCAAGGGTGGCATTTTGTTTTCTCATTTCAAGCCCTGTTTGATTAATCGAAGTCATTAGGTTTTTCATGCGTTGTTCTTTTTTTTTTTTTTGTATGGTTTGCATGGCATTTTGTGTGAACTAAACCAATTTGGCTAAAGTATCCTCCAAAAAATTCTTCAGGGGTGGTGGTGGTTCATATGACCATTTGGGCGAAGAGGGATTATGAGGTGCATATGATTAGGGGGAAGAAGGGAGTACATATGATGTATCTTGTGTGGGATAGTAATACATCCCATCCAGAATAAATTCTTCAAGAGAAGAGACATGATCCATATTGGGCCTATTTTGCCAATTGTCCAGTGATTGATTATCCCAATTTGGACCACACATGTTACCCATGTCATTGTGGTAATGCCAATGATTTGAATTTGATTCGGCTCGCTATTAAATTCCCATATCCATTGGAGTGAATGATTGTGTGGGGTATGGGTAATCATGCGGGACTCTTATTAGTTGATGATCTGAGCTAATCATTCCATTAAAATCCTCCATAGAATCCTTATTATAATAATGATTATAGTGATTGGCCCACTTCCATTCATAAGATCCAACTGAACAATTTCTTTGATGTAACTTTGCAATTTTCTATTGTTCGCACAAGGCACGCCAAGACTTTGGTGCACCATCAGCATTAATTCCATTCCCATTGGTTTACCCATTTTAAGTCCCCTCATATTTGTAGATTTCCACTAATCCATCTTTGGAATCACTTGTTTTTTTTTTTTTTTTAATTTTTTTTTTGAAAAAATGATAAAAGCTAAGTTATACAAAAAACATTTAGGTAACTCCCCAAGGTTGAAAAGTTTCCTCGAGTTCTCCAATTGGGTCCTATGCAACCAACTCGGCCAGGTTAGCCACTAGGAAGTGGTAGAGTCACAAATGGACCCATTTGAAGGACCAGTTTCTTGAACAGACAAGTTGTTGCACACTACAGGGCCAAAGGCTTTCTTAGATAGCAAGAAGATTAAGGATAGCGATTAGATCACTTTTGGTGTACTTTTTTTTTCCAAAAGAAGTTATGACAAGTTGAAAACAATAACTTGTTCCAATTTTAGAAAGTTTCTAAAAATAAAAGTGATGTTAACTTTCTACATTCCATGCACGTTCCTATTCCAATTAAGGGCGGTTTAGCATTCCATGTATGTCCTCCTATTTCTAGAAAGATGCCAAAATTAAACCACACCCACAAAGTAATGTAATAAGGAAAGTTTGAGAAGTTACCTTAACTGGAGCTCCCCGACAATGGCGCGAAAAACTTGACCGTGAGCTCCAACTGCAGAGCCGCGATATAGTAATAATACTAGTGAGACCAAGTCGATTCACAAGGAGCAATGTATTTTAAGGTTCCTCTTTCATCTTGTACTTGCCCTAAATGAAAATCTAAAACTAGCCTAATTTAAAATCTAACAAATACAAACATCCTACTTGCCAAAATTAAATTAATTACAAATCAATGAAAAGAAACTTTCCTGAATATAGAAAACCTAAATCTAAAATTTTCTAAACAAAACTAAAGTTGCTACAAAAGAAAATACATGTTAGAACTTCAAAAAATAAAAACTAAAATTAGAAACTAACTAAACTAAACAATGTTAGAAACAAAATAAAAAAAAGTTAAAAACTTTCCTAAGTTAGAATTTCCAAAACTAAAAAAAACTTTCCAATTTAAAATCTTCAATTAAAATAAGTTTAGAAAGATATTTTAATTCTGGAAATTATCTAAAACAATAAAAACACAAAACTAGAAACAAATTTAAAATTAGAAAGTTAGTAAAATTAGTAATGCAATGCATGCCATGAGATGCTGGAAAACATTAAGTCTGAAAAACTAGTATGCTGATGCAAATTTTATGCATGATTTGAACTATTCTAATGCATCCTAAATCTAATTTTAATGGTTAGAAATTATGCTCTACTGATGTAAGAAACTAACAAAAAAAAAAAAAAAACAGAAGTGAAAAAGGATCTAAAACGAAAAAGTTATGAATGCATGAACATGACACCTTTGCCAAATTATGTGCAAAAATTCTAATCCGAATTAACTGATTGGCAAAGTTTAAGCCTCTATTTCACAAACCTTCCAAAATTATTTTGATCTAAAATTCTAGGGAATGAATGAGAACATCCTAAACTTTAATATTGCAAATTTTCAAAGAAAAATATTATGATTGGACTGGTCTACCCACTTCAAACTTTTTGTCAAAAACTATTTTTGCAATTCGTTGAAATTGTTAAGTTATGCTGTTTGTGTATTGATTCCAAATTTTATTATTTGATTCAGATATGAAGGCTTAATTTTCAGTAACTTAAATATGCACAAAATTCTATGACATGAAAATACATGCAATGAATTCTAATCCAACCATCAAACTATACAAAAACAAAACTTAAAATCAACATGAACATAACAATAAAAATAACAAAAGTATAGAAAATAAAATAAAAGTGAAAGAAAATAAAAAAAAATTGCAGGAAGTCAAGTGCGGTAAGCAACTGAAGTCAAAGGTGATAATAATAGGAAGTCAAAGGCAGTCGATCGCTCTTTCAATTTCTTATCTTAACTTGGGCTCAAAAAGATTAAAAGTGTTGTCGTAGGTTCTTATTCTTCATCTTAGGTTGTCAATCTAAGTGAGAATAATAAATCACCATTCAATATAGAAATAAATTTCAAAATTGGCCTATAATCTTTTTTTACTCAAACCTCTTTAACTCTATCTTGCATTGCCTCCAAACATCCAATGTATCCAAAGAGACAAAGTATGTTAAAAAAGTTACTAAAATGGGTTATTAGTTGTGATTCCAATTCTATCCCAATATTTAAACAAAAATAAAAATTAACCCAATCACAAAGAAGACTAAATTTATGAACACCACAAAATCAAAGACAAGAAAAAATAAAAAAGAAACAAAACTTACTAGCATGAAATTGTTTTACAAAAGATCAAAAATAAAAAGCAAACAATTACATATTAGGATGGATGAGAATTCCTCCTTCTAGTTAACACTTCAAGGTTGGTGGTGTGGCTTTTGGGCTAAGCCTCCTTCATGACTTAAGATGAAGAGACAAGAGAGAAAGACGTGGAGTGTAGAAATTTTAAAGGCGGGAGGTGCAAAATTCTTCTATGAAGAGTATGGGCGAGGGGTTCCCTATTTATACATTTTTTCTTCTACTCTTTTTCAAAAAAGGTCTCATATGTGGCTTTTTTTCTTTTGGTAAGTCCTCTTCTTAGCCAACAAGTATTTCAAGTTTGAGATGAGATAAGATTCCTTCGCTTGCTGGAATTCCAAGTGTATTCATCTTTCTTAGCTAACACTTGCCAAAGGATAGGGCCCACCTTTGATGAGACAATCTCAATCCCGAGTAGAAAATTACAGCCATATTTTTGGGGTCATATCTTTATCATTTTAACTTTGATTGGTGTAATCTTGGATCCTACAGATATCTACTCGAAAAGATCTTTCCAACGGTAGGTAGACAGTCCAAATTTGATGCTCGGTTTGAGAGTTATGACTATTTTAATGTATGTTGCCCAAAGAAAAATGGGATTGACTTTCTATTTTTGAATTCTCCTTCTTTAACTTTTCTTTCTTTGAATTCTCTCCACCTTGGCTTTCATTTGTTGCATTAATTTTGAATTCTTACAATAATTGGATAGTGGGACCCCTTCTTGAACATTCCATAAGTGTGTCCTTACACATTTGAATATATGTGTGGGACCACAAAGCCAACTTTTGCATTTTTCCTCTTTCTTCTTTCCTCTCTTCAATTCTTCTTTCCTTTCTTTTGAAAATCATTTCTTTGCCTTAATTCTTTACAAATGAGACCCATATCATCAATTTCCTAAAGGACAAATGTGAATTTATGTGAATTTATGTGAAATGACAATTTTAACCTTAAGATCACAAATACATAACTGTGGGTCCATCTCTCATAAAATGACAATGAAAATGCACACTAGTCTATATGATTTTATGTGAATGAACTAATGATGAAAATTCAATTTATTTCATAAGAAAATTTATTTTCACCAAACTTTCCAAAAATAGTAGGTTTCATAAATTTATTCAAAAAGTGTGATTTTTAAGCAAATTCTGTAGGAATGCACTATAATGAATTTAAAATACTTGAAACCATGATATCACACTAAATGAGGCTCTTCCAAGTCAATAAGTCCGTAAAATAGGTCAAAATGTGTATGAAAATATGCATTTTTAAAGACTCATATGAAGATTCAATGGAGACATCATCTCCTAGAGGAAGCTACAAGGGAGCTCAGAAATGAAGTGAAGAAGTAGTATCCATTCCTTCTACCTGAGATACGACAGTCATTTGTTGTACCAAATGTCCTTTATGGGGGGTGAGATGTAAGGCACTAGGCCTTTTAATTATGGGCTGTGTTGGTTTATCAGGTTCAAGTTGAGTTGAGTGCTCTAGATAGATATGTGATAGGTTGTCTTATTAGGGCCCATTGGAGATGGGCAGGTCAAACCTACTTGGGTCTTGGACCCAAGTCATTGAACCTTTGTTGAGCCAACAGCACGTTTTCCAAGTAACCTAAAACCCACTAATAGCAGAATGCCTCCTTTTATAAATAGAACAAATTCTCTTTACAACCTTAAGTTCCTTATAATGTCCAAATCATTTCAATCCCTTCCCAATTCTCATTTGCCTCTCTTCTTCAACCTCAACCCTCCCAACTCTTAGAGGAATCTAGGGCTTGATCCAGGAGTGAAATATAACACCATAATCTTCATCTTCTTCCCTTGGTTAATAGCTTTTGCAACTCCAGTAAGCAACAAACCCTAGGGCCTTGATGTAGTGCCTTTCATTTCATTAGGGCATGCCTATTAATTTAAGTAGATCATGATTTACCTTGGATTTGTAGGGTTATCTAGATTGGAGAATTGAATCTGGGGAGATGGCTTATGCATGATTGGATTTAGCCATTGTAGATCTAAATTTTTGGTATAGAGATTTGTGATCTAGATAGTTTTTTTGTTAGATAATCCAAAAATAAGAAATTTAGTTCGAATAATAATGGGTTTGGGAAGAAAACACCCAAAGGGGCGAAATTGTGCCCATCTACAGTACAACTATGCTACGTCTCACTGTTCAGTGAGCTGATACTATGAGTTTGTATTACAACAATCTTTACAGTTAGCCGTAAGTGCTCTTATGGCTAACCCAAAAGAACGGCCCACCGAGCCACATGTGTAACTACGGCTCCGCTATATAATAGCCACGACTAAGCTGTGAATGCCCTGATACCTTAATTAAATTAGTGAGCATAGTAGGGAAAATTTGGTTGTCATATTTAAGGGAATAAGTTGCATCAATTGGACGATAAGTAAGTGACCTCTAGGGGATTGGGATCATTTAACCATAGATCGTGCCCAATGGTTAATTAATAAATAAAATAGTATGGGAAATGGGTTTGAAAATAACAAGGGTTTTATCTTCAAGTAAAGTTAGTAAATGTATACATGGGGATTAGGCTAAACTCAGAATGGGAATGTGAGTTTCAAGATGCATTACATAATAAACATTGAAATTAGACTAATAGCATCGTGGGCTTATATTTTTTATTTTAAAGAAAAGTTTGACCCTATATGTATACTTAACTATGACCACTAGGCGGTATAGTGCTTACCTTTAGTTAAATGGAAAATACTACAAGAGCATAATATACTTCCAACCATTCAACCTTATCACTGTAACTGTTAATGATATTGGTGTTGTGAGTTTGGTGATTTCATAGCATGATTTCATTAAGCAGCTGTAGACATCTATGTATTCGTATATATATCTAACCAACTACAATTGGAGGTGGATGTGCGCTATTGAGCCAGTGTGTGCTATGTGATATAGTATACATCTATGCTATGTATTGTATCTGGTGGGAATGCCCGTGTTTGTACATCATGCTAGCAGTGCAATTCGTGTCTGTGAATTCATCTCATTTGTTTAGCATTTTGTTTATTTGGTTGAAGATTAATTGTGATTTATCTCAGTTTGCCTATCATCATTACTTGTAGTTACCTCTTGCCAAATTAAGTCAAAATAACTCCACTACTTTTGGTGTCTAGGTGCCATTATTAGTATTAAGCAAGATGGTCAGGGAGATTCTGCCAAATGGCGAAGTTGTTGACTGGAGTGCCGATAAAATCCTCTGAAATCTCTTAGTGTTGATGTGTAGATTAGATCATTAGTTTCATTAAATAAGGCCATGTTTAAAGGCCACAGTTTGTAGGAATTTAATTCATCCTTGTTGGAATTAGAATTTAATTCTTATGCTTCAAAGTACTTGACCTTTGATTAATTATTAATAATGATGAATTATTTTATTTGATTATGATGGCGAGCCGGGCAGTATATGGATTCTTAGTTTCTGCTTGTGATTATGGTTGCTTGATCAATAAGCATAACCTCACGAAGGACTTTGATCCACCCGGAATTGAGGCATATATTGTATATACAGGAAAATTTTTAATTGGCCCTAATTCTCACACCCTTGAAGCCGGGTTTGGATCGGACCTAGTTTTAGAGGTGTGACAGTTTACACATAAGAATGTTAAGTTTCCAGCCTAATTATAAGTCTGTAATTTCAATAGATTTGATGCAAAAGTTTTAGATTCAAAACCATATCAAATGAAGTTATTGTCCTTTGAAATCCTAGGAGAATAAATATTTATGAGTCTAATTTCATCGATAAAAATTTCAGCCCAAAAAATTTTGGGAAGATCATTTTTCAACGGCTGAAACATAGAGACCAAAATCTAGAAAACTATAGAATTCTGCAACATGCTCATGTGTAACATTTTCTTTAGGAGTTTGTATTTTTATCATTTCTTCATATTTTTGAGTCCCGGTTTTTTTTTCTTGTTAGTTTTGTATGCTTTAGGAGTCTTGTTTCCAGCAATTAGATTTAGGTTTAAGCATTTGGGTTAGTCTAACAGAACCTTAAAAAGGGGTTATTTCCTAGTTTTTCATACTCAGGAAAATTTCAGCATTCATCATAGAGTCAGAGTTTTCTAGGATTGTGTCTTTCATGCATTGTTCCATACATATCATTCATATTTGAGTTAATTAAAGTCTTTATTTGTTTATTTTTATTAGTTTTGCCTTTTTAAGTTGAAAAGGTTCTAATCATATTTTTCACTTTGCAGATTCAACTCGTACTCACTAGGATATATTACCATATCGGATGACTCTACACTTAGAGTTTTGTGATCAGTATCAAAAGGCATCATTTTTTCATCATGATCATCACACCCAATGCCTTTAATTTGAGGGTGTCCTAGTTTTTGATGGGTCCCACATCTCTTTGACAATCCAATCAAATCATCTATCTACAAATGTTCCCCAGGAGAAATTTTTTATAGAGGTTACCCTGTAAAACACTTCTCAAGAGCATTCATTCTTAGCACATCCTTGCAAAGCCCATTGGACCCATGCTAACCATATGGTAGGTGGGACCATCCACTTTGGCTCTCCCATGCACATGAGCATTGTCACATCCCCAAAAATGAAACTAAAGATTGTGAAATTAATGGAAAACTAGGGTTACGTGGAACTATGGTTCAGCATCGAGACATGGAAGGCGTTATGAACTCCTGACGACTCTACTAGCAAAGCTAATCTGTAGGCTACATCTTCCACTCTTTTAAGAATCTCAAACAGCTTAATGAATCCATGAGATAACTTGCCCGTTTACTTGAATCTAAGTGTCCCTTTGGTCGATGATACGTTAGGAACACATGATTGCCCACTGCAAACTCGAGCCTTAGTTTTTCATGTCAGCATTACTCTTTTGTCTACTCCTAACAATTTTCAGTTTGGCATGTATCTGTTGAACTTTCTCATTGGTATCACTGACTATCAATGGCCCATGAAAACTCCAAACACCAACCTCCTCCCAACAGATCAGGGTCCTACATTTGCACCCATACAATACCTTGAAAGGTGCCATATCAATACTTGAATGATAGCTATTGTTGTATGCAAACTCACAAAGTGGATGGCTTTTCTATCAATCCTTTTCAAAGTCCAACACACAAGCATACAGCATATCCTCTCATGTCTGATTGGCCCTCTATGTCTATCCATTTGTCTCAAAATGAAATGCTGTGCCTGTTGGAAATTTATACTAAAATCATACTTTTATGTATTTGTCTTTGACTGATTTATTTATTAGTAAAGTTTGTCTTTTCATCTTAATGAGAATTTGTATGGGCAAATGGTTCATTGTTATTTATTATGCATGTGTGTGCCTTTTATTCTATAAAGTAGACAAGTTGGTGTGTATAGTTCAACTTACACATAGAAGACTTCTTTGTTGGTTCTTATAGAATATAAGTTATTGCTCATAATCTTGATGGAGTTGGGCACACCATTAATACGATTGTAGCATTATGTTTTAGCAGGCTTGTTTTGGCTATGGGAAACGATATAGTTTCGACTCGTTATACTAGTACGCTTTGTGTATATTAAATAGAACTATTTTTGGGTTTATTGTCTTTATACTGACTATATAAGATGATTAACATCCAAATGGTTATTATGAGTTCTTGTACTCTTAATCCCGATAAAATAATAGACACATACATTTAGTGTTTGGTATTTTGATTTACAAAAGGAGTTAAACCTTTTTTTTTGGTCAATTAGATAACTACACTACGTGTATAGTAGATATTAGTTTATTGATAGAATCCACGTCCCATAATAAGGATTGATAATATCCCCTTGATGAAGCTTATAAGTCTTGATTATGTCAAACCCCGCAGGTGGACTTCGTGTCCAACATATCAAATAAGTTAAGTGTTAGGCCTCAAGGAATTACAAAGATATTGATTAAATATAGATGTCAGTAATTATTTAATTGATAGACATTTAAAATCTTAACTTTGGGAGATTAATAACCATTTAACAACAAGAAGGTCAAAATATTATTTTGAGACTAAGGACAGGAGTGCAATAATAATTCTTTAATGGACTAAATTATAATTTATGGAACTAGGATTCTAATTTGGGTCGAATTAGGGTTTTTTATTTTCATAAGAAGCCTATTCCTTATTTCCTTCTGAAGGTCCTTATTGTAACCTATAAATATACATATTACTCTTTAGGAAAGATAATAAGAGAAATCTCATTTTTTAGAGCAAAGAGAATTTGCAAAAGAATCCCACACCCCGATGCGAGTTCAAGCATAGAGGAATACAATAAAAGGTCCTGAGATTTTTTAGTTGCTGCAAGACTGAGATCAAATTAGAGAATCTTGTAGGTATGGTTCTTGAATCATCATCATCTAAAGATATTTTTGCAGTAATCTGTATGCAATATCTAGGGATTCTGGTGACTGCCTCCCAACAATGGTATCAAAGCTAGTTTTGATACTGCGCATGGAATGAACAGAACATAGTAAGATTATATATTGCTGTAAAAAAATGGAGATTACATTTGCTGTAACAAACCCTTGTTTTACAGCGGACTATCTAACCTTTATTTTATAGTGATTGATTTAGCTATCATGGTTACCATGTGTGTATGTTATGTGAATGGATCCCATGAATTAAATTCGTGGTTACTGTTGTACATATTTTTCAATATTTCATGGTAATGTAATTATATTGACATAGCATGTGAGCTCCATTGGTCAGGAGGCTTAGGATTCAATGTAATTTTTTGTGGTGATGTAATTATATTGAAATAGCATATGAACTCCATTCATCAAGAAGCTTAAGGTCAATGTAATTTTGTTTTAAGAAAGGACACTGGTTCTGAAAGCAAAAATCCGTGAATGGATAGCCTTGGACACCTTTTGCGAAACGTATGTTTTGATGAAATGGTAATAAAAAAGAAAAAGGATCCTACTTGACCATGATAACTATGACTCTTTATTATTATTATTATTATTATTTTTGTGCTTGGATGTCTATTATTATCATAACCTGCTGAATATGATATTAGACCTATTTAATAATGTTTGAAATAATGAAGTAGTAAACATAGGGTAACTTAGACATCTTGATAAACTATTACTGCAAAATTCTAAATTGGTCTTTATTAAACTGTTTTATAAGAACCTTCATTGTTATAAATAATAGTATGCTCTTCATCTGAGTCACTACTATTATTTATAGGACCAAAGTCATAGCAACTGTTTGGTTTTACTTGGCACAGTTTGTTGCCTTGATAGTAAAACTAATAGGTTATGTCCTATTTGAACAAAATAAGTATAGTAGAAGTCCTCACATCGAGGCATACTATGCATTTGTGTTTTAGATTGCCGTCGGATTCTTTTATTAATTAGCAGATGGAGTCATTTTCCTTTTATTTGAATCTAAAGTTTATTTGCATATCATAATTTGTTGATTATGTAATTCTCAGGATTTAAAATGGGTTCTTTCAATCCATTTGCAATTATTCTCAAAGAGCATAAACTCACTGGACCTAACTACAATGACTGAAAAAGAAACTTGGATATTGTACTAATTGCTGAAGAGTACAAATACGTGCTCACTGAGGTGTGCCCAAAGAAACCTATGAATGGTTATACCGATGTGGTGGCCTTCCAGGGACACAAAAATGGATCAAGGCCGATCAGATGGTGCGATATTACATGTTGGCATCTATGTCAAATGTTTCGCAACATCAGCATCAGTCTTCTCCTACTGCCTATGACATCATGTATAGTCTCAAGGAGACATTTGGCGATCAAGATCAGGCGGCTAGGTAGGTTGCTATGAAAGAACTGTTTAACACTAAGATGGATAATGGTACCTTTGTGAGGGACCATGTTCTGAAAATGATGGGACACCTCAATGAACTAGAGGTCCTTGGAGCTAAAATTGATGGGGAGACCCAGATCGATATCATTTTCTAGTCTTCAATTGATTCCTTTAAGAATTTTAGCCTAAATTACAACATAAACGAGCTCAATTTTTCTCTGGCAGAATTACTTAAGGAACTTCAAGCTGCTGAGGGCCTTCTGAAAAGGCCACCCAGTGTTCACATTGCTGAAAAAGGTTATGTTTCTATGCCGAAAGACAAAAAGAAATAAAAAAGGATCAAAATCATAACGCAGTTCCTCAAAGGGGCAATGGACCTCAAGAAGGAGTGAAAAAGCCTAAAGGCAAGTGTTTTCATTACAAGCGAGCAGGGCACTATAAAAGCAATGTCCAACTTATCTCAACAAAGTGAACAACAAAGGTAAATTTTATTCAATAGTTGTTGGAGCATGTTTGGTAGCTATATCTATCGATACTTGGTGTGCAGATCAGAAGCCATTAATCATGTTTGCAATTCTCTGCAGAAGTTCCAGGAAACCAGCCAGCTAAGTGATAGAGAGATTTATTTGCTTATAGGTGATGCTATGAGAGTGCCAATAGTTGCAATAGGAGATGTTTGTCTAAGTTTTAGTAGCGATAGGACCTTAATTTTAAAAGATTGTCTTTACGTTCCCTCCAATAGGAGGAATTTAATTTATGTATCCAAGTTGGTTAAAGACGGATATTCCATCTATTTTAATCAATTTGTGGTTATTTAGTACAATACGCATTTTTTCTATTCTGGTTTATTAGTGGATGATCTTTATATTGTTGATCCTATCTCTGCTAAACTACAACTGACTAAATAAAATAACACAATTACCCTACCATGTAAGAGAAAGGAACCTTCAAAATTGAACCAAACGTATCTTTGGCTGTAATGCTTGGGTTATATTAATCGAAACCGGGTATCAAGACTGGTTATAAATGAACCATTTGATTCATTAGAAGTGGAGGCACTTCCAGTCTATGAATCTTGTTTAAAGGGAAAAATGGCCAAGCAACCTTTTCCGGTAAAAAGCTATAGGGCCAAAGAATCATTAAAACTGGTTCACTTGGACTTGTGTGGACCCATGAATGTCCAGGCAAGAGGTGGCTTTGAGTATTTCATCACTTTTATTGATGACTACTCAAGGTCTAGGTACATTTACTTAATGCACCGTAAGTCCGAATGCTTTGAGAAATTTGAGTGTAAGGCGGAAATGGAGAATCGTCTAAGTATCAAGACACTATGATCTAATCGTGGTGGCGAGTACCTCTTTAGAGAATTTAGGGATTACTTAGCACAAGAAGGGATTACATCCTAATTGTATGCACCAGGTACACTTCAACAAAATGGTGTAACAGAAAGAAGGAATAGGCATCTTATGGATATGGTGAAATCAATGATGACTTATTCAGATTTGCTTAATTTGTTTTGGCGCATGCTCTATAAATGGTAGTATACATTCTAAATGTAGTTCCATCTAAGTCAGAACCTACTACAGCTACAAAACTATGGACTAGGCGCAAACCCAATTTAAAGCATGCTCGGATTTAGCGTAGTCCAGTTCTTGAACACATTAATTTGCACATTTTTAGGACTTAATTAGGTGAATGGCATCAATTTTTTATTCATTTTCACCATTTTGTGCAATTTTACTTAGGATTTGGATTTTTTTTTAAATTTTCTGCATTTTCATCATTTTATGCGTTTTTTCTCCGAAGAGTCCCATTAGAGTAGAACTGCATCCGGACAGCGCCCACTTCAAGTGGGCTCTTCAACATTTGATGGGTTAATTAGAATGTGCAGGAAGATGTGGAACCCACTTCACTCCAAGGAATCTTAAAATTTGAAAAGATCACAAACAGTGTGGATTGGATGAGAAAGTGTTAGTGTCACTGTAAGAACATGTTGTCAATTACGTGACCAAAGTGTAGTTCAGTTCTAGAAAGACCTAGTTCATCTCTGAAGCTCATTGAAGATCAAGCTAAGTTCAAAGAAGTTCAAGCAAGTTCAAGGAAGTTCAAGACCATTCAAGAAAGGCCTATCAATGAAGATTAAGCAAGTTCAAAGAAGTTCAAGATCATTCAAGAAGATCCTCTGTGAGTGCCAAGGGATAAAGTAACTGTGACCCTTCTTGCCCATAGAAATAGAATAGGAAAAAGGGTTTCTAATCACTCTGCATTTGTACTACGGCTTGGATCAC
Organism: Sextonia rubra; assembly: GCA_037013555.1. NCBI lineage: Eukaryota > Viridiplantae > Streptophyta > Magnoliopsida > Laurales > Lauraceae > Sextonia > Sextonia rubra. The sequence continues at coordinate 21,961,384 of JASUAD010000014.1, forward strand.
GGCTAAGCCATAGATCCTACGGCTCACTCTCCAGAGAGTATATTTTGAATCATTTTGTTCTACGGTTGACCCTACGGCTGCACTGAAAAATGTTACGGCTAAGCCGTAGTGTGTTTCACTGCTAAGCCATAAAATCTACGGGCCACAATCCAGAGAGTGCATTTGGCCATATAATGCCTACGGTTGACTTTGCGGCCAAGCCGAATGGCCTTCACGGCTAAGCCGTAGGGTGATTCACGGCTAAGCCATAAAGATTACGGGCTACTCTCCAGAGAGCAGTTTTTGGGAGATTTCAGCTTACGGCTAACCCACGACTAGGCCGAAAGGTGCTCACGGCTAAGCCGTATAAGGATTTACGGCTAAGCCGTAAGCTTAACCGTAAGAAGGAATTTTTGTTGAAACTGGTCAAACTAGCCATTGGATGTTGTCAGAGCATACGGCTAAGCCGTAGACCATTCTGTTCTTAGCCGTAGATCTATCCGTTGGAGCTCATCTGTATTTAAAGAAGACCTCTCCCTTGCTCCAACCATTGAATTTATTACTGTGAAAATCACTAGTATAGCTGAGCCTTTGCACCTCCATTAAAATCATCTTCAAAGCTCCCACAACCACCTACTCTCCAACACCACAAAGTGCCATTATTGTTTCAAGAAGAGTAGTTGGTGATTTAGGAAAGGCTCCATTAAATCTGAGAGAATATCTTATCCTTCCAAACCCTTTTAAAGCCTCTTCCCTTGGCTGAGTACTCATCTGAAGATCTTCATCACCAAGGAGCAAGAACAAGAGGCCAAAACTTGGAGGTAGTCTTTCAAGCATCAAGAGCACCACTCAAAACCAAGGTATACAATTCTTTGTTTAGGTGTTCTTTAATATTTCAATTCTCATTGCTGTATTTGGTGGAAGACAAACCACCGCATCAAAAATTGTTGTAGTTGGTGGACTAGATCAAGGATCAACCACCTGATCAAAAACCCCAGTTGGTGGAAGACAAACCACCGAATCAAAAAACTATTGGAAGAGGTGTGTGTTATGTAAGTACCTCTTATTTAGTGGAACCAAGAGAGATTGCTTTTGAGAGTGGATGTAGGTCTAGGACCGAACCACTATAAATCACTGTGTTTATTGCTTGTTGTGTGTGGATGTTGCCTTGCATTCTTGTCACTTGAGTTGATCATCATTTCTAAGCTACATCTTTATTACTCTAGTTGCATTTCTACACACTGTAAGCACTCACAACTCTGAATATCTCTCTTAATCTTCTTGGGGACTCTCAATTTTAATTAATCTTTCAGATTGCACACTAATAAAACCTAATTTTTGAAAAGAAATTTTTAATAGTCCTATTCACCCCCCCTCTAGGACTTGGTGAGATCTAGCTATTACACTTTCAGAAAGATCTCTATAATTTATTCTTTCCTTGTCATGTGGAGTAATTTTGTTCCTTACCTATCATGTATATCCAATGCACAAATCACCCACATCAGTTAACATGGAAGGTGATCCTATTCCAACTCACAATGTCAAATCCAAGAGAGAATTTTCAGCTGGATGATCTCTCCCAACCTATGGTCAAAGATCCTCACAACCCATCACATGTGAAGATTGGAGCAATTTTAGAAGGGAATCCTCCATGCGGCACAAACATCCTTATATCCAACTCATCTCAGTGGGATATGATAACAAAACTGGAATGATGATGAGAATATGATTGGGTTGGAAGTGATTGCACTATCACGAGGCCCATGTAAATCTTTGTATTCCATGGGTGCCTTGAGACAAGAGAAACATTATAAAAGGAACACCACTCACCAAAAAGTGGACGTACACTCCATTTCTCTCTATCTCTCATACCCTTCACTACCATCCCCTTCCATAATCCCTATCTCTACTTCTCTCTCCTCTCTCCTTTCTCATCTTTTCTTTTACTAGTAAAAAAAAGAGAGAATATTTGTGGGAATTCTGGAGCCCTGTTCCAGAACTAGGCTAGAAGAGTGTGAGAGAACATTGTAATTGCCATGAAGTGCTCAATGAAAATAATATATTTTGCAATGAAGGAGTAGATTTGTGGATCGGAGTGTCTGATAAAGTTAAGTGTTTCTCATCATTATTCTATGTGATTTGATTCAATCATATATATATTCTTTTTCTTGTGTGTTTATTATAAAAATAAATCTGCCTTTTGTCATTGACAACCTATGTTATTCAAATTTTATATGAGCAGTGCTTTAATCACGTATATTTTCTTAATAGATTATTCTTAGATTGAAATTCTTTGATAGTCTATTTTTTTATTAATATGTGATCTTTAGTTAAGTTCATAATTTCATTAGGTAAAGGAGATTTTTATCTTCAATAAATTGTGAAAAATTGTGCTATTGATTGCCAAATTATCCAAATCAGAAACATTGATTTGTTTTTTATTTGAAGGATTTGGGGGACAAATTAGTTTATTAATTGCACAGAATGATGGTGGGATTACTTAATGGATTCATGACATTCTGATCTGTATTTTCTCATTTTCTTTTTCTTTCTTATGCGCTTTAGATTATAATTTTTCAATCTTATTATTGCTTAATTTTTCTATCCATCTTGTCATTACCATAAAAAAAATTAGATTTTAATAAAAAAAAGATTTTAATACTGCTCCCTGTGGGTTCGACTTGTACTTGCCATTGTCTCAAAAGGACAACTGTGCACTTGCAGTATTAAATGATCGAATTTAATTTCACAACAAGTTTTTGGCGCCGTTGCTGGGGAGCCAAATCAAAATTTTTTTATTAAATCTATTTTTTTTAAAAGGTGCATTCATATTCACCATTAAGTTGCATTCTTAGTTATTCAATCATTTAGTTTGTTTCCTTCACCTTGTTTGAAATTAGTGGTAGTTTGTTTTTCTTTTTTTAATTATTTATTCTTTCTAAAAAAACAAAAAAACTAAATTTTTTTCATTTTTTTAGTATTTTATTGCATTTCCAAAAAAAATTCAAAAAAATTTTTTTCTCTGAATTTTAGAAGTTAAAAAGTCAGTAAAAAAAGGTTTTTCTTTTTTATTTTTTTTAGAGTAGCTTTTATTTATTCCTTTTAGGATTCTTTTAAAGAAAACTATTTGTTAAAAAATTTTTTTTTTCTAATTCGAATCTCAAAAAAAAAAATCTCTAGGTTTCATTAGATTTTTTTTAGTTTTAGTTTGATTAGAATTAGGTTCATTTGATTTTTTTTTTCAATTTGAATGGTTTAGATAATTTTTCAATTTTTTTTTGGTAACTTAGAGTTATTATTATTATTATTATTATTATTTTCATCTCTTTATTCTAGATTAGGACAAGATTTCAATTTTTCTTTATAGGAATTTCATTCAAATTAGGAATTACTAACACTTGTTTTTATTTTTGGTAGTTTGCATTGGGTAGAGAGATTGGACAAAAACAGGAAATTGCAGGGATTGCTATATAAAAAGAAAGTCCAATGACATTGAATTGCTTGCAAGAACTGCTAAAAAGAAGATAAGCCTACATAAGATAAGATTTGCGTGGATCCACTGTAGGATCTTCTATCATTAACCCACGAATCTTTTTCTGCAAGTGGGCCTGGTTGATTTAAAATTTTGTAAATTATGACTGCTTGTATGGCACATAATTTAAATTGGACCCACATACTTAGTTAAGGGCAACTTACCCCAAAGAAAATAAGGACTGGATTTCATCGCCAGATCCTTGGCCATCTAGGTTTAACCATCTCTCACATTAGGATCCTAACTTTAATTAAAATCAAGTAGCAACGAGACCCTAGGATTTGGGCTCAGTAGGACGAAGACCACTGATGGTTGAACTAATTGCACTCCTTAACTGAAGTTGATGCCCAAGAAAGCCTTTGCCCCTGAGGGTGCGATAGTTTAACTGTTCAGGGAACTGGTACTTAAGCGAGTTCATCCCCACCACTCCTTGGTGGCTGCCTGGTCAGCTAAGGTTTCATAGGACTGAATTGGAGGCCCAAGTGTTCTCTTCACCCGTTAGGAGCTGTCTAGTGTCTAGGTTAACCCTATGACCTTTCTTGTGCTCAATTTTTGTGCATGACTGCCTAATTTCTGCATCATATTAGGATTATTAGGACTTTGCATATAGATTAGGTTAACATATTTTTTTCTTTTTTATTTTAGTGTTGAACTCGGTGCATGCAATCTAAACCTGAGAGGAAGAAATTGTGGGAATGCAAAAACCATAGGTTGATCAAGATAAAGCCCAAGTTAACCGTAACCATCATAGGTAGTTCATCAATTTTTGAAGAAAAGATGGTTGAAGGAGGGTAAATAGACCCACCCATGACTTTAAGGGAGTACATGTACCCCCACCAGGACAACTCAACTGTCCTGTATTAGGTTGCCCCAGACTAATGCTACCTTTGAGATTAAATCTAGAATGATCTAGATGCTCCCGGTGCTCCGTGGGGTAGACCAAGAAAACCCATATCAACATGTCAGGGAATTTGAGGACATTTGTGGAACCATGAGAATAAATCATATGATAGAAGATGCCCTCAAGCTTAGATTATTCCCTTTCTCCATGAAAGAAAAGGCTGAAGCTTGGCTTTATGCCTTACAAGCTGGGTCCATCACTACATGGGCTAAGCCAGCCGAAGAATTTTATAAGAAATTTTATTCCAAACAGAAAACCACTTCGATTAGGCAGGCCATCAATGGATTTTATCAGATGGATGGGGAGACACTCTTTAATTATTTGGATCGGTTTAAGGACCTCTTGATCCAATGTCCCCACCATGGATTTGAAATGATCCGATTGGTCCAGATTGTGTATGAGGGCATGGATTACCCAACTAAGCAAATGGTAGAATCTTTCTGTAGTGGGAATTTTACACAAAAAATAGTGGATGAAACATGGATATTTTTGTAAGAAACTGCTAATAATACATTGCAGTGGGCCCCCATCAAAAGGGAGCCCTCCAAACCCTCCATTCCTGAGAAAGGAAGGATGTTCAAGATTGAACCCAAGATTGAAGCAGAGGCCAAATTGGCCACACTGATGAGGAGGATAGAGGCCTTAAAGATGAATCAAATGCCTGCTCCAAACACTTTGGAGTCACTGAAATATAATCAGGCCTTGAATGGTGAAATTGACTCAACAACTTTGGGTCAGGCCGAATATGTTAAGGAGGTAAACGCGCTTTATCAAAACACTCGTTTTGATAATCAACAAAAGTATGACCCATTCTCGAACACATACAATCCAGGTTGGAGGGACAATCCAAACTTTTCTTGGACTAAGGGTCCAACTCAGGGTGGGCCATCTCAGGCCAATGCCCCACCTGGTTTCCAAATGCCCAATTTCAACCCCAATCCACTAACCCAAAGGGTTGATTCCTTGGAAGAGGCCATGAAATTTATGTCTCAGAGTACTGCTCAATTCCAGCAAACTACTACTCAAATTTTAAATGGCCATACTCAGACCCTTGCAAAATTGAATATCAGATGAGCCAACTAGCCAAATCCATGAGCACTAGAGACAAGGGAACCTTCCCTAGTCAACCTGAGCCAAATCCTAAGGGCCAAGTTGTTCATGATAACAAAGGAAAAGGCCAGAGCAGGTCAAATCAATAATCACTCTTAGGTCAGGTACACAAGTTGATAACAAGGTAGAACCACCCAAGGAACCTAAGGAAGAATCAAGTGAGGATGTGGAAACTGAGGAACCGAGTGTGAATGCTAAACCATCACCTATTGAACCCACTCCTAGGGCTTACATTCCCAAGGCACCGTACCCCCTAAGGCTAGGACCCAGAAAATCAACTGCCCAATTAGATAAAATGTTAGAAGTATTTAAACAAGCGAGAATCAACATTCCATTACTTGATGTTATCCAACAGATTCCAGCCTATGCCAAATTTTTGAAGGACCTTTGCACCTTCAAAAGGACTAGCAATGTACCTAAAAAGGCTTTTCTAGATCAACAAGCTAGCTTAATAATTTCCTGCCCAACCCCGGTAAAATACAAGGACCCAGGGTGTCCTACCATTTCTTGCCAAATCGGGGACCATCACATAGAGAAAGCTTTGCTAGACTTAGGTGTGAGTGTGAACCTTCTTCCATACTCTATTTACAAAGAATTAGGTTTGGGGGAGTTGAAAAAGACCCATGTGACCTTGCAATTAGTTGATGCATCGATTCGATACCCCAAAAGGGGTAGTCAAAGACGTTCTAATCAAAGTTGGAGACTTTGTGTTTCCCGTTGATTTTGTTGTCTTAGATACAAAACACACATCTGAGGCTGAACCCAAAATACCAGTGATTTTAGGAAGACCATTCCTAACCACCTCAAATGCCTTGATCAATTGTACAAATGGAGTGATGCAAATTTCTTTAGGACCATGACTGTTCAAGTGAACATTTTTAATGTTAGTAAGTAACCTCCTAATGAGGATGATGGGTTTTTGAAGTCAGTTATATTCATGAATTAGTGGAAAATCACTCACCCCATTTTAATCTTGATGATCCACTAGAGGCTTATCTGGCCCACTTTGGAAGTGATTTTGACATAGATGGGCAAATTGAGGAAGTCAATGCTCAGTTAAACTCAACACCAATCATGAACTATACTAGGTGGCAACCGAAGCATGAAATTTTGACTCCATCTGCTTCACCACCTATCCTATCTGTTGTAGAGCCCCTAAGTTAGAACTTAAGCAGCTGCCAGACAGTTTGAAGTATGTGTTTTTAGGCCCCCTAAACACCCTTCCAGTGATTATAGCTTCAGATTTGGACCCTGTCCAAGAGAAGAAACTTATAAACATTTTGGATGAACACAAGGAAGCTATAGGGTGGTCCATAGCAGACATCAAAGGAATAAGCCCGTCTGTGGTCCAACATAGAATCCATTTAGAGGAAAATGCAAAACCCTCTCGTGAACCATAGAGGAGACTAAACTCAAAAATGAAAGAAGTGGTCAGGTCAGAGGTTCTAAAATTACTGGATGCAGGGGTGATCTACCCCATCTCTGATAGTGCATGGGTGAGCGCAGTACTAGTGGTACCAAAGAAATCAGGAATTACAGTGGTTCAAAATGAGGGTAATGAATTGATACTCACTAGAATACAGACTGGATGGAGGGTGTGCATTGATTATAGGAAGCTGAATTCAGTGACTCGAAAAGATCATTTTCCCCTCCCATTCATGGATCAAATGCTTGAAAGGTTAGCCGGTCATGCTTACTACTGTTTTCTTGATGCTTCTTCTGGCTATAATCAAATTCCAATTTCACCTGAGGATCAAGAAAAGACCACTTTTACCTGTCCTTTTGGCACATTTGCTTACAAACGCATGCCATTTGGGCTATGCAATGCACCAGCCAGCTTTCAAAGGTGCATGATGAGCATATTTTCTGACATGGTGGATAGATTCATTAAGGTGTTCATGGATGACTTTTTGGATTTTGGCAATTCTTTTGAGGACTACTTATACCATTTGTCCCTTGTGCTTGAAAGGTGTAAAGAGAAAAATCTGGTTTTAAATTGGGAGAAATGTCATTTCATGGTAAAACGAGGGATAGTCTTGGGACACATTATTTATAAGAAAGGGATTGAGGTGGACAAAGCAAAAATTGACTTAATCTCAAAATTACCACCACCAAGATCTGTAAAACAAATTCGATCATTCCTGGGCCATGCTGGTTTTTATCGTAGATTCATAAAGGACTTTAGCAAAATTGCTAAACCTTTGTGCCAATTGCTGACAAAAGAGGCCCCATTTGAATTTGATGAAAATTGTCTAAAGGCCTTTGAGAGACTGAAAAAGGAGCTAACCTTAGCTCCTATAATCCAACCACCTGATTGGACCATTCCATTTGAACTTATGTGTGATGCATCCAATACTGCCCTCGGGGTTGTTTTAGGTCAACGGTTTGGGAAATTACCTCATGTGATTTACTATGCTAGTAGGACCCTCAATGATGCACGGTTAAATTACACAACCATTGAAAAAGAATTGCTAGCTGTGATTTTTGCCTTGGAGAAATTTCGGTCCTACTTGATAGGATCCAAAGTCATCATCTATACAGACCATGCAGCCTAAAAGCATCTTCTTTCAAAAAAAGATGCAAAAGCCAGATTGATTCGGTGGATACTTCTGCTACAAGAATTTGATTTGGAAATAAGAGACAAGAAAGGATGTGAGAACGTTGTGGCTGATCATCTTTCGAGGTTACCTTTAGAGCCATCTGATGAGGTCCCACTAAATGACAATTTTCCAGATAAACAATTGCTGAGTATTTCTCAAATCCCTTGGTTGTCAAATATAATCAATTACCTTGTTACAGGGGAGATGCCTGGCCATTGATCAAAACAAGATCAATCAAAATTTCTATCTGCGGTCAAGTACTTTTTCTGGGATGACCTGTATATTTTTAAGTATTATCCAGACCAAATCATCAGGAGATGCATCCCTGATCATGATCACTATTCAGTCATTTCATTCTACCATGATCATGCATGTGGGGGCCATTTTAGTTTAAAAAAGGCAGCCGCAAAAATTTTGCAGTGTGGATTTTATTGGCACACAATCTTTAAAGATTGTTACACTTTCTGTTTGAACTGTGAGCGGTGTCAAAAGCTCGGTCAGCTTAACCGGAGGAATATGATGCCCTTGAATCCCATACTCATTGTGGAAATTTTTGATGTGTGGGGAATTGACTTTATGGGGCCATTTCCAAATTCCTTTGGAAATCTTTACATTTTACTAGCAGTAGACTATGTTTCCAAGTGAGTAGAGGCCATACTGACAAAAAGGAATGACCACCATGTGGTGATCAAGTTTATGAGAGATCACATCTTTTCTCGCTTTGGTAACCCTAGGACGATAATTAGTGACGACGGCACCCATTTTTGCAATCGTCCCTTTGAGCATTTGTTAAAAAAATATTCTGTCACCTATAAGGTTGCTACACCTTATCACCCACAAACAAGTGGCCAAGCAAAAATCTCAAATAGGCAAATTAAACAAATTTTGGAAAAGATGGTCAACCCCACTCGGAAAGACTGGTCTCTGCAATTGATCGACGAACTATGGGCCTATCGAACCACCTACAAAACACCTTTTGGGATGTCCCCATATTGGTTGGTCTATGGGAAAGCTTGCCACTTGCCTGTTGAATTGGAACATAGAGCTTATTAGGCTATCAAAAAGTTTAATTTTGACTTACCACTGCAGGTAATCTGCGCAAATTGTAACTCAATGAGTTGGAAGAACTTAGGAATGATGCCTATGAGAATGCCAAGGTTTACAAGGAGAAGATGAAGCTAAACCATGATAAGTCCATTTTGAGAAAATCATTTGAACCAGGTATGAAAGTTCTTTTGTATAATTCCCGGTTACATCTCTTTCCAGGGAAATTAAGAACTCGGTAGACTGGTCCATTCATTGTCAGAACTGTTTACTTTCATGGTGCTGTGGAAATTGAAAACCTAAAAAATGGCGATGTTTTCAAAGTCAATGGTCAACAGTTGAAACCATTTCTCGAGCTGAAAGACAAACATACTGACGAGGTCCTTCTTCAGGATCCGATCTACTCAAAATAAGTATCATCATTGCTTTCACCCCATTGCATATATATATCATTTATCACATTGAGGACAATGTTCAGTCTAGGTTGGGGGGTGCGCGGAACTTAGTTGCTTGTTTCAATTTTTTTTTTCAAAAAAATAAAAATAAAAATTCTTGTTTCAATTTTATTTTGTTTAAAAAAAATTAGGAATTTTTGGTCTAGCTGAATAGGTTAAACTTAGCGCTTGTTGGGAGGTAACCCAATGGTTTCCAGTTACGTTCAGTGCATTTGGTTTGTGTCAAACCTTAATGTTCCTTCCGACATCAAGATCATCATTGTGATGAAAATAAGGGAGGCCTTCGAGCAGGAAATGAAAGCGAAACAATCGCTGCCATTTGATGGTACAAGCCTCTGTGCCATTAAACGTAGAGCTAAGAGAATTGATTGTTGCTATCGTTGTTTGAGATTTAATTGTGACTCAATTTTTAGAGAAAATGGAAAAAGATGCAATGGATTAGTCTGGTCGTCATCAAGTAAAGAAAGGAGAAAACTACTGATTCAGGAACTGCTAAGTAAGACCAAAGAAATTTGGTCTGAGACAGGTTACGTCGGTTGGGACCAAAACGAATACTTGATGAGCCAAGATGAAACATAGCCACAGTAGTCAACTCTTCTGGGAATTTGATGTTAAAAGACCCCTATGTCGGTATGGGACGGACCAACTTAAGCTGCATTTAATTTTATGTCTTAGCTTATTTTGCAAAAAAAAAAAAAAAAGAGTTCTTAGGAAAAGAAAGTTTTCAAAAGAATTAAGGCGAATTGAAGATATTTATGGAATTTAGAATTTTCAAATTTTTGGCAGGAAGTAAAAAGAAAGTCCACTTTTTCTAAATAATAAAGCTCCTCAAAAAGTTACCTAAACTTGTCTCCACTATATACACTTTACATTTCTCGAAGTTTGAATAGGAAGCTAAAATGCTTGCTTTTAGAAATTTTTCGAAAGATTTAACGAGAACCTAAGATTTAGTTTATAAATATTTTTCTCTCTTGATTCATCAAAGGGAATTAATTCGGGCAAAGTGAAAAGGGCTACCTTTTGTTCGGGGATCAGAGTGCTTCTCCTCATTCTTTTGAAAAAAAAAGAGTGTTGAATAATGTTTTGTGACTAGTTTGGGTTCATAGCTTCTTTAACTCGAGTTAGTAAGCCCACAAGGGTATATCTATACCTAGTGCCCTAAAGCCATTTGGTTTGAGAGTCATTGGCCTAATGCTCATTACATGGGTTAATTAGAACGCTTAAGGGACCTAAACATTGCACTGTCACATGTGATTAAAAAGCTTTGTGTGTTACAAAAAAAAAAGAAAAAAAAACAAAAAAAACAAAAAAAAGAGAGGAATAGGAGAAGTTCTCCGACTCTTAATAATAGTGTGAAGCCGTTATAGTAGCCTTGAGAGGAGGGAATTTATTGTGGGTGAATTCTTGGGGGATCGGACGGTTTAAAGGAAAATTTTGTTTAAGTGGCATTGTTGTGGAATATTCAAGCTGATAGTGATGTATACATCTTTCATTGTGCACACAAGTCTTAGTATGAATTTGAGAAAGCTTTTGAAAATAAAATAGTGGACCGAATTTTGAAAAGTCTGAATTCTCGATCATTCCAAATTTCGAAAGTATTCGATAGGAGTGGATTTTCTTTTGAGAAATTTCTTTTACCTTGCTGCTTTTGAAAAAAAATTTTGTGGGTATATTCACTGTAAGCCCTCACGAGGCAAAACTCGTCCACTAGGGTAATCTAAGGGTTTAAGGGCTTGTTGCATATGCTAAATGCAACCGAGAGTACCAGCGAAAGTGGTTTCCTTTTCATTTTCATCTTTTTTTTTTTTTGTTATTTGTTATCTTAGACTAAGTCAAAGAACTTCATTGTTTTTCACAACTTTTGCTAAGGGACTAGCAAAAGACTAGCTAGGGGTGTGTTGAACACATGGATTTGCACATTTTTAGGACTTAATTAGGTGAATGGCATCAAGTTTTTATTCATTTTCACCATTTTGTGCAATTTTACTTAGGATTTGGATTTTTTTACATTTTATGCATTTTTATCATTTTATGTGCTTTTTCTTCGAAGAGTCCCATTAGAGTATAACTGCGTCCGGACAGAGCCCACTTCAAGTGGGCTCTTCAACATTTGATGGGTTAATTAGAATGTGCAAGAAGATGTGGAACCCACTTCACTCCAAGGAATTTCAAATTTTGAAAAGATCACAAACAGTGTGGATTGGATGAGAAAGATATCTATAATTTATTCTTTCCTTGTCATGTGGAGTAATTTTGCTGCTTACCTGTCATGTATATCCAATGCACAAATCACCCACATCAGTTGATATGGAAGGTGATCCTATTCCAACTCACAATGTCAAATCCAAGAGAGAATTTTCAGTTGGATGATCTCTCCCAACCTATGGTCAAAGATCCTCACAACCCATCACATGTGAAGATTGGAGCAATTTTAGAAGGGAATCCTCCATGCGGTACAAACATCCTTATATCCAACTCATCTCAGTGGGATATGATAACAAAATTAGAATGATGATGAGAATATGATTGGGTTGGAAGTGATTGCACGATCATGAGGCCCATGTAAACTTTGTATTCCATGGGTGCCTTGAGACAAGAGAAACATTATAAAAGGAACACCACTCACCAAAAAGTGGACGTACACTCCATTTCTCTCTATCTCTCATGCCCCTCACTACCATCCCCTTCCATAATCCCTATCTCTACATCTCTCTCCTCTCTCCTTTCTCATCTTTTCTTTTACTAGTAAAAAAAAGAGAGAATATTTGTGGGTATTCTGGAGCCATGTTCTAGAACTAGGCTAGAAGAGTGTGAGAGAAAATTGTAATTGCCATGAAGTGCTCAATGAAAATCATATATTTTGCAATGGAGGAGTAGATTTGTGGATCGGAGTGTCTGATAAAGTTAAGTGTTTCTCATCATTAGTCTATGTGATTTGATTCTATCATATATATATATTCTTTTTCTTGTGTGTTTATTATAAAAATAAATCTGCCTTTTGTTATTGACAACCTATGTTATTCAAATTTTTATATAAGCAATGCTTTACTCACGTATATTTTCTTAATAGATTATTCTTAGATTGAAATTCTTTGATAGTCTATTTTTGATTAATATGTGATCTTTAGTTAAGTTCATAATTTCATTAGGTAAAGGAGATTTTTATCTTCAATAAATTGTGAAAAATTGTTCTCTTGATTGCTAAATTATCCAAATCAGAAACATTGATTTGTTTTTTATTTGAAGGATTTGGGGGACAAATTAGTTTATCAATTGCACAGAATGATGGTGGGATTACTTAATGGATTCATGACATTCTGATCTGTATTTTCTCATTTTCTTTTTCTTTCTTATGCGCTTTAGATCTAGAATTTTTCAGTCTTATTATTGCTTAATTTTTCTATCCCTCTTGTCATTACCATAAAAAATTAGATTTTAATAAAAAAAGATTTTAATAGTGCTCCCTGTGGGTTCGACCTGTACTTGCCATTGTCTCAAAAGGACAACTGTGGACTTGCAGTATTAAATGATTGAATTTAATTTCACAACACTAGCACACATGTTGAAAGGGAACACAAATAAGTTGAAACCAAGAATGAAAGTTTGTACTTTTATTAGATATCTTAGAGGAGCAAAAAGTGGTTTGTTTTATAATCCTTAAGATCGGAAGGTCATTATTAGCACCAATGCCCAATTCTTAGAAAAGGACTATGTAATGAACCACAAACCCAAAAGTTGAATTGGTCCAGAGGAATTGAGAAGAGAGAAACCTACTTAAGCGTTTCCATTACCAATAGCATAGGAAGAGATGCCACAAGATGGAGAATTTGATGTTCCATTACCCCGTCGTAGTGGGAGGATTGCCAAGTATCATGCTAATGACACTCTAGGTGAACCCACCAACATGCTGGGTGATGAGCCAAATCAGCAAGTCGATGATGGTACACCAGGATTAGTTTTAGCACGGCATGACACTACTCATACACAGACACAAGATGTGCCTCGTCATAGTGAGAAGGTTATTCGTCAACCCAAGAGGTATATGTTCTTGGGAGAGTCATTTAACAAAGTCCCTGATGATCTAAATACCAAACCTTGTAACTATAATGAAGCACTCCAAGATAAAGATGTCGAACTATGGCAAAAACCTATGAAATTATAAATGGAGTCTATGTACTCTAATCAAGTCTGTGATCTTATAGAACCACTAGAGGGGATAAAACCTATCGGTTATAAGTGGGTATACAAGAAGAAAACCGAAGTGGATGGAAAGGTTAAAACCTTCAAAGCTAGGCTTGTTGTGAAAGGGTTTATTCAGAAAAAAGGAATCAATTATGAGGAGACCTTCTCGCTAGTAGCCATGCTGAAATCTATCCGGATTCTTTTATCCATTGCGGATTATTTCGATTAAGAAATTTAGCAAATGGATATCAAGATAGCTTTCCTTAATGGAAATCTTAATGAGTGTATCTATATGGTACAACCAAATGGATTCATAATTAAAGGCTGTGAGAACATGTTGTGCAAGCTTAAGAGGTCCATTTATGGACTTAAGCAGGTGTCTAGATCTTGGAACATTCATCTTGATCAAGCTATTAAATCTTATGGTTTCTAACAGAACCCTAATGCATCCTGCGTGTGTAAGAGATGCAATGGCAGTGTAGTGGTTTTCTTAATACTTTATGTAGATAACATCCTACCATTGGAAATGATATCAGGGTGTTGTCTTTGGTTAAAGTATGGTTGAGCAGTCAGTTCAATATAAAGGACTTAAGATAAGTCAGTTACATTTTAGGGATCAAGCTCCTGGGAGATCGAAAACAAAGAATATTGGGCTTATCTCAAGCAGCTTATATTGATGCGATTCTTGCCCGTTTTAGCATACTAGATTCCAAGAAAGGGCCTTTCAAACATGGAATTACTTTATCTATGGATTAGTGTCCTAAGACACCTAATAAGATAGAAAAGATGAAGGAAGTGCTTTATGCTTCCGCAGTGGGAAGCCTCATGCATGTAATGCTATGTACTAGACCTGATATTTGTTTTGTTGTTGGTATGGTTAATAGATACTAGTCTAATCTAGGGAGAGAACATTGGGCTAAGGTAAAGCATATACTTAAGTAACTTAATAGGACTAGAAATTATATGCTGATTTACCAGGCCGAGAGTTTGATACCCATTGGGTACACAGACTCGGACTTCTAGTCAGATAATGATGCCATGAAGTCAATCTCAGGATTTGTATTTACCTTAGGAGTGAAGCCATAAGTTGGAGGAGTGTTATGCAATCATATACTGCTGACTCTACTAAGGAAGCTGAATATGGCAGCTTCTGAAGTAACCAAGGAGACAGTTTGGCTCAGAAACTTCTTGTTGGATCTAGAAGTAGTACCTTCGGTAAAATTACCTATAATACTTTAGTGTGATAATACCAGTGCAGTTGCTAATGCAAAAGAATCCAAGATACATAAGAAAGGTAAGTACATCCAGCATAAGTATCATCTCATATGAGAAATCGTATAGAGGAATGATATAATTGTGACCAAGATTGCATTGGTGGACAAGCTAGCAGATCCTTTTACAAAGAGCTTATCAGCAAAGAGCTTTGATAGTCATGTGAAGGGAATGGGATTAAAATACATGTCAGCATGGCTTTGAGTCTAATTGAGAGATTGTTGGAAATTTATACTAAACGCATACTTTTATGTATTTGTTTTTTACTGATTTATTTATTAGTAAAGTTTATCTTTTCATCTTAATATGAATTTGTATGGGCAAATGATTGCATTGTTATTTGTTACGCATGTGTATATCTTTTATTCTATAAAGTAGACAAGTTGGTAAGTAGAGTTCAGCTTACACATGGAAGACTTATTTGTCGATTCTTACAGAATATAAGTTGTTGTTCATAATCTTAATGGAGTTGGACACACCATCGGTACGACTGTAGCATGATGTGTTAGCAGGCTTGTCTTGGCTGCGGGAAATAATATAGTTTTGACTCATTATGGTAGTACACTTTGTGTGTATTGAACATGATTGCTTTTGGGTTTATTGTCATTATACTGATAATATCAGTTGATTAACATCCAAATGGTTATCATGAGTACCTATACTCTTAATCTTGATAAAAATAATGGACACATACATTTAGTGTTTAGCATTTTGATTTACAAAGGAGTGAAACCTCTTATTGGTTAATAATCTCAGTAAATTGGATTACTATACTACGTGTATGGTGGATATTAATTTTTTGACAGAATCTACGTCCCGTAATAGGGATTGATGATATCCCCTTGATGAAGCTTATAATTCTTGATTATGTCAAACCCTACAGGAAGACTTTGTGTCCGACATATCAAATAAGTTAAGTGTAAGATCTCAAGGAATTACAAAGATATCCATTAAACATAGATGTCAGTAATTTTTAACCGATAGATATCTAAAATCTTAAATTAGAGAGATTAATAAGCATTTAATAATAAGAAGCTCGAAATATTATTTTAAGAATAAGGACAGGAGTGCAATTATAATTCTTTAATGGGCTGAATTGTAATTTATGGAATTAGGATTCTAAATTAGGTCGATTAGATTTCCTATTTCCATAAAAAGCCTAGTCCTTATTTCTTTCTTAAGTTCCCTATTGTAGCC
The DNA here is from genome assembly GCA_037013555.1 of Sextonia rubra. Lineage (NCBI taxonomy): Eukaryota > Viridiplantae > Streptophyta > Magnoliopsida > Laurales > Lauraceae > Sextonia > Sextonia rubra. The sequence continues at coordinate 21,977,656 of JASUAD010000014.1, forward strand.
TATAAATATGTGCTATTGCTCTCTAGGAAAGATAACAATAGAGATCTCATTTTTTTAAAGCAAAGAGAATTCGCAGAAGAAGCCCTCGCCCGTGTGTGAGTTCGAGCATAAAGGAATATAGTAGAAGGTCTTGAGATTTTTGAGTTGCTGTAAGACCGAAATCAAATCAGAGAGATCTAACAGGTATAGTTCTTGAATCATCATCTAAAAATATTTCCACAGTAATTTGTATGTAATATCTAGGGATCCTGGCGGCTACCTCCAAACAGTGCTGAAGTTCAAAGTAGAACCAAGTGCCTCTTGAAGTCGTGTCCAAAACTTGCTTAGAAACCTTGGATCTCTATCTAAGATGATTACTACTACTACACCATGCAATCTGACTATTTCCTCCATGTACATTTTGGCCAACTCATCTCTAGGTGTCTTCACACTCATCGGTAGAAATGTGCAACTTTGGTTAACCTGTCTACTATCACCCAGATACTATCTTTACCATGAATCATTGGAAGTCCTGATATGAAGTCCATCATGATGTGTTCCCATTTACAATTTGGAACTACCAACTGTTTCAAAAGTCCAAGGGTCTTTTGTGTTCTGCCTTAACTTGGTGACACACCAACCAAACACCTGGAAACAAACCTTGCAATCTCCTTTTTCGTGTTGTTCAACTAGTAATAACTGCGGAGATTCTGATACATCTGTGTACTACCAGGTGGATGGTGACACAAGAGTGGTGCTTCTCTATTAGAATTTCATTCTTCAACTCCTCTATATTTAGCATACATAATCTATCCTAATAGTACAACAAACTATCTATCAATTTGAAGTCTGGCTTGCTCCCAATCTGCTCAATCACGTTGACCAACTTTGGATCCACTGTCTGTGTGCTTTTAATTCTACCCAAAATTTCTATCTTCTTGACAAACATGTTGGCAATCATCACTCTATCATTAGCCGACTATAAGCCAACTCCTAAATCCAAAAACATATCTCCCAAGACCATTATGCTAGCAAACATGCATTTTTCGCTAATTTTTTGCTTAGTGCATCTGCCACTACATTGGTTTTCCCAATGGTATTTGATCAAAAAATTGAAATCCTTAACATATTCCATCCATTATATCTACCTCATGTTCAACTATGGCTGAGTGAACAAATACCAAAGACTGATGTGGTCCGAATGCATTTCAAATCTCACACCCTGCAGATAATGCCTCCACATTTTCAACGCCAAAACTACTATTGCAAGCTCGAGATCGTGCATAGTTCTCGTGTTCGTAAGTTGTCTAGATCCATAAGCAACAACTTTTTCATCTTGCATAAGTACGCATCCTAAGTCAACTCCTGAAGCATCTATGTAAATCACAAACTTACCACTCTCTGAAGGTAGTGTGAGTACATGAGCTATAGTCAACTGAGTTTTCAACTCTTGAAAACTGCCTTCACACTCGTCAAACCAAATGAAAGGTACATCTTTCCATGTTAACTTGGCCAATGGCACTGCAATCGAGGAAAATCCTTGCACAAATCTTTTGTAGTAACTTATGAAACCAAGAAAATTGCGTGTCTTTGACACTGAAGTGTGTCTCTTCCAACTGACAACTGACTCGACCTTCACTGGATTCACTGCCAAACCATATCTGCTAATGATGTGACTAAGGAAAGACACCTGCTCTAGCCAGAACTCACACTTACTCAATTTCACATAGAGCTAGTGATCCCTGAAAGTCTATAATGATAATCTAAGTTGGTTCTCATGTTCCTCTCGAGACTTGGAGTACACTAACACATCAACAATGAAAAGCACTATGAACTGATTGAGAAACGGGGTGAAGATCTTATACATCAAAGCCATGAAAAATCCCGAAGCATTTGTTAATCCAAACAACATCACTAGAAACTCATAATGGCCGTATTTGGTTTTGAATGTTGTCTTCTGTACATCCTGTTCTCTAACTCTTAGCTAATGGTATCCTATTCTCAAGTGTATCTTCAAAAAGAACTTGGCTCCCTATAGCTGATCAAATAACTCATCAATCCTTGGTAATGGGTATTTGTTTTTAATGTGACCTGATTGAGCTGCCTTAGTCAATGCACATCCTCATGGAACTGTCTTTCTTCTTAACAAATAAAACTGGTGCTCCCCATCGTGATACACTAGGCCTTATGAAGCCTTTATCTAACAAATCTTGCAGCTGAATTTTCAATTCTCTCAACTCTGCTGGTGCCATTTTGTAAAGAGCTTTCAAGATCAATGCAGTCCCTGGGGCTAACTCAATGATGAAATCCATCTCTCAAATTGGTGGTAAACTTGGAATCTCATCCAGAAAAATATTTGGAAACTCACAGACTACCGGCATCTCCAATACATCCCCTACCACCTAGAACTGTTTATCCTCAATGATAAACACCAAGTAACCTTCACAACCGCTCCTAAGCATACTGCCTACCTTAAAGGCCAATGTCCTACTCATAGGAATTTGCTTCCTCTATCCAATAAACTTAACACTGTCTGAAATGACTGTCAACTTAATAATCTTGTTGAAACAATCCATCATGGCTCGGTAGGTCCTCAACCAATCCATGTCCAGAATGACATCGAAGTCATTCATCAGCATAAGTACAAAGTCTGCTAGAAGAATAAACTCCCCTATCTGGACTCAGACACCTAGAAGTACTAATGACATCTAACCTAACTACCCACGAGTGTGTTTACTAACAGAGCACAATCTAAATGTGCTACCTCCCCATGCAAGTGCTTGGCAAAAATGTGAGAAACAAAAGAATGAGTGGTGCTAGAATCAAATAACACCCTGGTTTCTACTTCTAAGACAAAAATAGTACCTTCCACACACTCCCCCAAAGCATCTGCTTCCTCATGAGTGATTGCAAAAACTCTCCTAATCTACTGTGGCCTCTGTTGCTAACCCTGCATGTCTTTTGTGGCCTCTATTGACCCCTTTGTTGTTATTGAAACCTTTTTTGCCCTTGGCTTTGCTGGCCCTAATTCTACCACTACCCCTACTAGGCTACTCCTCTCTACTGTTGCTGTTAAGGGGTTGGTCCCTTAAACTACTAACACTAAAGTACTGGAGCCCTAAATTGTTGCTACTACCGCGGAGCCCAAGGTAGTTGCTGATAAGGCTACTATGACCTAAACATGGGGTTGCCTCTCGTGCTGCTGTTGCTCAGAATTCCCTATGCTGCCTCCTGTGCCAAAGTACATTCTCGGCCTCTATTAGGGTAATCACGGGTTTTATTCCTCAACTATCTACAATAAGAAAAACAATGCCATGTACCACACTGGCACATCTTTGTTGGGTGGCTATTCCAAAACCATGCAAACTGTAGATTTTTCATACCAGGATTGGAGTTCTAGAATTTTTGGCTTTTCTATTGAGGTTGTTCAGCAAACTAATTCTGCACTGGACGTTGATTTAACCCTGACCAAACTTTCTCCTCATCCATCTATTTTACCATGCCCTCAGCCCAATTTGTACTCATTACATAGTCCTGAAATGTCGGTCTTTCCACATCCCGTACTTATGCTGCAATACAAGCATTCATACCCTTTAGAAAATGTTTGACTTTTTTTTCTAATGGATTGATAAGGGTAGGTGTATACTTAGATAATCGAGTGAACTTCAGCTCATACTGTTGTACAGTCCTGTCACCCTGTTTCAAATTTTCAAACTCTTCCATCTTTTGATCTTGAATATACTTATGCACAAATTTATCTATGAATTCCTTGGTGAATGTTTTCCTAGCATCTGCCTCTAACACCATATCTACTTGCATTGTTGCCTTAATTGAGTCCCACCAATGCTTAGCTACACCTTTAAACATGTATGCGGCCAACTAAACCTACTGAATGCTCGTACATCTAAGTGTTGCAAAAATTTGATCAAGATGATCCAAGAAGTCATCTGTTCCTAGGATCCCTAGTGCCATGGAACTGTGGAGGGAACCCCTTCATGAATTTATCAAGGATATTATTGGGGTCCATTTCCCTTGGCGACATGGTAACCTGCACCGGCTGTCCTGCCCTATCTATAACTGGCAAAAATTGAGTCTGAAATAGATCCATGTCGTCATCTGCTTTTGCTCTCTCAGTAGCCCTCTCTGCATCTATTTCAGCTCGCAAGTTAGCCCTCTCTTCTTGGTCTTGTTACCTATCCGCAACCCTCTGCCTCTCATGCTTTCTTTACAAAACAGCTTGATTATTCTAAGCTTGCATAAAGGCCTACAAGAGCTGGGTGAATCGGTCATTTGAAGGTGACAAATTATCTCCATTCGTCTACGAACGAGTAACTCTCTAAGACATAATGTGTAAAATAGTTAGAAATTGTTAGTCTCTATTAAACCAATTCTAATAAACAAATATATAAACTTTACACAAAGCGAGTAAAATTTGTCTAACAAAATTGGACCCTCACACTTATCCTATGTTTCTATTCACTTTTAGTTTTCTACAAACATGTAAGTCTCTAAAAAAACTCTCATGTCCCCAAAAATGAAACTAGGGTCACTTGAAATTAGGAGCTAATTCAAAATATTTCCTATAAATTAAACCAATGGCTCCTAATTATTTTTCTCACAGGATCTTAGGCTGTGGTGAGTTTAGGCCATTCACATTCATTCAAAACTGCAAAAGCATTTATATTCAATCGGTACCAATCGAAAATTAGATTTGCATAATTCAAAATAATAATAATAATAATAAGCAAATAAAATGAATAATAGTTTATTACAATGCTCAACTAAAGGATAAAGTCTTTGATGAGTAATTTATTTAAAAATTGATTCCAAACTAAGTGAGTCACTCCTATGCGTAACTAGACAGCCTCATAGCCATAGTCTGCACCCCACTCAGGTTCATCAACTGCTCAAGCGTTTGAAATGCTTCACCCTCCGCCTCCTCCTCGGCAGAGTCGAGCATGATACCTACACACCAATTTAGAAAACAAGGTCAAGCACAAAAGCGGCGGCAAATAGAAAACACATCACTCATAATAAAATATATATCAATGTGAGAATAAGACAATGAAATCATTGGAATATATGAATAATATAGATAAAAGAATGCCATGCATAATAGAAGGAAGGAATCAGAAATCCAACTCTATATCAAATGAACAACATCACATTCGCCGTGCATCGAATCAACTGATGCCCATACGAGGTTTATACCATCTCCGGATGCCTCGCATCCTGTCCAAATTGGTGGATCAATTCTATCTTCAGATATCTAGCATCTAGTCCAAACGATCACAGTGAAACCAACCGTCTATGAGTGGTAAGCTTGCCTTCAACCCTAAGTCCGGTAAAATCATCACAGTGTACATCTATGTACTGATTGCAGTCGTCCAATGACTAGATCCATAAAATAATCTCACACAGTCCTACCCGTTCCTATGTCAAGACTTAAAAACATAGCTTAGTGATTGTTCAACGGACACATCCCATATTAATGTGAAGAGTGGCTAGAATAGGTATCCAAGTACCATATAGTTAAGGGTTATTCTGATAAAATGATTCCACAACACAACATGAATACACCTCAAGGAAATAATGCACGGTCCAAGCCATGACATGGACCAAATCATCATAAACACTAGTATAATCTCTAACATGTATGCAACAAGGTAAAGAAACACAAGCTCGATATCAAGAAATAACTCCACAAACATTCTTAACATTGTGACCACACTTCACTCATGTGACACCTCCACACAAACCAAGATGATGTAAGGTTAGGAATTTTATTTGAAAACCACAATGGTGCATAGCCCACTTCTCACTTCATTTAAGTGTGAGTGGTTTGTACCATCATGTGCAAACCATGAAGTCAGTAAAGATACGACCACCCAAAAGTATGTTCCTTACTTAGATAGAATGGAAGGAAAAGATCTCAAAACAGGGTCCCATGAGAATCCACAAATGTCATAAAAATTCCTCGATCCTCAACCCATCTCTGGGGATGGCACACACCCCAAACACTCTCACAGCCAAGCCTTTGTAGGTGGAGAACCCACTAGCGTGCCTTGTTTTTCTCGAGGTTTTTAATGGCCCTATTTTCTCCTGTAATGAAATAGCATAAACTCCATATAAAAGCCACTTCACATCCATCATTTACTTTCCATTCCATCTGTTGGAAGTAGGTGGGTCTCGTGTATAGATTTTCAAAACTTTTGACCCACTTGACACAGGGATCAACTATCCATAAGACCAAAACCCAATCCAGGATGCGTTACCCTCAATCTCGTGACCATGTACAGTAAAAATTCTACCAACACTAGACATCCAAAATAATCTACGACATAGAAGAAGTAGATCATACCTTTGGAGATCCGCAGTGCTCTAATGGACTTCTTCAAGACCTCTTAGCCTTCCACGCTATGACCCCCGAATTGGATTTCTTTTCTCAAGAAGAACGGTGGAATCTTCAGGAGAAAATCCCAACTCGAGACTCCAAGGAACTAGAAGAAAGGAGAGGAGAGTAACTCGCGCAACTCTTGCACGAAAGGGTTTTTGGCGTGAGAGAGACTCTTTTGGACGTCCAAGGATATTATATAGACTTCCAAATTTCTCCCTTGTCTAATTGAAATAGAAGTCTTACTTCCAAAGCAATTAGCAACTTTCTCCCTTCTAAACTCTTATTCTTAGAGTCCAAGTCGGATTAGTGTTTTCCAATATCTTGGGCTAGCGTGGGGACCACTAGGGATTCCTTAGAAAGCTGGCTCCAACTGGAACACCGCGACCCCACATCTCATGTGCAATCCGGGCCCACAGTTAATTGCAAATAACACCACTATATAAATGCAATTGCACTCCAGTCTTAGGAATAAATTACAATGAAGACCCTAAACTTCCCAATTACCACAAGTAGGCCCCTCTATCAATATCCGTGGATCAATTGGAATAAACTCGTCTCTTCCAATCTAAGTTCCACATCTTATTATCCTTGAGCCCCAATTAATCACAGTAATCATCAGTACCATCCAATTAACTCTTAATTCAGATGGGTGCGCACTTACTAATGACAAATCCATTAATTGGCACAAGGGGATAATATAGATAGATTCCATCTTGATCATTCAACGTTCCCACAGTTCTACTACCATATACCCAAGACACCGAGGTGTTAACCTATAGTCGGCCTCACTCATTGGTGACTCAAAGCAAATGAATAGATAGAAACTTGAGTTCGTCAACGTCTCAGGATTGAGAGCCTATTGCTAGGGAATTATGAGAGCATACCTTATTATTGAGACGGAATTCCATAAGGTGCATCTCATGGTCCTTCAATACATCCAATGTACCAGCACCGTGATCCAGAATCTTACATTCTGATGATTGAGACAAATCATACTATCTCATAGTGATCAAAGTGCTGCAACCTTATCAAATGAGATGCCCAATCTCATTACTGGTTGTGAAGCTATTTTAAGCATAAGATTTGTGACATATATCTCCCGTGTGTGGATCTCATCCATGCACATATATCACATCTAATATACTAATGGGACCCGGTTCAACTCATGAACCATTATGTCATACGTATTGGTCATGTGCATGAAGTAGTAGAATAACATTCATCTTATGAAAGTAAAGCATGATATTATTGATAAATAAAGAAATTAATCAATTTATTACATCAACTGATGGATTGAGTCCACAAAAACTAACAATCTCCCACTTGGGCTCAATGCCAGTCAGGGTTGCATCTCATGCCCATCCCTTCCACATGTTGCTCAAAGACTTTGGTAGTGAAAGGCTTAGTAAAGGGATCTGCTAAATTGTCTGCAGAGGCTATCTTGGTAATAGCAATATCACCTCTCTGCACAATCTCTCTGACTAAGTGATACTTCCTCTGTACATGCTTTTGGCTTTTATGGCTTCTGGGTTCCTTTGACTGAGCGACTGCCCCGCTGCTGTCACAGTAAACTGTGAGTGGCTGTCGTGCCAAAGGTACCACCCCAAGTTCCAAAAGGAATCTTTTAAGCCATACTGCTTCCTTAGCTGCTTCACAAGCGGCTACATATTCAGCTTCCGAGGTTGAATCAGCAGTACATTCTTGTTTTATACTCCTCCAGCTGATAGCTCCGCCTCCAAGCATAAATACATAACCAGAGGTGGATTTCCTAGAATCCTTATCTGACATAAAGTCAGAATCTGTGTATCCGACTGGAATCAACTCATCACTGCTATAAATCAACATGTAATCTCTAGTCCTTCTCAAGTATTTGAGAATACATTTTACAGCAGTCCAATGTTCAGGTCCTGGATTAGATTGATATCTGCTAACTAGGCCTACTACATAACAGATATCTGGTCTAGTACATAACATAGCATACATGAGGCTACCAACAGCCGAAGCGTATGGTATCGACCTCATCTGCTCCTTTTCCTCGGGTGTCTTAGGACACTGATCCTTGGAAAGGTGCACTCCATGCCTGAAAGGTGTGATACCCTTCTTGGAGTCTTGCATTGCAAACCGTACTAGCACCTTATCTATGTATGCAGCTTGAGACAAGCCAATCATCCTATTTTTCCAGTCACGATAGAGTTTGATCCCTAGGATGTAGCTAGCTTCTCCCAAGTCCTTCATATCAAAAGTCTTGGCTAACCAAACTTTTACCGTTGACAACATTCCTATGTCTTTCCCGAGGAGAAGGATGTCATCAACATATAAAACAAGAAAAACTACCCTGTCACCTTCACTTTTCATGTACACACATGACTCATCCGGATTTTGACAAAAACCAAATGACTTGATTGCCTGGTCAAAACGGATATACCAGCTTCGGGATGCCTGCTTCAGTCCATAAATAGACTTCTGCAGCTTGCAAACTTTTTGCTCCTGGTTTTTAGCTACAAAACCGTCTGGCTGCACCATATAGATGTCTTCCTCAAGATGGCCGTTGAGAAAAGCCGTCTTGACATCCATTTGCCAAATCTCGTAATCGAGATGAGCCGCAATGGATAAGAGTATCCGGATGGATTTGAGCATGGCTACTGGCGAGAAGGTTTCCTCATAATCGATCCCCTCTTTCTGAGTATATCCTTTCGCAACAAGCCTAGCCTTATAGGTCTCCACTCTTCCATCTGGTCCTCTTTTTCTCTTGTAGACCCACTTGCACCCAATAGGTTTAATATTGGCAGGCAAGTCCACAAGTGTCCAGACCTGATTTGAGTACATAGACTCCATCTCAGCTTTCATAGCATCTTGCCAGCGTCCCGAGTCTAAGTCATTGATTGCTTCATCATAGTTAGAGGGATCTTGTTCCGGCTCTTTTGGGATTGCTTCATAAGACTCTCCCAAGAATGAGAACCTGTCAGGGGGTCTGGCAATCCTCCCACTACGACGAGGTACTGGTGTAATTACTGGGTCTGGTAAGGGCGGTTCTTCCTCAAGTCCGGTCATACTTGGATTTGGAATTGATTGCTCCTGAATCTCTTCCAAGATCACCTTTTCTAAAAATTTCCGGTCCATCATATAATCTTCCTCCAGAAAAACCGCATTGGTGCTGACCAGCACTTTCTGCTCTCTGGGATTATAGAATAACCAACCTTTAGTTCCTTTAGGATATCCTACAAATGTGCATACTTCCGACTTCGCTTCCAACTTATTCGTCTTAACCTTGAGCACGTGTGCTGGACAACCCCAAATGTGTAAATGTTGTAGACTAGGCTTTCGCCCAGACCACAATTCTCGGGGAGTCTTAGGTATAGACTTAGATGGTACGAGGTTTAGTATGTACGTTGCAGTATCCAAAGCATATCCCCAAAAGGATGTAGGTAATCTTGAGAAACTCAGCATAGACCTAATCATATCTAAAAGAGTCCGGTTCCTTCTTTCTGCTACTCCATTCTGTTGAGGCATACCAGGAGCAGACAACTGGGATAGAATCCCATTTTCTGATAAGTAACCCATAAAATCAGCAGAGAGATATTCCCCTCCTCGATCTGATCGAAGAGTCTTGATACTCTTACCTAATTGTTTTTCCGCTTCCGCTCGAAATTCTTTGAACTTTTCAAAAGCTTCGGACTTGCGGTGCATAAGGTATATGTAACCATATCTTGAGTAATCATCTGTGAAAGTGATGAAGTACTCATATCCTCCTCTGGCCCTGACATTAATGGGTCCGCAGACATCAGTATGCACTAATTCCAATAAATCTTTGGCCCTATTACCCTTAGCTGAAAAGGGTCTTTTAGTCATTTTACCTTCCAAACAGGACTCACAGATAGGCATTGGTTTTACCACTAATGAAGGTAAGATACCATCTTTCACTAGCCTCTCAATCCTGTTAAGGTTTATATGACCTAGCCTCAGGTGCCAAAGTTTTGTTGGATTAGATGAAGGTGACTTTCTCTTTAATGATGATCTACTAATTGTTTCAGTATCATGTATCTCATACATCGTGGGAGTTAACAAATAAAGTCCATTGGTTACCTTGCCAGAACATATGAAAGTACCATTCCTCTTTATGACAACTTCAGTACCAAAAGTAATAGAATAATCTTTATTCACCAAACTAGAAACTGAAATTAAATTCCGCCTTAAAGACGGTACATATAATGTTTCTGACAAAACCAATTTCTTATTTGAAAAACATAAAGTAATGACTTCCACTGAAACAGCTTCTGCCTTAGCGTCAGATCCTAGGTTGACAATGATTTCTCCATCACTTAGCCTCCTGGTTTCCCTGAACCCCTGCAACGTATTACATATGTGATTAGTTGCCCCGGAATCCACACACCAGGATTCTGAAGTACCAGTTGCAAAACTAACTTCAGATATAAGTGACTCAATCATACCTGGGGTCTTTTTCTTAGACAGATATTCTGGACAATTCCTCTTCCAATGTCCTGTCTTACCACAATGGAAACACTTTCCTTTTGTCCCTGAACCCTTAGCTTTAGCCACGCCACCAGTTGGACCATTCTCCACCTTAGGACCCTTTGGAACTGATTTCTTTTTGCCTTTCCGCCCTTTGCCTTTCGGCTTGGACTTGGCATCTGACTTTTCTGTCATTAAGGCAGTTGGTTTCTTCTTCATAATCCCTTCAGTTGCTACCAGCTGACTAGATAGCTCAGCTAGAGTCAGATTCATTTTATTCATATTATAATTGACTTTGAAATTGTTGAATGACTCTGGTAGTGACTCAAGGATTATGTCAATCTGCGATTCTGCATCAATCGCAGCTCCCAGTACATCTAACTCATTTAATGAGTCCATCATTTTCAACATGTGTTCCTGTACTGATGTACCTTCAGCCATCTTGGTGCTAATGAGCACCCTCATGGCTGCCTGCCTAGCAGGTCTGCCTTGTTCTGCAAACATCTCCTTTAAGTTCGATATCATATCATATGCAGTCTTATAAGATTGATGTTGATGTTGCAGCACACTAGACATGGATGCCAGAATGTAACATCGGGCCATCTCATCGTCTTTGGCCCATTTGGTGTAAAGGTCCTTTTCTGCTTCTGATGCATCTGGGCCAGGCTCTTCAAGGGGGTTTTTGGTAAGGACATATTTATATCCTGAAGCTGTCAGGACAATATCCAGATTCCGTTTCCAGTCTACATAGTTGGATCCCACCAACTTATTCTGGTTGAGGATGGTCGCAAGTGGATTGAAAGTATTCGAATTCATGCTTGTAATACTGTAGCACATAACCATACATTCAATTAATGAATTTAAATGACATTAGGGTTTAGTATTCTACCAAATTTATGTGGGAATCCTTATAACCACAAAATTCAGAATACATCGGAATCTCAATCCTGCGGGGTATGCCTCCTTGGGGAGTGCAAATACCTCCTAGACTGGTGCGGATCAAAGTTGGTCAAAATTTGGATTAAGACTAACTATCCATGATCCCCTTCATTCATTACAATCTAGGTATCTCATACCAAATAATGTATGACTCCCGATTAGCTTTGGTTTCTAAAATACATGAGGCAAATCCTTAGGGATACTACATCATTATTTTAGTTAAGTGTGACCCACCAACTAGCATTGCATGACAACCGTTGTGGGTAGCTCCTCCTTGGGGAGTGGGCTCCCACCCCGTCTCATCAACACTATCCATAGGAGATCCATATCCAGTATCAAGATAAATACAAGCCCTCCGTGGGGAATGGCCATTCTCAAAATAGCGCAAGGCTAATACTTTCCTTACAATGGACCTATGGTGGAAAACCATGGGGATTTTTATATGTATAGAAATGCCCCGCTCCCACTTAATATTTTAGAGTTGAGGATTTTCTTATAGGTGTATGGGTCCATCAAATATAGGTATATATTCATCTCATGATAAGACCAATGATTGGTTCCAAGTCAAGTTATTTTAAGGAAAGTTCAGTTTCTATAATTAGTGTTACCAATAGATCCATCTCATGGGCCCACCAACTCTAATTAGAATTCTTTCCAAAAATTAATTTGATTTGACCAATTTTGGAATTTGCTATGTTTGGATCAGATATGGAAATACTCTAAAATAAGCATTCATCCATAAATAGAAAGTGCTATAACAAAAGACTAGTCCTCTCCTCCACATGACCCAGGCGGAAAAGACTTCTTGGACTTCTAGACTTTCCAAAACTTTGGGATTCCTCAAACTCTTTGGGCATCTCCAAAACACCTTTTGGTAATCTTCAAACTCTTTGATTAGGAGTCCAACTTCTCTTTCCTTCTTTGTTACGGACATCTCCAGAATTTACAAATTTTAAAAATACATAAATTCCTATGTCTCTATAATGAGACTTACATGGTAGTCTAAACATGGAAATAAAAGGGCTATAGGGAAATTCACCATGCCTTGCCCTTTCACGGGAAACCAAGGAGACCATGATGCCCTTTACACTTGCCACGAATAAACCAATAATTAAAAGGAAAGAAAAACATGTGGGTCATATGGAGAGGACATTATCACCTGCAAGTTAGTATTTCATACAACAATGCATCTCACAAAACCAAGTTGCCAAACCACAATAGAAAAACAAGATGCCAAATATTTTGCCACCACGATACAAGACCCCCTACGCAACGGGGGTCCGGGGGCAGCGCCCCCGGCGGGGTTCGAGCTGCCCGGTCAGCTCGCGGGGTTCCAAGGGGCAGCGCCCCCGAAAAAAAAAAAAAAAAAAAAACAACAACAACTCAGACCAAGAACAAGATGATTCTGCCTAGGTTCGGCTAGCCGATCTGGTCCCTACGGTTAGCCAACAGACCTCTATAGCCATAGTGGTCACTTTGACTAACCGACCTGACGAACCCAGAAATTTGGGTTCTTTTCTGATTCGGCTCCTGCTGTACCTAATCACCTCTAATGATCTCAGTATGTTTTAATGGCATCTTATCATCCTCCTATTATGATTAAAACCTTTTGTGACTTTCCAAACATGTATCTACTACGAGAGCAAGCAAACCCAATAAACACTGATCCTATCATAGCCCTTGCTCTATCCTCTTCGCATCTTATGTGAAGATTAGAACAAGATTACTGATCTAACATGATTAGAGATGAGGTATGGCTCTGATACCAATTGTTGGAAGTAGGTGGGTCTCGTGTATAGATTTTCAAAACTTTTGACCCACTTGACACAGGGATCAACTATCCATAAGACCAAAACCCAATCCAGGATGCGTTACCCTCAATCTCGTGACCATGTACAGTAAAAATTCTACCAACACTAGACATCCAAAATAATCTACGACATAGAAGAAGTAGATCATACCTTTGGAGATCCGCAGTGCTCTAATGGACTTCTTCAAGACCTCTTAGCCTTCCACGCTATGACCCCCGAATTGGATTTCTTTTCTCAAGAAGAACGGTGGAATCTTCAGGAGAAAATCCCAACTCGAGACTCCAAGGAACTAGAAGAAAGGAGAGGAGAGTAACTCGCGCAACTCTTGCACGAAAGGGTTTTTGGCGTGAGAGAGACTCTTTTGGACGTCCAAGGATATTATATAGACTTCCAAATTTCTCCCTTATCTAATTGAAATAGAAGTCTTACTTCCAAAGCAATTAGCAACTTTCTCCCTTCTAAACTCTTATTCTTAGAGTCCAAGTCGGATTAGTGTTTTCCAATATCTTGGGCTAGCGTGGGGACCACTAGGGATTCCTTAGAAAGCTGGCTCCAACTGGAACACCGCGACCCCACATCTCATGTGCAATTCGGGCCCACAGTTAATTGCAAATAACACCACTATATAAATGCAATTGCACTCCAGTCTTAGGAATAAATTACAATGAAGACCCTAAACTTCCCAATTACCACAAGTAGGCCCCTCTATCAATATCCGTGGATCAATTGGAATAAACTCGTCTCTTCCAATCTAAGTTCCACATCTTATTATCCTTGAGCCCCAATTAATCACAGTAATCATCAGTACCATCCAATTAACTCTTAATTCAGATGGGTGCGCACTTACTAATGACAAATCCATTAATTGGCACAAGGGGATAATATAGATAGATTCCATCTTGATCATTCAACGTTCCCACAGTTCTACTACCATATACCCAAGACACCGAGGTGTTAACCTATAGTCGGCCTCACTCATTGGTGACTCAAAGCAAATGAATAGATAGAAACTTGAGTTCGTCAACGTCTCAGGATTGAGAGCCTATTGCTAGGGAATTATGAGAGCATACCTTATTATTGAGACGGAATTCCATAAGGTGCATCTCATGGTCCTTCAATACATCCAATGTACCAGCACCGTGATCCAGAATCTTACATTCTGATGATTGAGACAAATCATACTATCTCATAGTGATCAAAGTGCTGCAACCTTATCAAATGAGATGCCCAATCTCATTACTGGTTGTGAAGCTATTTTAAGCATAAGATTTGTGACATATATCTCCCGTGTGTGGATCTCATCCATGCACATATATCACATCTAATATACTAATGGGACCCGGTTCAACTCATGAACCATTATGTCATACGTATTGGTCATGTGCATGAAGTAGTAGAATAACATTCATCTTATGAAAGTAAAGCATGATATTATTGATAAATAAAGAAATTAATCAATTTATTACATCAACTGATGGATTGAGTCCACAAAAACTAACACCATCATCCATTCATCCAAACAAAATTAATAATATTCACAACCTTCTAACCTATCATCATCGTTTAGAATTTAAATGGGCATTGCACAAAACACATCTAATATAATAGAACCAATGAAAACCATGTAAATCATGATGAGAGATGAGTATTCACTTGCCTTGATGTAAATTGGGTGTGATGTCCTAGCCCACTGGTGGGTCCTATGAATCTCAAATCCACTTAAAGCCCAAATCAAACCAAAGCAGATCCATAAATTAGGAGATAAGAAGCTAAGGGCTAATCTATGCTAATCTATGACCACAAACTAAAATGATCTAACTACAGGTAAGAAGGAAGCTTACCTACGGCGGATTTGGAGAGGAAAACGATTACTAGAGTTGATGATGAAGATGAAGCCTTGGGAACTCTAGATCTTGCCGGCAGTAAACAAGGGAATAAGAAAGAAAAATACAAGAAAAGAAAGAGAAAAAGAGGAGATTGGGCGTGATGGCATCCAGTGAAAGTGGTGGTTGGTCCAATTCATTAATGGTGGCTATCCAGCGGAGGAGTGGCCTGCGGCGAGATAGGAGTGCTCAGATCCTCTCATGGAGGCTATTGTTGTGTGGGGGTAAGAGGAAGAAAAAGAGAATGAGAGAAAAAGGAAAAATAGAGATAAAAGAAAAAGGAAGAGAAAAAGGAAATGGGTGGTTGCCAATCATGATCAGAGGTGGAGGTGAAGTTTGGATCCTCTGCTAGATATCGTTGGGAGATAAAAGGGTGAGTGTGAAAAGAGAATTCGTGAACAGATAGGGAGAAATGAGAGAAAAAATGTGCTCGGGTTCGTTTCTGGGAGAGAGAATGAATGTCAGCTGGGGATTGAGAGAATTAAGAGAAAAGAGAAATAATGAGGAAATAAGAGAAGGTGGGGAGAGAAATAATAAAGAAAAAAAGAATATAAAGGGCAAAAGAATAAAAAGGAAAGAATAAGAGAGGAGAGATAGTGAAATTGGTTGTGGTTGGTTTGCTCGGATGGAAAACAAGTGGAGTGATGAGGTGAAGAGAGAAATCAAGACAAGTGAATAGGAGAGGAATAATAAAATAAAAGAGGTGGGGCCCGTGCATTTATAAACTTGTCAAACACTTATTTTGGCTATATTTTGCAAACCGTAGGTCGGATCGCATCACCGCAAGCGACAATATTCATGAAATTAAATGAGCTTTTCAATGAGTATCTATTGACATTGTTTTGATGAGGTGAAATTTTGGTCTAATTTAATGGATTTTGGGGGTATTTTAAAAAAAAGGCTTAATTTTGAAAAAAAAATAAGATATGTTGTGGTTGAGATGGGTCCTAGTCGATGAGGGTAAAAGGATATGGTTAATGGAGTTAAGAGAGCTAGCTAATGAGCCCAACATTTCATAATTCGAAAAACTATGAAAAATAGCTTCTAACTTCCAAAAATTGCAAACTACCCCTTAATAAGCTCAAACGATCTCGAAACCCAATGAGACTTCACACATACAATCCTAACGGTAAGTAAATCATACTCACTTAGCTTCTAAACACACTTACTTGTCTAACAAACAATTAACTAAGATTAATTACATCCTGGGAGTTTGGGATGTTACATTGCAGGGTCTTGGGAGATTGCTGCTCATCATGGGTGGAGAAAGAAACCGTGTTTATGTTTCTTGGTTTCACCTAAGAAGGAAACCCAGGTCTCAGGTTTGAAGGGGCTTAGCTTCTACTAGTTTTACACAGAGCCATCGACTCTGCCTATGAGTAGAGGATCCGAATTCGTAGTCCTTTGCAAAGACAAATGATACTGCGTGTATGCGGCCATCGCCGGTCTCTAGGAGGTTGGAAATGTTGGAAGTAAGTGGGTCTCGTGGATAGATTTTCTAAACTTTTGACCCACTTGACACAGGGATCAATTATCCATAAGACCAAAACCCAATCCAGGATGCATTACCCTCAATCTCGTGACCATGTACAGTAAATATTCTACCAGCACTAAACATCCATTATAATCTAGACATGCAAGAAGTAGATCATACCTTTGGAGATCCGCAGTGCTCTAATGGATTTCTTCAACACCTCTTAGCCTTCCACCCTATGACCCGAATTGGAGTTCTTTTCTCAAGAAGAGTGGTGGAATCTTCAGGAGAAATCCCAACTCGAAACTCCAAGGAACTAGAAGAGAGAAGGAGAGAGAAACTCATGCAACTCTTGCACGAACAGGGTTTTGGGCGTGAGAGAGACTCTTTTGGACGTCCAAGAGATTTTATAAACTTACAAATCTCTTCCTTGCCTAATTGAAACAGAAGTCTTACTTCCAAAGCAACTTTCTCCTTTCTAATCCCTTCTTTCTAGAGTTCGAGTCGGATTAGTATTTTCCAATAACTTGGGCTAGCGTGCGGACCACTAGGGATTCCTTAGAAAGCTGGCTCCAACTGGAACACCGCGACCCCACATCTCATGTGCAATCCGGGCCCACAGTTAATTGCAAATAACACCACTATATAAATGCAATTGCACTCCAGTCTTAGGAATAAATTACAATGAAGACCCTAAACTTCCCAATTATCACAAGTAGGCCCCTCTATCAATATCCGTGGATCAATTGGAATAAATCCATCTCTTCCAATCTAAGTTCCACATCTTATTATCCTTGAGCCCCAATTAATCACAGTAATCATCAGTACCATCCAATTAACTCTTAATTGAGATGGGTGCGCACTTACTAATGACAAATCCATTAATTGGCACAAGGGGATAATAGAGATAGATTCCATCTTGATCATTCAACGTTCCCACAGTTCTACTACCACATACCCAAGACACCGAGGTGTTAACCTACAGTCGGCCTCACTCATTGCTGACTCAAAGCAAATGAATAGATAGAAACTTGAGTTCATCAATGTCTCAGGATTGAGAGCCTATTGCTAGGGAATTATGAGAGCATACCTTATTATTGAGACGGAATTCCATAAGGTGCATCTCATGGTCTTTCAATACATCCAATGTACCAGCACCATGGTCCAGAATCTTACATTCTGATGATCGGGACAAATCACACTATCTCATAGTGATCAAAGTGCTGTAACCTTATCAAATGAGATGACCAGTCTCATTACTGGTTGTGAAGCTATTTAAGTATAAGATTTGTGACATATATCTCCCGCGTGTGGATCTCATCCATGCACATATATCACATCTAATATACTAATGGGACCCGGTTCAACTCATGAACCATTATGTCATATGTATTGGTCATGTGCATGAAGTAGTAAAATAATATTCATCTCATGAAAGTAAAGCATGATTTTATTGATAAATAAAGAAATTAATCAATTTATTATATCAACTGATGAATTGAGTCCACAAAATCTAACAGTCTCCCACTTGGGCTCAATGCCAGTCAGGGTTGCATCTCATGCCCATCCCTTCTACATGCTGCTCAAAGACTTTGGTAGTCAAAGGCTTAGTAAAGGGATCTGCCAAATTGTCCGCTAAAGCTATCTTGGTAATAGCAATATCACCTCTCTGCACAATCTCTCTGACTAAGTGATACTTCCTCTATACATGCTTTTGGCTTTTATGGCTTCTTGGTTCTTTTGATTGAGCGACTGCCCCGCTCTGTCATAATAAACTGTGAGTGGTTGTCGTACCAAAGGTACCACCCTAAGTTCCAAAAGGAATCTTTTAAGCCATACTGCTTCCTTAGCTGCTTCACAAGCTGCTACATATTCAGCCTCCGAGGTTGAATCAGCGGTACATTCTTATTTTATACTCCTCCAGCTGATAGCTCCGCCTCCAAGCATAAATACATAACCAGAGGTGGATTCCCTAGAATCCTTATCTGACATAAAGTCAGAATCTGTGTATCCGATTGGAATCAACTCATCACTGCTATAAATTAACATGTAATCTCTAGTCCTTCTCAAGTATTTGAGAATACATTTTACAGCAGTCCAATGTTCAGGTCCTAGATTAGATTGATATCTGCTGACTAGGCCCACTACATAACAAATATCTGGTCTAGTATATAACATAGCATACATGAGGCTACCAACAGCCAAAGCGTATGGTATCGACCTCATTTGCTCCTTTTCCTTGGGTGTCTTAGGACACTGATCCTTGGAAAGGTGCACTCCATGCCTGAAAGGTGTGATACCCTTCTTGGAGTCTTGCATTGCAAACCGTACTAGCACCTTATCTATGTATGCAGCTTGGGATAAGCCAATCATCCTATTTTTCCAGTCTTGATAGAGTTTGATCCCTAGGATGTAGCTAGCTTCTCCCAAGTCCTTCATATCAAAAGTTTTGGCTAACCAAACTTTTACCGTTGACAACATTCCTATGTCTTTCCCGAGGAGAAGGATGTCATCGACATATAAAACCAGAAAAACTACCCTGTCACCTTCACTTGTCATGTACACACATGACTCATCTGGATTTTGACAAAAACCAAATGACTTGATTGCCTGGTCAAAATGGATATTCCAGCTTCTGGATGCCTGCTTCAGTCCATAAATAGACTTCTACAGCTTGCAAACTTTTTGCTCTTGGTTTTTAGCTACAAAACCGTCTGGCTGCACCATATAGATGTCTTCCTCAAGATGGCCGTTGAGAAACGCCGTCTTGACATCCATTTGCCAAATCTCGTAATCGAGATGAGCCGCAATGGATAAGAGTATCCGGATGGATTTGAGCATGGCTACTGGCGAGAAGGTTTCCTCATAATCAATCCCCTCTTTCTAAGTATATCCTTTCGCAACAAGCCTAGCCTTATAGGTCTCCACTCTTTCATCTGGTCCTCTTTTTCTCTTGTAGACCCACTTGCATCCAATAGGTTTAATATTGGCAGGCAAGTCTACAAGTGTCCAGACCTGATTTGAGTACCTAGACTCCATCTCAGCTTTCATAGCATCTTGCCAGCGTCCCGAGTCTAAGTCATTAATTGCTTCATCATAGTTAGAGGGATCTTGTTCCGGTTCTTCTGGGATTGCTTCATAAGACTATCCCAACAATGAGAACCTGTCAGGGGGTCTGACAATCCTCCCACTACGACGAGGTACTGGTGTAACTACTGGGTCTGGTAAGGGCGGTTCTTCCTCAAGTCCGGTCATACTTGGATCTGGAATTGATTGCTCCTGAATCTCTTCCAAGATTACCTTTTCTAAGGATTTCTGGTCCATCATATAATCTTCCTCCAGAAAAACCGCATTGGTGCTGACCAACACTTTCTGCTCTCTGGGATTATAGAATAACCAACCTTTAGTTCCTTTAGGATATCCTACAAAAGTGCATACTTCTAACTTCGTTTCCAACTTATCCGTCTTAACCTTAAACACGTGTGCTGGACAACCCCAAATGTGTAAATGTTGTAAACTAGGCTTTCGCCCAGACCACAATTCCCGGGGAGTCTTAGGTATAGACTTAAATGGTACGAGGTTTAGTATGTACATTGCAGTATCCAAAGCGTATCCCCAAAAGGATATAGGTAATCTTGAGAAACTCAACATAGACCTAATTATATCTAAAAGAGCCCGGTTCCTTCTTTTTGCTACTCCATTCTGTTGAGGCATACCAGGAGCAGACAATTGGGATAGAATCCCATTTTCTGATAAGTAACCCATAAAATCAGCAGACAGATATTCCCCTCCTCGATCTGATCGAAGAGTCTTGATACTCTTACCTAATTGCTTTTCCGCTTCCGCTCGAAACTCTTTGAACTTTTTAAAAGCTTCGGACTTGCGGTGCATAAGGTATATGTAACCATCTCTTGAGTAATCATCTGTGAAAGTGATGAAGTACTCATATCCTCCTCTGGCCCTGACATTAATGGGTCCGCAGACATCAGTATGCACTAATTCCAATAAATCTTTTGTCCTATTTCCCTTAGCTGAAAAGGGTCTTTTGGTCATTTTACCTTCCAAACAGGACTCACAGATAGGCATTGGTTCTACCACCAATGAAGGTAAGATACCATCTTTCACTAGCCTCTCAATCTTGTTAAGGTTTATATGACCTAGCCTCAGGTGCCAAAGTTTTGTTGGATTAGATGAAGGTGACTTTCTCTTTAATGATGATCTATTAATTGTTTCAGTATCATGTATCTCATACATCATGGGAGTTAACAAATAGAGTCCATTGGTTACCTTGCCAGAACATATGAAAGTACCATTCCTCTTTATGACAACTTCAGTACCAAAAGTAATAGAATAACCTTTATTCACCAAACTAGAAACTGAAATTAAATTCCACCTTAAAGACGGTACATATAATGTTTCTGACAAAATCAATTTATTATTTAAAAAACATAAAGTAATGACTCCCACTGAAACAGCCTCTGCCTTAGTGTCAGATCCTAGGTTGACAATGATTTCTCCATCACTTAGCCTCCTGGTTTCCCTGAACCCCTGCAACGTATTACATATGTGATTAGTTGCCCCGGAATCCACACACCAGGATTCTGAAGTACCAGTTGCAAAACTAACTTCAGATATAAGTGACTCAATCATACCTGGGGTCTTTTTCTTAGACAGATATTCTGGACAATTCCTCTTCCAATGTCCTGTCTTACCACAATGGAAACACTTTCCTTTTATCCTTGAACCCTTAGCTTTAGCCACGCCACCAGTTGGACCATTCTCCACCTTAGGACCTTTTGGAACTGATTTCTTTTTGACTTTCCGCCCTTTGCCTTTCGGCTTGGACTTGGCATCTGACTTTTTTATCATTAAGGCAGTTGGTTTTTTCTTCATAATCCCTTCAGTTGCTACCAGCTGACTAGATAGCTCAGCCAGAGTCAGATTCATTTTATTCATATTATAATTGAACTTGAAATTGTTGAATGACTCTGGTAGTGACTCAAGGATTATGCCAATCTGCAATTCTGCATCAATCGCAGCTCCTAGTACATCTAACTCATTTAATAAGTCCATCAACTTCAGCATGTGTTCCTGTACTGATGTACCTTCAGCAATCTTGGTGCTAATGAGCACCCTCATGGCTGCCTGCCTAGCAGGTTTGCCTTGTTCTGCAAACATCTCTTTTAAGTTCGATATCATATCAAATGTAGTCTTATAAGATTGATGTTGGTGTTGCAGCACACTAGACATGGATGCCAGAATGTAACATCGGGCCATCTCATCGTCTTTGGCCCATTTGGTGTAAAGGTCCTTTTCTACTTCTGATGCATCTGGGCCAGGCTCTTCAAGGGGGTTTTTGGTAAGGAGATATTTATATCCTGAAGCTGTCAGGACAATATCCAGATTCCGTTTCCAGTCTACATAGTTGGATCCCACCAACTTATTCTGGTTGAGGATGGTCGCAAGTGGATTGAAAGTATTCGAATTCATGCTTGTAATACTGTAGCACATAACCATACATTCAATTAATGAATTTAAATGATATTAGGGTTTAGTATTCTACCAAATTTATGTGGGAATCCTCATAACCACAAAATTCAGAATACATCGGAATCCCAATCTTGCGGGGTATGCCTCCTTGGGGAGTGCGAATACCTCCTAGACTGGTGCGGATCAAAGTTGGTCAAAATTGGGATTAAGACTAACTATCCATGATCCCCTTCATTCATTACTATCTAGGTATCTCATACCAAATAATGTATGACTTCCGATTAGCTTCGGTTTCTAAAATACATGAGGCAAATCCTTGGGGATACTACATCATTATTTTCGTTAAGTGTGAGCCACCAACTAGCATTGCATGACAACCGTTGCGGGCAGCTCCTCCTTGGGGAGTGGGCTCCCACCCCGTCTCATCAACACTATCCATAGGAGATCCATATCCAGTATCCAGATAAATACAAGCCCTCCATGGGGAATAGCCATTCTCAAAATGGCGCAAGGCTAATACTTTCCTTACAATGGACCTATGGTGGAAAACCATGGGGATTTGTATATATATAAATGCCCCGCTCCCACTTAATATTTTAGAGTTGAGGATTTCCTTATAGGGGTAAATTCATCTCATGATATGACCAATGATTGGTTCCAAGTCAAGTTATTTTAAGGAAAGTCCAGTTTCTAAAATTAGTGTTACCAATAGATCCATCTCATGGGCCCACCAACTCTAATTAGAACTCTTTCCAAAAATTAATTTGATTTGACCAATTTTGGAATTTGCTATGTTTGGTTCAGATATGGAAATACTCTAAAATAAGCATTCATCCATAAATAGAAAGTGCTATAACAAAAGACTAGTCCTCTCCTCCACATGACCCAGGCGGAAAAGACTTCTTGGACTTTTAGATTTTCCAAAACTTTGGGATTCCTCAAACTCTTTGGGCATATCCAAAACACCTTTTGATAATCTTCAAACTTTTTGATTAGGAGTCCAGCTTCTCTTTCCTTCTTTGCTTCAGACATCTCCAGAATTTACAAAGTTTTAAAAAAAAAAAAAACATAAATTCCAATGTCTCTATAATGAGACTTACATGGTAATCTAAACATGGAAATAAAAGGGCTATAGGGAAATTCACCATGCCTTGCCCTTTCATGGGAAACCAAGGAAACCATGATGCCCTTTACACTTAGCCATAAATAAACCAATAATTAAAAGGAAAGAAAAACATGTGGGCCATATGGAGAGGACATTATCACCTGCAGGTTAGTATCTCATACAACAAAGCATCTCACAAAACCAGCTTGCCAAACCACAATGGAAAAACAAGATGCCAAATTTTTTGCCACCACGATACAAGATCCCCTACGCAGCGGGGGTCCGGGGGCAGCGCCCTTAGCGGGGGTCGAGCTGGTCCCTACAGTTAGCCAACAGACCTCTACAGCCATAGTGGTCCGTTTGACTAACCGACCTGACAAACCCAGAAATTTGGGTTCCTTTTCAGATTCGGCTCCTGCTGTCCCCAGTCACCTCTAATGATCTCAGTATGCTTTTAATGGCATCTTATCATCCTCCTATCATGATTAAAACCTTTTGTGACTTTCCAAACAAGTATCTACTACAAAAGCAAGCAACCTAATAAACACTGATCCTATCATAGCCCTTGCTCTATCCTCTTCACATCTCATGCAAAGATTAGAACAAGATTACTGATCTAACATGATTAGAGATGAGGTATGTCTTTGATACCAATTGTTGGAAGTAGGTGGGTCTCGTGGATAGATTTTCTAAACTTTTGACCCACTTGACACAGGGATCAATTATCCATAAGACCAAAATCCAATCCAGGATGCATTACCCTCAATCTCGTGACCATGTACAGTAAATATTCTACCAGCACTAAACATCCATAATAATCTACGACATGCAAGAAGTAGATCATACCTTTGGAGATCCGCAGTGCTCTAATGGATTTCTTCAACACCTCTTAGCCTTCCACGCTATGACCCAAATTGGACTTCTTTTCTCAAGAAGAGTGGTGGAATCTTCAGGAGAAATCCCAACTCGAAACTCCAAGGAACTAGAAGAGAGAAGGAGAGAGAAACTCGTGCAACTCTTTGCACGAAGAGGGTTTTGGGCTTGAGAGAGACTCTTCTGGACGTCCAAGAGATTTTATAAACTTACAAATCTCTTCCTTGCCTAATTGAAACAGAAGTCTTACTTCCAAAGCAACTTTCTCCTTTCTAATCCCTTCTTTCTAGAGTTCGAGTCGGATTAGTATTTTCCAATAACTTGGGCTAGCGTGCGGACCACTAGGGATTCCTTAGAAAGCTGGCTCCAACTGGAACACCGCGACCCCACATCTCATGTGCAATCCGGGCCCACAGTTAATTGCAAATAACACCACTATATAAATGCAATTGCACTCCAGTCTTAGGAATAAATTACAATGAAGACCCTAAACTTCCCAATTATCACAAGTAGGCCCCTCTATCAATATCCGTGGATCAATTGGAATAAATCCATCTCTTCCAATCTAAGTTCCACATCTTATTATCCTTGAGCCCCAATTAATCACAGTAATCATCAGTACCATCCAATTAACTCTTAATTGAGATGGGTGCGCACTTACTAATGACAAATCCGTTAATTGGCACAAGGGGATAATAGAGATAGATTCCATCTTGATCATTCAACGTTCCCACAGTTCTACTACCACATACCCAAGACACCGAGGTGTTAACCTACAGTCGGCCTCACTCATTGGTGACTCAAAGCAAATGAATAGATAGAAACTTGAGTTCATCAATGTCTCAGGATTGAGAGCCTATTGCTAGGGAATTATGAGAGCATACCTTATTATTGAGACGGAATTCCATAAGGTGCATCTCATGGTCCTTCAATACATCTAATGTACCAGCACCGTGATCCAGAATCTTACATTCTGATGATCAGGACAAATCACACTATCTCATAGTGATCAAAGTGCTGCAACCTTATCAAATGAGATGCCCAGTCTCATTACTGGTTGTGAAGCTATTTAAGTATAAGATTTGTGACATATATCTCCCGCGTGTGGATCTCATCCATGCACATATATCACATCTAATATACTAATGGGACCTGGTTCAACTCATGAACCATTATGTCATATGTATTGGTCATGTGCATGAAGTAGTAAAATAATATTCATCTCATGAAAGTAAAGCATGATTTTATTGATAAATAAAGAAATTAATCAATTTATTATATCAACTGATGGATTGAGTCCACAAAATCTAACATGAAACATTACTATTGCGCCATCACATGGCATAGTTGCCTTCATCAGTCGCCGCTACTACCACTATCACGAAGCTGCTGTCTTCGTCGGGGTGCCGCTCGTCGCCACTGCTATTGGTGATCAATGAGGTAGAAAATAGGGGCAGTGGTTTTGTCTGAGGTTATTTTGTAGAACCAGAATAGGGAAGAAGGAAACTTGGGTTTTATCCTAGGTCAGATCAAGGCCAGGTCTGGTTGACTTGACCTACTAGAAGTAGTGCAACCACCAGTCAATTATTTGGTCAGGTCCAACCTAATCCCTTGTAGCAGCCCAGCAACAATACAAATCCAAAGTTAGTTCCAGATAGGTTGAATTGAACCAGTGTGCAAAGCCCAGTTTAGGAGCCAATAAGTGATGACATTAGTACGACGTCAAGGCTAATGTCAACAACAGTCAAATTAATAGATTTGACTAGATCAACAACTGATTTTGTGTCTATGATATCTTGATTGCCCAGTGTCCGATCTGAGACCGTTTATGCCTACGGACTCGTTGCAAGCAAATCTATGCATCTATGGAAGAAGATTGGCCGTTTAACAATCAACAAGGATTTTGACCAATTGGAGTGTGGAAAATTGTTTCTGTGATATCAGAGCCATCTGGAGTAGGATTTCAAATCCGATTCTTTCAGCATGTTCGTGGCGACAAGATCTACGAGACAGGTAGAAGATATTGGCACTTTGATGGGTAAAAATTTGTGGCACTGAAGAAATTAACTAATTCACGATGATAGTAATGGATTCAAACATTACGAGCTAGATTGAAGTGTTTGACAGAGAAACGACTTTAGAGATTGGCGAGAAAGAGTCATAGACTCCTTGACATAGTAAGATTTGAAAAAAGTGTTATTTAATGTCATGGATGAGAGACTGCTCCAAGACTTAGTGGATAGCTCAAATCCACGTCGAAACAATCGGGAAGGAGCAACATGCCAAAGTAGATGGAAAAACAAGGAATTAGAATCAGAAGGAGATAGTGTGTTAGAAAGATCGGATTCGAACAATTAGGGATTACTTTTGGTCACTAAAGGTATGAGTTAGATTGGTGATTCATGGTGTTTGGATTCTAATTGTTCATATCAGGTGTTAGAATAGAGATTGGTATAATGCAAATAATTCTTAATGGATCTGTTCTTATGGGAGAGAATGCAAAATTGATGAGCATTTGAGATAAAAGCGGTAAAGATCCTAGTGTATGATGATGTTGTTTGGACCCTAACGGATGTGATACATGTTTTGGGTTTGTGAAGGAATTGGATTTCATTAGGTGCTTTCGACTTCAAAGGCTGCATGTACACTATAGCAGGTAGATTTATTAAGGTGGAAAAGGAACCATTGGTCATCATGGAGGGTGAGATGGTCAGAAATCTCTACAAGTTGATAGGGGATGCTTTTTTAAGTGTAGTAGTCAAGAAGACATCAAATAACAAGGGAGGAAACCCATGGTTCAAGTGAAGTTAGATGCAACCAATCATCAGAAGATGGATTAATGGGTCTTCGATGATACCATCTATCGGAAATCCAAGAAGATCTGAACGGAGATGAATTCCTCAAAAACGGCAGTCCAGTTCTGGTCAGAGTAAGCCAATTTAGCATTGGGTCATACGTAACCCACATGTGCAGAGCCCAGCCCACCAGAACTATAGTGTTGTAGGTTTGATGAATAGAACACCAAGATAGAGATAAAAAAGGAAGGATTCACAAGGCACCAGTGAGATCTAGATCTGGGAATGTCTCTTTTGTCTTCATGGATGGAAGTTACGTTCATTGTGTTATAAGATTACATGCAGAGATGACATCAAATGAAGGGTGCACTTTTGAGGTTCAAGACGGGGTTGTTTAAGTTGAAGGAAGCAACTGTGGAAAGTCCCAAGTCAGTTTGGACTTGATTGACATCCGATAATGTTAAGAATGTTAGTGCATCCAGGATAGGGGTGCAGGGGCCACGCCTGGTCATAGCGTGTACAGAGGCATACATTTCAGTTAGGTACAAGAAATCTCAAGTCCGTTCTTGATTGATACTAGACAATACTGAGATTGTCTATGCATCCAAGCAAAGTGGTACAAGAGCCGCACTTGGTTGTAGTGTGTGCTGAGGTATACCTTTCAACAAGGTACAAAAAGTACAAACTCAACATGTTAGAGTGTTGAAGAAAAAAAACTGTGTCATCAGTGTAATGACATACTATGCAACAAGGTACATGAAGACACTGATGATTTCATCTCAAGGTAGCTTCTAGAATTTGCAAAATCAAAGCCAAGGTGGAGATTGTTGGGTTGTGTCTTGTATTCTGGTTTAGCTTGGTTGGTCGTCTGGTTTAGCGAGGACCAAGGTCCAAAATCTAGAGGTAGTTTATTCATTGTGTATCAGTTTTCTTGGGTGCCAAGAAATTGGGTAACCATATATATTGATGTATTGTAACCCTAGCTCCTTGGGGGTTGAGATAGAATCATGATAGATGAGTTTATCTCGTTTGTGGATATAGGCAAGGTTGTCAAACCAAGTAAATTTGGTGTGCTCATGTGTGTGATTTCTTGATGATGTGATTACGGTTGTTCATCGTGGTTGATTCGTCAATCGCGGGTAGTTTCCGTTGTGCCGCTTTTCCCACTAGTTTGCTTTAGATGGGTAGGCCAGGCAATAAGCAACTGGGCCTATTTTCTCTGAAACTTAAAATGAGATGAAGTATCGAGCAGGAAATTTCAGGAATTGTCATGCAGAGATTGAGCTTTGTCTATATGATTGGAGACGAAGGAAGACTTAATCTCCAATAGAAAATTCTAGTTCAGTTTTGTGTTTATCAACATTCTATTTCATCCGAGCTTGCGCTTTTCTGAGATTATCTTTTAACAAGATCAAAGCTTATTTACAATCATGGAGCTCATCATCCATTGCTTGGACATAAGTTGTACTTGGAATATATGAATATTTACATGCAAAAAAGTTTGAAGAAATCCATAAACAATTCAACCATGCAAAGTCAAAATCAAGACTCAAACATGACCTAAGCTCAACAAAACAAAGCCTAAACAACTCAAGGACAAAACTTGAAAAGTCTCCTTGAAGTTTGGAAAAAGAAAACAAATTGAAAGGCTTAAAAAATGAAGGAAAAGATGCACCACCTGATTGCACAGTGCAGTAGTAGATAGTACAATGTTGTAGCTAAATGAAGATCATAGTGGCTGACTAAAGAAAAGCAATAGCCGACCATTACAGATATCTGGCAACTTAGTAAGTAGTCGAGCTAGATCTGGTCAAATTATTTCCTTGTTGATTTCAAGATGATTAGCATGACTCAAGGGATAAGCATCTGATTGCGACCTTACACAATTGACTATAGGAGGGTAGGCGATCATACAAAGCCATAGCCGACTACTATCTTGTAGATTTGTTTTTGGCCTAAGTTTCTCCCTTCCACAGACGGTAGGAGAAGACCTTCTGAGGCTATAAATACCCTCCTTGGGTGTCCATTGCAAACACAGTCATCTAGACAACATAGCCAGACAAACACCAAGGCAACTAGAGTTGGAGATCTCTTGAGTTTTCTTCAAGAAGGCTTCAACACCTCATTGTTCTGCAGTAACACCGAAAACAAAAAGACAAGGCATTTGATCTTTTACAAATGATTAGAAGGATGGTGTCTTGGCTTGAAAAATCAGGCAAGGAATCTTAAAGAAGACAAGTCTTTCAAGACGTTCTTTATTTCATTCACCTAAGAGTAGAGAGAGATACAGGTATAAATATGGCCAACCCATCAACATAACACAACAAGTGATCCGTGGGGACAACCATGATCACAGATCTTTCATTCTAACTCCCATTGGAATTTGCACTTGCGTGTCCAACAAAAATGGGTGATAGGTTATGAGGATTGCTCGATTAACTTGAAAATTAAAATTGGCGCGAGCTGCATACACAAAGGATCAGCACCATGATGGTTAGTTGTTCCTTTGAATAGTCGACTATCTCTTTCTTTTATCTTTTGTTTCCCTTATATAATTTGTGTAAAATTCCTATGTATCGTAACATTTTTGCCAAGTGTTGAACATTCGAAACCAAGTGGGGGAGTTGCAAGAAAAATACATGTAAACAACTTGCACCTAAGAGGTTAGAATGTAAAAAAACCCACAAAAATAAACTCGGAATTGAAAAGTCAAAAAGAAATCACACTCTTTTTTTTCCATATTTTTTCTTGTTTGTCAAAAAAGAGTCAAGATGTGCTCTGTACACCACGATTCCCCTTCTTAAGGCAAACAAAAAAAATTGGTCAATCAAAAATCTACTTTGATGAAAACTTGGTAAAAAAAATTTTCCTGATACATGGGAATTTTGCATGAAAAATAGCCAACCACGATGAAGGTAGTCGGCTCCCCCTAAGAAATAAATAAATGGGATCTTCCCTTGGGTTTTGCAATTTTGATGTAACCCACATTGTTGGTCATTCAATTCTCTTCCTTTTGGAATGAATTGAATCATGAAAACACCCTAAAGTCTATCATTATGGTGTGGCAAGCAGTGACTTGCCGTAGTGCTTGGATTAGATGGAGTCCACATGACTAGTCCGGGCAGTTTGTGATAGCATTCTTGTCCCCCACATCAGCCGAACCAAGCCGTACCTAACTCTATCTTTTCATCTGAAAGTTGTTCCCTTTCGTATTAATGGTGCTAATGGATCAAAAACAAAGAGAAAGTGGTTGTATTAATTGGACTTACTTGGTTAACTTGTCCCATAGGTCCAATGGTATCCCTCATCATCTTCTTTAACAAAGCAAAGAAGCACTTGTTCAAGCTCTCCCTTACTCCGACTCACTCAACCTCCAACAAGTGCAGCTAACTAAGCAACAACTCGACTCAGGACTTAGTTTCTCGAGGACCCACATTCGCAAGAAACACTACATCACTTATAGGACTTTGCACTCCAAAGAGCTTAGGTCCACCACCTAAGCCCTAGGTTTCTAAATATACCCAGAGCCCCTTCTAGGTGCATCTTAAACCTAAAAAGCAAACCGTCAAAAGCATGGTGCTTGTGCAGTAAGCTAATTACACCAATAGCCTTTGCATCTCCAAATAAGTAAGTGGGCCCAGGAAGGACTAATTCATTAGACCCACTGCAAGAAAAACATTGGGTCAACTAAAAAGAAACTGA
This sequence comes from Sextonia rubra, assembly GCA_037013555.1. Classification (NCBI taxonomy): domain Eukaryota; kingdom Viridiplantae; phylum Streptophyta; class Magnoliopsida; order Laurales; family Lauraceae; genus Sextonia; species Sextonia rubra. Next base: position 22,008,574 of record JASUAD010000014.1, read on the forward strand.
TAGGAGTCAACTGTGCCGAGGTGCAACTGGGGGCTTGTAGCCAAGTTCTAGAAAACAAAACAAACTGTCCAACACAAGAGTCAGGTACAACATAGGAAAACCTGGTGGAGCAAGGTGACAGCCACTGAAATCTTGCCATTACCAAATGGGGAAAGATCCATGCTGGCCTAATTCATAATAGAGAGGGTGGACACAAAAGCAATAATGCACCCTCCGCAACATAAAGTGGTCCAGAAATGGATCATTAAGGAGTCTGATGCAAATATCACACCCGTCCACATGGTCCGAACTATGCCAACAAGGCGGGTCACAAGAAGCATGGCCTTGGGCATTGCCTTGCTACCATTATCAAGCTCATAAGAAACATCAAAAAGGCCACATCCAGATAGACTATGACTCAAATGATGACAACAACACAAAGAACAACACAGCTGCCTGACGTTCTCTTCAATTGAACCCCACAAATTCTCAGTCTTCATAGCTAAGGGCAGTGGGACGAACTGTGAAGAAGATGAAGAGGAACATGAACAAGCATCAGATAATATCAAAGATGGAGAAACTGACATCAACCATCTCGTAAAGAAACAAGAGGAAACAATCAATCAGATGGCTACCCAAATACAAAACCTTATAAAGGGGATGACAGCACCAAATGATCCTAGTTCTCAACCCAACCCAAAGCAGAGTACAACTCATCAAGGCATAAAAAGGTCGACCAGATCATGGAATGAATTAAGACCTTGATGGAAAAAGAATCACGACCTTCAGTGGATCACTCCTCTAGCAACAACCAAAAGGTTAATGCTGATAAGCCGATGACATACAAAGAAGTCACAGACATAATGGCTAAGGCTAAAAGAGAAGACTGGTTGAAGAAGAAAGGGATTGCTAGCACTTTCTCTTATCAAGCACCACCCTCAAGTAAAAACTCAATGGGTTTTAGCCAGCCCGCTCATGCCAAGCCTCTACTTCCTCAAAAATGGCATAAAAAATGGCCATCAATGGATGTACATACATCACCTTAGCTTCCCCAAGACCAAACCAAATGAATGTTAGAAAGAGCCAATAAATCTAATATCACTAGAAGATAGTGTTAGAGGAAGCCGCTAGGATCCCTAGATATTGCATATAGATTACTACCAAACTAACTTTACATGATGATGATTCAAGAACCATACCTGCAAGATCTCTCTGATTTCTGATTTGATCTCAAGCTTACAGCAACCTAAAAATTCCAAGACCTTCTATTGTATTCCTCTGTGGTCAAACTCACACCGGAGTATGGGCCTCTTCTACAAATTCTCTTTGCTCTCAAAAATGAGATTTCTCTTTCTTTTTCTATATAGCAATAGCGCATATTAGGCTACAATAAGGACCTTAAGAAGGACTAAGGAATAGGCTTTTTATCGAAATAGGAAACCCTAAGTCAACCTAAATTAGAATCCTAGTTCTATAAATTACAATTCAGTCCACTAGAGAATTATAATTACACTCTTGTCCTTATTCTCAACATTAAATTTCGAGCTTCTCGTTACTAAATGCTTATTAATCTCCCCACGTTAAGATTTCTGATATCCATTGATTAAAAAATTACTGATATCTATATTTAATCGATATCTATATAATTCCTTGAGACCTTGCACTTAACTTATTTGACATATCGGACACAAAGTCTACATGTAGGGTTTGACATAATTAAAACTTATACGCTTCATTTAGGGAATATCATCAATCTTTATTATGGGACGTGGATTCCATCAATAAACTAATATCCACTATACAAGTAGTGTAGTCATCCAATTTATTAAGATTATTAGCCCATAAAAGGTCTCACTCCTTTATAAATCAAAATGCCAAATACTAAATGTATGTGTCTATTATTTATATCGAGGTTAAGAGTACAAGCATTCTTAATAATCATTTGGATGTTAATTGTCTTATATAGTTAGTATAAAGACAATAAACCCAAAAGCAGTCATGTTCAATACACATAAAGTGTACTAACATAATGAGTCGAAATGATACCATTTTCCGTAACCAAGACAAGCTTACTAAAACATCATGCTACAATTATACCAATGGTGTATCTAACTCCATCTAGATTGTGAACAACAATAACTTATATTTTATAGGAACCGACAAACAAGTCTTCCATGTGTAAGCTGAACTATACACACAAACTTGTCTACTTTATAGAATAAAAGACACATACATGCATAATAAAAAACAATGCAATCATTTGCCCATATAAATTCTCATTAAGAAGAAAAAATAAACTTTACTAATAAATAAATCAATTAAAGACAAATACATAAAGGTATGCTTTTGGTATAAATTTCTAACGATGAGCCTCTGGTACACAGGGAGGATTTTCGTGGATCAAGGGTGACTATTCCCCAAGATTTGACCTTTTTTTCAGGATTCTGAAATAGGAAGTAGAAGGCAATGTCAAAACAAAGGAAGGAAAGACCACATAAGGGAGTTATGATAAAGTTTACATCAACAGCAGTTGAAAAAAATAATAAAAAGAATGAATAAACTTACCTGCCCCAAGACTAGCAAATTTGCAAACCCCTGCGCAAGAAGCTTCTTTCTTCTTCTTCTTAGACCTTACCTGTCCAAAAGGGGAAGGCTTAGAAAGAGCTAACATAGAAGCAGGATTTCGAACAACCTAACTTGGAGCAAAACTAGGAGAACAACAACATGAAGAGATTTAATCATTTGGAACTCAAAGGTAGTACAAGCGTCCTCGTTATGACGGTATCCAATCAGCAAGGACTACTAACACTGAATATAAAGGTCGAAATCTCCTTTCTCAGGCTTATCCTTGTTTGTCAACGCCTTTCAAAATGCAATCTTATTGCAACTAGTTCTTCGCAACTTTGGAAGAGCTGCATAACTTTTCATGTACCGCTAGGAAAAACCCACATTACCATGGCATCTTCATCGTGAGGGTACAAGAAAGTGGCACCTGTTTCTACAGCATTGTTAATTTCCACGCACTACAAGCATCAAGCAAGGAACCGCGACCACCTCTCAAACTATTAGGGCTCATCACAATGCCCTCAGAGAAACCAAACTGCTGCCCAAAGCAAGGAGGCACATAGGGCTCAATCCCCGCAACATTGCCTCTCCTATACAAGATTCCTCAGACTGATGGAAATTAACAATCCCCTCTCCGATTGTGTCAGAGGAGTGGTCCTAGCTAGGATATTGGATCGGTCAATGAGTGCTTGATTCCTGACAATCCTTGTTCTTTGTATCTCCAAAACCACTGCAAGCATCCTACAAATTCAAAAGTTGTAATGATCTTACAATTGGCATCACACCTTAATAATGGAAAGGTGTATACCACTACTATTATTTACAAACTGGTAGAAAGGAAGGTTTTCTTAGTCACCCAATTCATGTAAATTGGCAAAATGGTAGACAAACCAAACATGTAAGAAATGCTACGAGAAGACTTTGTTGATCGCCTTCCTCTGCCACACCAAGAAAGATACGAACTTCAGCTTAGCAAAAAAATAGTTGATAAAGCAAATACAAGGTGAGTCGTCCACCAAAGCAATGTTTCGTGCAGGAAAAATGTAGTTGTTTTGAACTTCTTTCCCCATAGCTGAGAAAATAACTTCAGAAAGCCATAGTAACATACATGGCCAGTATCCAGCAAGACTTCAGACCACAATCATCTTCCTTTGCTTCAAAAAGCACAAGGTAATCTGTACAATCGACCAAAGTCACTTGTCAGGAATCTTCGCCAGTCTCCCCAGGAATGACTTCCCGCTTCTTAAAGACATCCTTTTCACAAAGAAAAGAGCAACTATGTCAGCAGCTTTGTTGAAAGCATTCACCACCCTAACTATGGTCTTCACCTTGTTTAGTTGTCTCTCGACATCTCATACAAGGCAAAAAACTAGAAATACACTTCTCTAAAACCATCACTCCTTGCATTTATAAACTTGTTATAAGGAACAATTTTCTCATACATACCATAGGAGATAGGAAACCCAAAGACTTCTTGCATCTCTTGAAGGGAAAACCCCAATTTTGCACTAGGAGTGATGAACTTATAGGTGGCAAAAACTCTCAATAATGGCACGGCATACCTCCTTGTGGTCCTACGGAACCCAATTCCGAGTAACCAAAATGGATTCATATAGACCAACTCTCCTCAATAAGTCCCAACCTTTACTAAGGACTACATCAGTCCATTATTGCCAGTCATTTGATGGAACAAAACAGCCTCGTGGAACGTGATGCTCCAACCAACCACTGCCATCATTAGCAAGAATTCCCAATCCAATGGTACGAAGCTGAGAAATCTGACTTGGAATAGGAAAGGTTGCATGGTTAGGAAATAACATCTCAAAACCCTATACTTCTCCTTCAGCATAGAAAGGGGAGTTGCTAAAAAATACCCATAGCCTTGTATAAAGGAAGAGACTTCCCCCATTGTAGGTTGTTGCTCATCAGGGGAATGTTGGAACCCAACTCCATCAACAAAGGGCCTCTCTTATATTGATATTCAGTGGAGAATTCAACCCTCATGACATCCGCATTGAAGTAACGATGGATCAATAAGTCAGTACTTTGGTCGCACTAATTCTTATCATAGTTACAAAAGATATAAGCTGTGTTACAAAAGATATAAGCTGGCTTCCTCAAGGTATTCTTCTTGTCATCTTTCCATGGAAAGTCAGCAAGAATATCTTCATAAACCCAAATGTTGCAAGTATGTAATAGACGGCTTCACAATTCGAACAACGTATCGACACCATGTTGCTCGATATTCTCTCGTATTTCTTCGAATCAAGCCCAAGTCTAGTGACCAACAATAAGAGGAGAGGGAGGAGTATCTGAAGAAGAAGAACCAACATTCTTCTTGCCTTTAGTAGATGAAGAATCAATCTTCTTGCCTTTGTCTGTTGAAAGCAAAAGAAACAAAAAAGATCACCACAAATGCAAAAGTTGGTAAAAATTCTACCAAGGAGGGACAAAGCCCCAAGAAAAATGGTATACTTACCTCTGAGCCCTAGCAACATCAAGCAAGTGCATAGAGCCCATAGATAAGGCTTCCATGTCAAAGCAAAGCAAAGCTCACTAACGAACTTTCACAAAAGCAAGTTAGGGTTTTGGTCCACATTAATATGCACATGAAAAGAAGAAGCAACATACAACATATCAAAGAAAACATGCAAGCACAATGGGATTCTGCAAGCACAATGGAATTCAACAAAAGTTCTATTTATGTGAAGCAAGGTGACTAAGCTCTCTCTCTCTAAACCATAGAGAGGAAAACCTAGAAGTGGCTAAAGCATGGAAGCCATTCGGCCACCCAGAATAGGCCTCTTAGTCATCTAGAATCAAAATCTAAAAGATGCCTAAGGCATAAAAGTCTCTAGGCCATTAAAAGTTCACCCTCAAGCCACTTTAAAAGTTTGGAAAAATGCCTGAGGCATAATGATCCTTTTGATTACTCAAAACAATCCAGCACAAAAGGTCTAGGGCATGGAGAGCTCTCGGCCAGTTAGCATAATGTATTATTGGCTACACAGAAGACCAACAGTCAAAGTGTTAAATTGGCCACTCCAAAAGGATTTTGAAATTTTTTAAGGCATATGTACTATTGGCTACCTTAGAAGTCCAACGGACATCTATCGGCTGTTCCATACAAACCAAAGGTCACCACATCACAACAGAGTTATCAACCACTCCAAAACCAAAGTTTAAAACCTTCCAAACACTTGTGAAAATTCACAAAAGTTAGGGATAAGCCTAAACCCCGGTCACATGAAACATACCCAATAGTTTTTTCAACAAAATCAAGTTCAAACCCTTGGAAATCCAAGAATCTCATTTTCCCACATCAAGCAAAGAATATTAGAGACACATGTTGAGATATTGTAACAAAAAAAAAGAAGTCCATCTCATGAAAAAGAACAAAAAAGCACAAAGAAACTGCTCGACTGAGACAAAAACAAGAAGAAAGTGAATAGTCAACTAGTTTTCTCCCCTTTTAAGCCACAAATCAAGTCACAAAAATTACTTTCCATCCTCATCAAAAGCAAGATGTGAAGAAACCACATGCAGCAACCAAGATCCAACACAAAACTTGTATAAAAAAAAGGAAGCAAAGAAAAGAGGCCGCAAAACCCATCGACTCTGTAAAACCATTGGGCATTAAAAGAAGATGACAATGAGATAAGGACTTACCAGCCAAGGAGATCTCTAGCTTGATTTAAAAAAATAGCAAGGAAGAAGAGCACAGAAAGCTTAAAGGAGACACTAAAAACCCTAAAGCAGTTTTCAAATGAAAAGATCAAATTTTTGCAAAGTGGGAAATTCAAAGGATACACTACCTTTTATAACTGTTCTGATCGGCTACCCAAGGTAATGACTAATGTAGCCGAGAGGCAATGTTTTATGATTCTACCCCACTTTTTAACTTCCTCACATTTTCAAAACTCTTAAACCTTCCTTCATGTTACCCTCTAAAACACCTTCGAAACAACTAATTACATGATTAGTTTCGACTCCATTTGACACTCCAAACCCTCAGTCATGTGAAATTAATCGATTTTCCTTAGAAATTGAAGGTGGATCCATAGCTCATGGAAGAGAAATTCACTTGCTGATTCCACCCTTCTGATGGTCAAGGACCTCTCTTCTTAGGCAATAAAATTCTTCCCCATGCCCTTGATCAAAAGAAATCCTAAAAAAACCTCAGTCAAAAACACCTTCCTTCATCTCAAAACCCTTTCATGCTCACCAAAAGCAACCCAAACTTGGTTAAACACCATGTTGGGGGAAACAAAAACACACAAACTAGCCCAATCTGCATCCAGGAAAACCTTGGAAACCCTCAAGTTAAACCCTAAAACCATGGGGAAAAGGGTATAAGAGACAAAGTCTCCACAGTCAAAACCATTTTCCATTCTTTAAAACAAGAATCCATAGCCTTTTTCAAACCTCCAGAACCATGACTAAATAGTTCACAAAGAATACAAGTACACACAAAGCAATGTGAAAAGAAGGAAGGACAAAGCAAGGAAGACATCCTTTCCTAAACAGCATCTTTCGAGGCACAACTATTATAGGAAGAATCCTTCATCATTGCACCTCGAGGGGCATTTGTTGACATGGAAAGAAGTTCAGAAGAAATCCACAACCAATTTAGCAAATCAAAAGTCAAAGTCAAGACTCAAACAGAACAAAACAAAGCACAAATAGCTCAAGGACAAAGCCCAAGAAGACACCTTGAAGTTTGAAGAAAAAATTAAGGAAAAACACTTTAAAGAGTGAGAAAAATATATACTGGCTGACTAAACAAATCAGTGGCCAAATGTACACTAGTTGACTGAACAAATCAATAGCCAAGGGTACACTAGCTGACAAAGGAAAGTTACCGGCGCTGGAGACTGGAGTCATCTAATGTCCACGTCCTTTCGACTAGGACTTGCAGTTGAGCAACAATTTGGTTAATTCGCTCCCCTTGTTGTATAACCAAACAAGTAAGGTCAACCTTTTCATCTCCATCATTGTCAAAGGCTCGTTCTTTTTCCTTCACATTTTCTAGGTTTGTTCCACTTCTTTTGTCCATGCTAACCAAATACTTATAGGGGTTCAACCATAAAGACTATACAGGCGATTATGCTTTCACCTATGTAAGTATGTTTTCCGATCTTAGTCTATTTGACATGGCCTTCCAAAGTCTCATCTAAACTAAAGAGTGGCTAGGAGGCTCAACTTCAGGCCATGCTTCTAGTGACCCACCATACTAACCCAGGTCGAACCATATTGAAGGGTGCAACTTTGAGTTTGACTCCTTCACGATCCACTTCTAGACCACTTTGAGAGGTAGAGAGGTGCTTCTAATTTTGCACCTATGTCATTTGACTGGAATTTAGCCAACATGGGTCTTTTCTCATTTGGTAGTGATAAAATCGCCATGGTTGCTACCTTGTTCCACTGATTCCTTCTGTGCTGTGCCTGACTTTTTTACTGAGCGGTTGAATTAGTCTACTGGGACTTGGGGAATGTCCATTTTCGAGCTAAAAGGTAGAAGGAGTTGCACTCAAGCACTCCTAAGGGGTCTTCAGTCTATAGAGTTCTCTGGGTTTTCTGAAGCTCAGGAGACCAACTGTTGCATCCAAGCGCTATAGATTTTGGTCAGACCCTCTTCTGCCACCATGTTTTTTTTTGGTGTGAATTGGCTTGTTCTGGCCCTGCTTACCTCCTTAGAAATGCAATGACTAGGGGGGAGTGGCTACCTTATGGTACAGGTATCCTTTTGCTGGCGAGCTACTTTTGGCCTAGAGATGGACTCCGAAAAGGTCTAGGCATATTTGGAGACCCAAGGTTTAGCTATTGGCCCCACGTTCTTTGGAACATGGGGTTTTGGAGGTGGTGCCATGCTGGCTACAAAAGGCGCAGTCCTCAAGATACTAGAACCTTGGCTAAACTGGTGGCTGGGACCTGGGTTGTATGGTGGCCAGTATCCTGGTCAAGCCAGTGATGAATTAAGTGGGTATGGTGGGTGCAAACTAGGTATGGGTGAGGAAAAGTTGGAATGAGTGTTCCTTCACCTTGTTGAAGATGATAATGAATGTGGCCATTAGTCCTACAAAATAAGTTGACCAAGTATTTGTAAAATTTCCCCTTTTTATTTGTTCCAATCCATCCACGCTTTGGCACAAAAGAGTGGTCCGATAGCAAGAAAAGAAAAGGTTGGATCCGACTTGGTTAAATCAAAGTACAAATATTTAGCACAATCTGTTTGAACTATTCACATGGACTCTGTCTACTCAAAGGACTACATTGAATCAGTGTTCGACATGCTGTTAAAATAGACCTATTCCATCGCATCTTCCTTTCCTTTTTTCCCAAACCTCTTCACACCTTTTGTAAGACCTAAACCCGAGCTGATCCTCATTCATTATAATTAATCTTGTTTTAACTTTAATAATACATAATTAGGCTAATTCAACTCAAATCCCCTTGGGTTTGGGTCATAGATAGGTAGTTGGGTCGAGTTCAAACCTTACTTAGGTAGTCACAGACCTTCTTCATAATTTAGAGTTACATGGTTTGCATCATCTTGGCACCATATTAGCAACATCATGTATATTTTATCTTGTGGGTCAACTTTCATGTTTGACCCAGCTCAATCTGGATTCATCTTGGCCCAACTAGGGTCCCATTTGGCTTAAATATAATTCTCCCAAAACCAGTGGACTTGCTTGTAAATTCCAAACAATCTAGATTTCAAAACCAACTTACTTGCTTATTCTCTACATTCCTTCTAATCTCTCTCTGCCGGAGCTCTACCTTCTCCTTCTTTCTCACTCTCCTTCTCATCAACTCTGGGGTTAGAGCTATTATATGTTGGAGCCAAAGCTCTCATTGTCTTCCCCACCATCTACTTACACATCTTCTACCTTGGAACCTCTAGTTGCAAACCCTCATCTTCTTTCCAGCTCTCCAAGGTGAGGATCCCATCACCATTCCATTTCTTTCAATTTAATGGAGTCAAGGAGACTCAATTTGGTGACATGCATGCATCTCATGCCCTTTCACCCATTGCAAGTCTTTGCATGTAGTAGGAACATCTTTTATTAAGGCCTTCTCCACCATCAAACTAAGGAGAAGTTTATTTGGGTAAAGCACTGAATAAGAGGCAAGTATAAGAGTGTATATTACTGAATGTATGTTTATTTGTGTTGATTCTTAAAGAATTCTTCCAAAATGCAAATCTACAGCTCTTTCACCCTCTTAACTTAAGCACTTATGATGGTTGAGAGAATGATGAATATGTTTATGAATGAATGATGAAATGTGAGCTGTGAAATGTAAGATGATAGATTGGAGCAAGAAAACCACATTTGCACTAATTGGAAAAAGTTCTGTACTAAAATTTGTGTCAGCTTTAGGAATTATGAAGCTTACGGTTAAGCTGCAACTGTTCTATGGCAAGGAATCTAGAGACCCAAAACTTGATTTTCTTCTACAGCTAACCCCACAGCTAAGCCATGGAATGCACTATGACTAAGCCATTGGCCAACCTAGGCTAACCATGGCTAAGCCGTAGGTCAACATACGGCTAAACCATAACTATAAGAGAATTTAGTGAAAACCTTGTGCACATGACTAAACTGGGGCCTACTCACGGCTAAGCCGTAAGAACACAGTGACATGGGAGAACTAGGGACTTTTAAAGACCAAATAAAGCCTTAGAACTTGTACCCCCTTCTTCAAACAATAGCCCAACGGTAATTAATTACTAAGAAGGAAGAGTGTGGAGCTGTCACTCATTTCCTCTTGATTTTCTAGTAGTTTTCCTGACGTCACGTCATGAGTGTTGGCATAAGAAGAGGTGTCCACTACCTACACAATGTAACATCAAGATTTGGTAACACATTGACATTGGACGTTTTATGAATACGCCGTATTGCATGACTATGGAAACATGGATTATCTGAACATAAGGTTGGCTAGTAAATATCCTCGTTAATAACTTAATCCAAATGCATTCATATTGTTTAAGTAAACCTTGCCCTTAACATGATCTAATTATGTATCCATTTTTCCCGATGAACCTTGAGGCAAGATCGGAGACGGATCTTCTATTGAGCATGAGCTCGTGGACCAAGATAGGGATAACTAGGGTTGAGAGGGTTCAAGCTCTGATAGCTCATTTAAGTATGTATTGTTTATATAGCAAATTACTTCGTTTAATTCCAATCTTTATGACTTAATACGATCTCAAGACCGATATATGCCCTTGTATAAAACTGAGTTGAACACTGTGTAAGATAAGTATGAATTCTAATCGGTCTTAATATATTGAGTCGGCACCACTCAGCTTGTACTCATAGGAGGTTCGACAAGATCAAATGAGGGTATTCAATATGTTACCTACTGCAGTAACTATATGAAGAGTTTGTCGATGCTCTTAGGGTAGTTAGATGGTCTTAGATCAACCACTAGTGATTTCCCACAGTACGATACTCTCTTTTTAGAGAGAAGAAAATCATGTGGATCCCAACTAGTATGTTATTATATTTTCATTTATGATTCATTATTCATGCTTATTCACTTGCACAACATGACTAGCTTCCATTAGTGCTCTATTTTAATCAATATGTTTCTAATTAAAATTGATACATCGGGATAGTCTTATATAACCTTATATTTACTTAACCGTCATGTTAACAGTGCTACCCTTGGTGTTACAGGTACAAAACTCAATACCGGCACGACAGTTAACGCGCCCCTGGAGGGAACCCCAATGGTACCTCTAGGTATAGATGAGTGAAATGAGGATGACGTCTTCTATTAGTCATCCCACGAAGAGTGTCATGGGGTTTAAGTTTTGGAGTTTGTTTTAGGACCTAGTCATGCTTTGGCTTGTAGTTATATTCTGTTGTTTTGAATCTACTATTTGAGGGACTTGACATTTGTGATAATGGATTTGTTTAAAGTACTTTAGTATCATGTGCATGAGGATGGTTTAATCTACAGATTTTGGATTAATTACAAATGAATGTGGTTTTTATTAATGCTAATGACGAATTACAGGTGAATTCTTTAGGTTTCCGCTTAATTGTGCAAAATGATTGTACATATATATGGATCTTCCTCACACGTACTAGTGGAATCTCCCTTGTAGCAGTTCGTACGTGTCCTGACATGGCACAAATTGCTACAAGTTACATGTGCCGTGCCTCGGGATCCACTCTAATCCCCAAATCTCAGGTTCGGGGCATGACACCTTTTGTTACGAAAGAATCAGTCCTGAAGTGGGAGAGAAAGGTTAAATCCAGCATAGTTTAACCAAAGCGCAACTAGTTTCAACTAGCCCCATGGACCTTGTCTGCTCCAAGGACTACAACAAATCAGTGTTCACCACGCTACTCGGCCAGACTTTAAGGTGGTTCAAAGCCATCGATGTGGATTGCATCAAAATTTGCTAACCTAAGCGAAGCTACTTTTTTTTTCTGGGGGGGGGGGGGGGGGGGGGAGTCGCCAATCCATGCATGGGTAGGATACTTTCCATGTAGAATTTTTTGTTTTTTTTTTTTTATAACTGTTGATCGATCTAAAACTTTTAATTGGTGTTGACATGCAAAATAGTTCGCAAGAAATTCACAACAAATTTAGCAAATCAAAAGTCAAAGTCAAGACTCAAATATAGCAAAACCAAGTACAAACAGCTCAAAGACAAAGCCTAAGAAGACACCTAGAAGTCTGAAGAAGAAAGTAAGACAAAACACTCTAAAAAGTGAGAAAAATGTACACTAGTCGACTAAGAAAATCAATGGCTGAATGTACACTGGCTGACTGAACAAATCAATAGCTGAAGGTACACTAGCCGACAAAGGAGAGTGAATGACCAATTTTTAAATTTTTTGAAAACTCATTAAAGTAGCCGATTGAGATCTAGTCAAATCATTCAAAGTTGGTTTCAAGCTAATTGACATGATCTAAGGGCAAAGTCCTGGCTGCCACCTCACAAAGCTAACTGTGAGAGGCTAGCCAACCACACAAATGCACGGTCGACTCCCCCTACAAAATCTGATCAATCTTCTCCCTGGCACAAATGACTAAAGAAGACTCTTAGAAGCTATAAATACCCCCTCCCCCCCTTGGTTGCTTATTTCAAGACACAACACAGTGGACACGTAGACACACAACCACAAAGGCATTCAAGACTCTTCGGATTCTATTCTTTTCAGATTCTCTTCAAGAAGACTTTGGCTCTTTGACTTCTCCACATTTCAATCCTCGACTCTAACAACAAGATACTTGATCTTCTAAAAATAATCAGAAGGACTGTGCCTTGGTCTAAAAGAATCTCTGAAAAGGACAAGTCTTTTGAGACTTTCTTCATTCCCTTCACTTAGGAGTTAAAGGAGATACGGGTATAACTATGGCCAACCTATTTGTATAACGTGATAAGTGATCTATGGGGGCAACCATGATCATAGAACCTTCATTCTAAACTCCCCTTGGCAATTCTACAATTAAGGAAAACGGGTAATAGGTTATGAAGATTGCTTGATTGACTTAAAATATAAGAAGCGGCTTACATCTCTAGATTAGTCTCTTTTACCTTTTTTTATATATGTAAATTATCATTGTGTTTCCTTTCTTTGTAAGTGTTGATCATCTGAGATCAAGCGGGGGGGCGAGGGGGGGATGTGATAAAAAGATACATGTAAATAGCCTACACCTGCGAGCTCAGAACACAAAAGAAACCACGAAAATAAAATCAGAATTGAAAAGAGTCGAAAAGTTCAACATTTCTCTTTTTCTTTCTTTTCCATGTCTTTTCATCGCTCCCCCGAAAAAAGGGCAAACAATTGGCTTGAAATTTTTCCCACAGATGGTGCCAATATTTTTATTCGTCTGAAAAAGGGGGAACATTGAGGTGTGCGAAACATATTCTAACTCTCTCTTTCGACGATGAGGAAAAGACACATAAGAGAAAGACAAAGACTGTCGAACTTTTTGACCTTTTTATTTCGAGTTGATTTTTCGTGGGTTCTTTTACATTCTAAAATCCCTTGTGCAAGTTGTTTACATGTATTTTTTTATCTCAACACCCACCCCACCCCCCCCCCCCCCCCCCCCCCCCGGTTCAATCTCAAATGATCAACATTCAAAACAAGAAAAAGGGAATACATAAGAATTTTACATTAAAAAGAACATAGAAAAGGAAATGGAAAAGGTCTCGAAAAACTTATCGTCATCGAAGATCCTCTCAAATCAGGGAACTATCCTTCTAATTTATTTTCAAAAGATTAAGTACATTGTGGTTGAAGTTGAAGCTAAAACTTGAAGAAGTCAAAGTGTTGAAGCTTTCTCTAAGAGAATTTGAGGATTTTTTCTATCTTTGTGGCTGTGTTGTTGTGCTATCTGTCTGCATTGTGCATTGGAATGGATGCCTAAGGGAGGATTTTATGGCCTCCAAGAACCTCATTTGGTCATTTGTGGAAGGGAGGAGATCAGGTAAACAATCTGATTTACAAGAGGTAGCTGGTCGTGCATTTGTATATTTGGCTACCCTCCCAAAGTCAATTTTGTAAGGTGGTAACCAAATCTTTGTCCTTAGATCATGCTAATCTACTTGAAATCTACCCAGAGTGATTTGACCAGATTTAGATCAGCTACAGAATGAGCTGTTAGAATCTATAACTGTTGGCCAGTCACTTTCCTCTATCAGCTAGTGTCTCATCGGCTACTAACTTGTTCAGTCAGCCAATGTACATTCGGCCACTATTTTGTTCTCTCAGCCAATATGTACTTTTTCCACTTTTTGAAGTGTTTTGACTTGTTTTCTTTTTCAAACTTCAAATTGTCTTCTTAGTTTCTCCTTTGTTTTGCTGGGATGGAGTCATGTTTAAGTCTTGTCCTAACTTTGATTTGTTGATTTGCTTGTGGATTTCTTCTAAATTTTTTTGCATATCAGCATCATTTTTTTTTTTTGTATTATTTTTTATAGTGTTGATCATCGAAGACCAAGCGGTGGGGGCTATATAAAAAAATACATGCACACAGCCTGCACCTAGGAGTTTAGAATGTAAAATAACCTACAAAAATAAACTTGAAATTGAAAGGTCAAAAAGAATAACACTCTTATTTTCTTTTCTATTCCTTTTTCTCGTTTGTTAAGAAAAAGAGTTGCAATGCAAACTATGCACTATGATCCCCCTAGTTCAAGCAAACGATGACCCCATTTCGGCAATTAATTAGTACATTTGATGTGGCTAAGAAAGGTCTTCCTAAAATCACCGAACTTGTGTGCTTGTATTAACCACATGATATGTATCCAAAACAACAAAATCAATTGGGTAGTAAAATTTCTCAACTTGGACTAACAGATCTTCGATTACTCCTCTTGGTTTCTTTACAAAGTGATCAATGAGTTAAAAGGTCACTTGTATGGGTTTTAGCTCACCTAAGTCCATTTTTTCATAAACCGAGTAGGCTAACAAATTGACACTAGCCCCCAAATCTAGCAAAACATGGTTAATATAATGATCAACTCTCTCATATGAAATAGTCAGACACCCTGGTTCCTTATATCTAACTGGGGTTTGTCACGACCCGAGCCCAGGGTTCGGGGGTTAGCAAAAGCCAAACCTAATGACACACGTACTCCCGTGCATGCACACGTAGACCGAGTCTAAATGCACACGCACAAGGGAACAAGCACACGTGCCAAGCAAGTATGCGGAAGCTGTAAATATCAGAAACACAAAACTAACAATGCAAGAAGAGGATACAAGGAAAGGACTGACATAATTACATATGAACGTTTACAAAAGAACAAAAGGCTAAATACAATAATGACAAGTCATGACAAGTCTGAAAATCCCCAAAACATGACTCCAACATGATGCATGCCATGAACGCGCTCCCGTGGAGTGATCACATCCACTCCTCTAGGCCTGATGGGGCCCCGGGGGTCTCATCTGGAGCCTGGCCGACCGGCGAGGGTTCGGCAGGGGGATCTGGGCCTGCAACACCAAAAACAACTGTGAATACGAAGATTCAGCAAAGTATAAACCATAGCAAGTTAACACACGCTGTATCTAACAGAATAAGAACATCATGTGATTAAAGAAAGCATTTTCGTATACTAGGCTATCATGCAAGAAAGAAAGATGCTGTGTGAATCAAGGATAACATGCTGTGTACATAACTAGTGGCTACTACATTACCATGTGCTCCCAAAAGAGGGATCTTATAACATGCAAAGAACACCATTGTCCGGGCCAGGGTACAATGGGTCTCGGTTTCCTGGGGTCCGGTTCCCCAAGACAAAATCCATACTGCAGCAGGTCCTTATAACTGTACCAAATTCACCCCGTCGGGATCCTAAGGCTGAGGCTAAGTAGAGCCTGACCATACAAAGTCAATCAAGAAAACCTGAGTAGATCGTGATCATATATCAAGCGTGCATGTCTGGAAGTGAACATATCATACATGTATACTCAGGGTAAATAATCGAAATGTGGAAGTAAGGTAACGGGATACAAGTAATCATGTCAGAGTGTGAGATCAATGATCGAATGCAATATGGTATGCAACAAATCATGCGAAATCGAATCATCTTAAGTTACAAACCAATTCTAATCTAATTATCCGGTGTTTCTAACCGTGCATGATGATGTAGTTTTAAGTTATTCGATACACCGTTGTCTAGTGTTGCCTGGAATCGGGCGATGCACGAAGTCCCTTAAACCAACACCCATGGGGAGGTGCTTAACATCCGGATAACGAACATGAATGATTCGCAGCCCTCGAGATCATTCACGCGTAGTATCACATCCGTTGGGCAAGTCTAGGTGCTCTACATTCTATCATGAAGGTCATATAGGTCTTATCTTTACACCTAGCCTTATTCTTCATGTGTGGTTACGGCTTAGCCGTGTGTGTGCTACGGCTTAGCCGTGTGTGGTCTACGGCTTAGCCGTGGCTGAACCGTAGAAGGTCTGTCATTAGCTGACTCTCAGTTATTCCAGAAATTGCACCCTGTATTGTTCTACGGCTGGGCCACGGCTGAGCTTCGGCTTAGCCGTATGGCATTCCACGGCTTAGCCGTGCCCTAGCCGTAGAGGAAAACTGGGTTTTTCTCCTCTCTGGATTGTGAGCCGTAGGTGTTATACGGCTTAGCCGTACCTGCACGAATTCAGAAATCTGAAACATGTACAGAATGTCTGGAAATGCATCAGAAATGCAATCCATCAATGGGAATACACAAGTACTGAACCAATAAGTATCAAATGGGCTGTAAACACATGTTTTCCACACACATCAATGTGAGCTAGCCAAAATCAAAGCATATCAACATGGGTTCTCAATGTTATGGTTATACTTGCCTCAAATTTGGAAATCAATTGCACAAATGGAGCCCTTGGATCCCAACACAACCTAACACACAAACAAAACCACATGTATGCATGAGGGATGGAGAGAAATCAAAACACAGACACACCAAGCACGATGGAGACAAGAGGGAGAAGAGATGGAGAAAGGAGATGAGAGAGTGGAAAGGTTTCCAACTCACCTTTCATGCAAGAACCTCACAGTGGAGCTTGATCGATGGAGGTTGGAGAAGAGAATGCAAGGAAGCAAGGGAGTCTCCACGTGCACAGTGAGGGGAAAGAGAGAAAACGAGAGAGAGAGAACGAGAGTGTTGGTGAATTGGGTGAGATATATAAGCTCATTAGGTGGTCAAATTGCAATGAAGTCCAAGCTAGAATACAAATTTCAGTTTGAGTCAAACTCGGGTCCAATCGAATCACACGACCTCGGTTGCAATTGACGTAGTTACGAAAGTTAACGAGCTCAACGAAAGACACGTGTTGACACCAAGATGATGCAAAACTGACCATATCGAAGAAAAGCTAAAATTACGAAAAAGGGCTTGATCTACTTAATCCAGGTCAAACTCAACCCAACTACCTATCCATGACCCGTAACGAAAGTCAAAACCCAAACAAAACACGATTAACAACGAAAACAAGATTAACTAACCCCTAAACGAGGTCAAGCTGGGTCGGAGTGTTACATCCTCCCCTACTTGAGAATCATTCCGTCCTCGGAATGCACACTAACTCACTCATACCTGGGAAAACAAATCGGGGTACTGACGTGCCATCTGCTCTTCTAACTCCCACGTAGCCTCATCGGGACTGTGATGCTCCCAAAGCACTTTGACCCATCGAATCGTCCTGGTGCGGAGTATCTGCTCTCGGGTCCCCACGATACGGAGCGGTCGCTCAACGTATGCAGCACTCGGCTGGATCTGGACCTCGTCATAACGAATGACATGGGAGGGATCGTGAACGTATCTCCGAAGCATCGAAACGTGGAAAACGTTGTGCACTCCTGAAAACATCTCGGGAAGCTCTAATCGATAGGCTAAATCACCAATCCGACTCTTGATCTCGAACGGTCCGACATAGCGTGGAGCTAACTTGCCTTTCTGGCCGAAACGGATCGTACCCTTCATCGGTGAGACCTTCAGAAAAACCCACTCGCCAACCTGAAACTCTAAGGGTCGTCTGCGGGTGTCTGCATAACTCTTCTGTCTCGACCGAGCAACTTTCAAGTTCTCAATTGCTTTCTGTACCTTCTCCGTAGTCTCGGCAATGATCGTCGGTCCGTGAAAACTTCGAGTTCCAACTTCTTCCCAACATACCGGGCTCCTGCACTTCTTCCCGTACAGTGCTTCATATGGTGCCATCCCAATGCTCTCGTGGAAACTGTTGTTGTAGGCAAACTCGCACAACGATAGATGAAGATCCCATTCTTTCTCGTAGCTCAACACGCTGGCTCGCAACATATCCTCCAAGGTCTGAATCGTCCGCTCTGATTGTCCATCCGTCTGTGGGTGGTATGCCGTGCTGAAACTCAACTTCGTACCCAAAGCCTCTTGGAATGCTCTCCAGAAAGACGAAACAAAACGGCTGTCACGATCGGATACAATCGACACGGGGGTACCATGGAGCCTGACGATCTCATCCACGAACTTCCTAGCCATCTCTGAAAATGTCATACCCTTCCGAAAAGGAATGAAATGGGCTGACTTCGTCAATCGATCTACAATCACCCAAATGGCGTTGTTCTTCCTGCTCGTCGGTGGTAACCCTGAAACGAAGTCCATGGTGATGTGTTCCCACTTCCACTGCGGTATATGCAAAGGATGCAACGAGCCTGGCGGTCTCTGATGATCGGCCTTCACCTTCTGACATGTCAAACAGCGAGCAACAAACCCTGCTACTTCTCTCTTCATGTTGTTCCACCAAAAGCGATCCTTGAGATTCCGAAACATCTTCGTGCTGCCTGGATGCATCGCGTAGCGAGCGTAATGCGCTTCGTTCATCAGCTTCTCCTTGAACTCATCAACTGCTGGCACGCACAACCTACTCCGAAAATAGAGTACACCATCCTCGAGTCTGAAATCGGGTCTGTCTCCAATGTGGTCTCGAATGCGCTTCAATGTTAGATCTTCAAACTGCCTGTCCTTAATCTGCTGAATCACCTCAGGCTGAAACACTAGCGTACTAGCCAACGTCACGCACTCATCCACTAGTTTAACCTCAACAGGGAGACCACGAAACTCTAAGAGGAAACTGCTCAAAAGCTGCACTGACTCTGTTTTCCTGCTGAGCGCATCTGCCACCACATTCCCCTTGCCTGGCTGATATTTGATCGGGAAGTCATAATCCTTAATAAGCTCAAGCCATCTCCGCTGTCTCATGTTCAGCTCCTGCTGTGTGAATAAATACTGTAAACTGTGGTGGTCGGAACGAACCTCAAACTGCACACCATATAGATCATGTCTCCACAGCTTCAACGCAAACACGATGGCTGCCAATTCTAAATCATGGGTGGCGTAATTCTTCTCATGATCTCGCAACTGTCTCGATCCATAAGCAATCACCTTCCCATGCTGCATCAACACACAACCTAGACCAACTCGAGAAGCGTCTGAATAAACCACGAATCCTTCACTACCATCTGGCAAGGCTAACACTGGGACTGTAGTCAACTTCTCTTTCAAAATCCTGAAACGGGCTTCACACTCCTCAGTCCAATCAAAGGGTACATTCTTCCTGGTCAACTTCGTCAATGGAGAAGAGATCTTAGCAAAGTCCTGGACAAATCGACGGTAATAACCTGCTAGACCAAGGAAACTGCGAACCTCTGTCACTGTCTTGGGGCTAGGCCAATTCACCACTGCTCTACTTTAGATGGATCAACTGCCAATCCCTCTCGTGAAATGATATGACCTAAAAATGCAACCTGCTCAAGCCAAAAATCACACTTCGACAACTTAGCAAACAATCGATGTTCTCTCAACAACGACAAGGCTTCTCTCAAATGCTCTCTATGCTCCTCTGCTGACTTAGAATATATCAAGATATCATCAATAAACACAACTACGAATTGGTCCAAGAAAGGAGCAAAAATCTGATTCATCAATGCCATAAAAGCTGCAGGTGCGTTGGTTAGTCCAAAAGGCATCACGAGGAATTCATAATGTCCATAACGAGTCCTGAAGGCAGTCTTAGGAATGTCATCTTCTTTGACTCTCAACTGGTGATATCCAGACCTCAAATCAATCTTCGAAAAATATGCTGCGCCCTGAAGTTGATCGAACAGCTCATCAATCCTGGGTAGGGGGTACTTGTTCTTGATCGTCACTTTGTTCAGCTAGCGGTAGTCTATGCACATCCGAAAAGTACCATCCTTCTTCTTGACAAACAAGACTGGTGCTCCCCAAGGTGAAACGCTCGGGCGAATGAAACTCTTATCCAAAAGCTCCTGTAGTTGCTTCCTCAATTCTGACAACTCTGCTGGGGCCATGCGATACGGAGCCTTGCTGATCGGTGCCGTGCCGGGAACAAGCTCAACGGCGAACTCCACATCTCGAACCGGGGGTAAGTCTGGCACATCGTCTGGAAAGACATCTGGAAAGTCACAGACCACCTGGATCTCACCTAGCTGCTTCGGCTCCTTCTTCGCTGAGATAAAGGCAATGAAGCCTTCACACCCTCGGCGGATCAAGCGATCTGCCTTACACGCCGAAATCACACGTCTGGGGCATTTCTGCTGACTGCCCTCGAAACGGAAGCCCTTGCCTAAATCGAAGAAGATCGTCCTGTTGTAACAGTTAACACAGGCACGATATCGAGCGAGCCAATCCATACCAAGGATCACGTCGAAGTCCAGCATCGACAACAGGATCAAATCAACAGGTAACTGATGACCTGCAATCTGCACGTCGCAATGGGGGTAGTACATACTACACTCCACTCGCTTGCCAACTGGGGTGGATACAACCAACACATATGGCAACGGCTCAGACGGCTGATGCAACCGCTTGGCGAAATGAGGTGCTACATAAGACCGTGTAGACCCCGAATCGAACAAAGCTAAAGCCTCGACGCGCGAAATCAAAACAGTACCTTCAACCACCTGTGGATCCTCGGCACTCTCGTGGGTAGCAGCGTAAGCACGGGCTGTCTGGCGAGGCTGTCTCGAACCTGGACGAGCTGACTGTGGCTTGCTCGGAGCTGTAGGTGCACTGGGTCTGCTAGGAACTGCACCGGAAGTAGGACCAGATGGAGCTGCACCGGAGGCTCTCTGTCGAGGACAATTGGCGATCATATGCTCCCTCGAACCACAAATAAAACAAGCACCGGCCTTCCTCCAACAAGCTTCGGTCGTGTGGCTCTTGCCGCAATATCCACACGTCACTCCAGAAGAACTAGAAGTACTCTGCTGGCCTTTGGTCTTCTTCTGTACTTGTCCTCGTGCACTGAAAGGCGGCTGTCGCTTGGGTTCAACGGCTCTAGCAGCTTGGTGGATGGCCTCAGCAGAATAGGCCCTGTCCACTGCATCGTCAAACGTAGCGGGACGCTGAAACGCTGTCACGTGGTGCATGTACCGGGGATGCAAACCTTCCACAAACCAGTTCACCTTCCTTTCTTCGGTACTGATCATGTCCGGAGCAAAAAGCGACAACTGCATAAACTTGTTCACGTACTCTGCTACGGTCATCTGCTGCTGACGGAGGGCCAAGAACTCAACCTCCTTGGCTCGAAACACATGAGCCGGGATGAACTTCCTCCTGAACTGTTGCTTGAACATCTCCCACACTGTCGCGCTAGGAATGTCTCTGTACGAATCTTTCACGCTCTTCCACCAAGTCTTTGCGACATCTCTGAACATAGAAGTTGCTAGTCCGACCTTCTGTCGGTTCGTACACACGACAGTCTCAAACACATCCTCCGTCTGTTCCAACCATTGTTCTGCCTTCAATGGTTCTTCTGTCCCATAGAACTCAATAGCTCCTCGTTTGCGAAATTTACCATAGAGGGCATTCGGGTCACTCTCTCGAGGCTGTAAGATCACCTGCTGGTCCACGTGCGACTGAACTGGGGCTTGGCTTTGTCGGTCTAACATAGTGGTCACTTGGGCTTGCAAGTTCTGCATTGCTTGTGATTGTGCCTGAAGGGACTGCAATAGCATGAGAATACGTTCATCTGTATTCGGTGTCTGCGGTGACGGGGCAGATCCGCTCTCGTTATTGCCGGCATTCTGCTGAGAACCAGAACCTGATGCCATCCTGTAAAATGGAACGAGTCAGACACAAACACAACACAAGAGCGCCCAACAAACCCCAAAGTCTAGAAAGAACACAAAGAAATAATCGTATCCTCACCACGATCCTACATGCCTACATGCTTATCACACTAGAACAAGGAATGAGCAAGGAATGCTCTGATACCATACAATACGTATGTCACGACCCGAGCCCAGGGTTCGGGGGTTAGCAAAAGCCAAACCTAATGACACACGTACTCCCGTGCATGCACACGTAGACCGAGTCTAAATGCACACGCACAAGGGAACAAGCACACGTGCCAAGCAAGTATGCGGAAGCTGTAAATATCAGAAACACAAAACTAACAATGCAAGAAGAGGATACAAGGAAAGGACTGACATAATTACATATGAACGTTTACAAAAGAACAAAAGGCTAAATACAATAATGACAAGTCATGACAAGTCTGAAAATCCCCAAAACATGACTCCAACATGATGCATGCCATGAACGCGCTCCCGTGGAGTGATCACATCCACTCCTCTAGGCCTGATGGGGCCCCGGGGGTCTCATCTGGAGCCTGGCCGACCGGCGAGGGTTCGGCAGGGGGATCTGGGCCTGCAACACCAAAAACAACTGTGAATACGAAGATTCAGCAAAGTATAAACCATAGCAAGTTAACACACGCTGTATCTAACAGAATAAGAACATCATGTGATTAAAGAAAGCATTTTCGTATACTAGGCTATCATGCAAGAAAGAAAGATGCTGTGTGAATCAAGGATAACATGCTGTGTACATAACTAGTGGCTACTACATTACCATGTGCTCCCAAAAGAGGGATCTTATAACATGCAAAGAACACCATTGTCCGGGCCAGGGTACAATGGGTCTCGGTTTCCTGGGGTCCGGTTCCCCAAGACAAAATCCATACTGCAGCAGGTCCTTATAACTGTACCAAATTCACCCCGTCGGGATCCTAAGGCTGAGGCTAAGTAGAGCCTGACCATACAAAGTCAATCAAGAAAACCTGAGTAGATCGTGATCATATATCAAGCGTGCATGTCTGGAAGTGAACATATCATACATGTATACTCAGGGTAAATAATCGAAATGTGGAAGTAAGGTAACGGGATACAAGTAATCATGTCAGAGTGTGAGATCAATGATCGAATGCAATATGGTATGCAACAAATCATGCGAAATCGAATCATCTTAAGTTACAAACCAATTCTAATCTAATTATCCGGTGTTTCTAACCGTGCATGATGATGTAGTTTTAAGTTATTCGATACACCGTTGTCTAGTGTTGCCTGGAATCGGGCGATGCACGAAGTCCCTTAAACCAACACCCATGGGGAGGTGCTTAACATCCGGATAACGAACATGAATGATTCGCAGCCCTCGAGATCATTCACGCGTAGTATCACATCCGTTGGGCAAGTCTAGGTGCTCTACATTCTATCATGAAGGTCATATAGGTCTTATCTTTACACCTAGCCTTATTCTTCATGTGTGGTTACGGCTTAGCCGTGTGTGTGCTACGGCTTAGCCGTGTGTGGTCTACGGCTTAGCCGTGGCTGAACCGTAGAAGGTCTGTCATTAGCTGACTCTCAGTTATTCCAGAAATTGCACCCTGTATTGTTCTACGGCTGGGCCACGGCTGAGCTTCGGCTTAGCCGTATGGCATTCCACGGCTTAGCCGTGCCCTAGCCGTAGAGGAAAACTGGGTTTTTCTCCTCTCTGGATTGTGAGCCGTAGGTGTTATACGGCTTAGCCGTACCTGCACGAATTCAGAAATCTGAAACATGTACAGAATGTCTGGAAATGCATCAGAAATGCAATCCATCAATGGGAATACACAAGTACTGAACCAATAAGTATCAAATGGGCTGTAAACACATGTTTTCCACACACATCAATGTGAGCTAGCCAAAATCAAAGCATATCAACATGGGTTCTCAATGTTATGGTTATACTTGCCTCAAATTTGGAAATCAATTGCACAAATGGAGCCCTTGGATCCCAACACAACCTAACACACAAACAAAACCACATGTATGCATGAGGGATGGAGAGAAATCAAAACACAGACACACCAAGCACGATGGAGACAAGAGGGAGAAGAGATGGAGAAAGGAGATGAGAGAGTGGAAAGGTTTCCAACTCACCTTTCATGCAAGAACCTCACAGTG
This sequence comes from Sextonia rubra, assembly GCA_037013555.1. Lineage (NCBI taxonomy): Eukaryota > Viridiplantae > Streptophyta > Magnoliopsida > Laurales > Lauraceae > Sextonia > Sextonia rubra. Next base: position 22,032,895 of record JASUAD010000014.1, read on the forward strand.
GAGCTTGATCGATGGAGGTTGGAGAAGAGAATGCAAGGAAGCAAGGGAGTCTCCACGTGCACAGTGAGGGGAAAGAGAGAAAACGAGAGAGAGAGAACGAGAGTGTTGGTGAATTGGGTGAGATATATAAGCTCATTAGGTGGTCAAATTGCAATGAAGTCCAAGCTAGAATACAAATTTCAGTTTGAGTCAAACTCGGGTCCAATCGAATCACACGACCTCGGTTGCAATTGACGTAGTTACGAAAGTTAACGAGCTCAACGAAAGACACGTGTTGACACCAAGATGATGCAAAACTGACCATGTCGAAGAAAAGCTAAAATTACGAAAAAGGGCTTGATCTACTTAATCCAGGTCAAACTCAACCCAACTACCTATCCATGACCCGTAACGAAAATCAAAACCCAAACAAAACACGATTAACAACGAAAACAAGATTAACTAACCCCTAAACGAGGTCAAGCTGGGTCGGAGTGTTACAGGGTTGGACACGAAATTATCGAGCTAGCTTGTTGACTTCGTAAAACATTCTTGAGCACAGTAGTCCCTTTGAAGGTGCAAAAGTCCTTCAAAAATTTGGCATAGGCCGAAATCTATTTGATAGCATCAAGTAGTGGGACGTTGATCCTCACTTGTTTAAACACTTCTAACATTTTATCCAACTAGGCAGTTGACTTGGCTGAACCTAGCCTTTGGGGGTATGGTGCCTTGGAAATGTAAGCCTAGGAGATGGCTTACTAGGTGGTGGCTCAGCTCTGATTGGGTTTTCCTTGACTGGCTCTAGTTTTACCATAGGTTCAACATTGTTCACAATTGGTTCCTCGGTTTCCATAACCTCCCTTGGTTTTTCCTCAGGTTCTTTGAGTAGTTCAACTTTGTTAATAATTTGTGTACCTGACCAAGGAGTGATTATGGACTTAACTTGATCTGGGCCTTTTCCTTTACTATCATAAACGACTTGACCCTTGGGATTTGTTTTCGTTTGACTAGGAAAGGTTCCTTTATCTATAAGACTCAAAGAATTAGCCAGTTGGCCCAGTTGATATTCCAATTTTATGAGGGACTAAGTAGGGCCATTCAAAAGTTGAGTAGTGGTCTATTGAAAATGAGCAATACTTTATTACAACTGGGTTGTGGTCTAAGACATGAGTTTCATGGCATCTTTTAAGGAATCTACCCTCTGGGTCAGTGGTTTGGGATTGAAATTTGGCTTTTGAAAACCTAGTATGCAATTGAATGGGTTGTGCTTGTGATTGGCCTCCCTAAATTGGACACTTGGTCTAAGAAAAGTTCGAGTTATCCTTCCAACCTGGATTGTATGTATTGGAGTACACGTCATGCCTCTAATGATTATCAAAATGAGTGTTTTGATAAAACGCATTGACTTCCTCTATTAATTTGACCTGACCTACAGTTGTTGGGTCAATTCCTACACTCTTGGCCCGACTATACTTCAATGACTCCAAAGTGTTTGGAGTGGGCTTTTGGTTCATTTCGAAGGCCTCTAATCTCCTTATCAATGTGGCAAATTTGGCCTCTACCTCAATTTTGGGTTCAAGTTTGAACATTTCCCCTTTCTCTGAAATGTTGATTTTAGTGGGCTCCCTTTTGATAGAAGCCCACTACAATGTATTCTTGGCCATATCTTCCAAAAATGTCCTTGCTTCTTTCACTATTTTCTATGAAAATTGCCACCATAAAAAGATTCCACCATTTGTTTGGTTGGTTCATCCATACCTTTGCACACAATTTGGACCAACCAGATGTTTTCAAATCCATGGTGGGGACACTGGATCAAGAGGTCCTTAAACCATTCCAAATAATTGTAACGTGTCTCCCCTTCCATTTGGTAGAACTCATTGATGCCTGCCTAATTGAAGCGTTTTTCTGCTTGAAGTAGAATTTTTTGTAAAATTCTTCAATTAAGTTGGCCAATATAGTGATGGACTCAGCCTAAAAGGAATAAAACCATGCCTTCGATTTTTTTTTTTTTTAGGGAAGAAGGGAATAGCCTAAGCTTTACTTCTTCCTTTGTCATTTGATTTGTCCTCATGGTCCCACAGGTTTCTTCAAATTCCCTAACATATTGGTGTGGGTTCTCTTGATCTATTCAACAAAAGACTAGGAGCATCTGGTTCATGACAGATTTGATCTCTAAGGTAGCATTGGTCGGGGTTAACCTGAAACATGACGGTTGAGTTGTCCTGGTGGGGCACATATAGTCCTTCAAAGTCATGGGTGGTTTCACTTAGTTTACTTCTACCATTTTTTGTTCAAATTATTAAAAAATCAAAGAATTTCCTACAACAATGAGAGGTAGGTCAGGCTCAATCCTAACGACCCTCTTTTTTCATACATTCCCACAATATACTTCTCTCAACGATCATTTTTCCTTTGTTCGCATGCACTGGGTTAAATCCTAAAGAAATGTTAACCTATAATCTATATGCCTATTAGTCCTAGCATGATGCAGAAGCAGTCATACACAACCATTGAGCACAAGAAAGGTTATAGGGTTAGCCTAGACTAGACAACTCGTAAATAGTAAAAAGAATACGTGGGCCTCCAATTTAGTCTTATGAAACATCAGTTGACTAGATCAGCTACCAGGGGGTGGTGGGGATGAACCCGCGTAAGAACCAATACCTTGAACAAACAAACTACCACACATTCAGGATCAAAGGCTTTTCTTAGGTATCAACTTTGGTCAAAGAGAGCAATTGGTGCAACCGTCAATGGTCTTCATCCTATTGAGCTCAAGTCTTATGGTCTCGTTCCTCCTTGATTTTAATTAAGGCTAGGTACCTATGTGAGAGATGATTAGACCTAGGTGGGCAAGGATCTAGTGATGAAATTCAATCCTTATCTTGTTGAGGTGAATTGCCTTCAACTAAGTATGTGGGTCCAATTTCAAGTGTGTCCATCAAGCAATTACAGTTTTGCAAACATTAAGCAACTAAGCCCACTTGCATAGAAAACCTCACAGTGGGTCAATGCAATTCTTGTCCTATGTAAGCTTATCCCTTTTTTTTAATAGCAATTTTTTGTAATTCCACAAGCAATTTTAGCAATTTAATAGTTCCCTGTTTAAACAAGCCACCTATGTTGGTCTCCTCCTTTTCAAAGAAACCTATGAAAAAGAAACTCTTATTGGTGAATCCTAATTAAAATAGAACTCTATCTAAAACAAAGATGTCATCTTATCCTAATCTAAAAAAAGATGGAATAGAAAAAGTCTAAAGCTTACCAAATTAGTTAAAACTCTAACAAAGATAAAATCTAAGTTAGTGAGAAAATCAAAACTCTACCTAAAAAAATAAAAAAATCCCAAATTATCCAATTTAGAGTTCAGATATGGTTAGAGTTTTCAAAAAATGTCTAATTATCAAGTCTTATCTTATCCAATCAACTTTTAGATTTTTAAACTCTAATTAGTTTAAATAACTTATAGGATAGACTTCGAAAATTCTAACTTACCTAACTTAAGAATTCAAAGGTTAGCAAATTAGTCTAAACAGTTAAATGAAATTTTAAAAAAATTAGTTTATTATTATTTTTTTGTGATTATCAAATTAAAATAAAAAAATCTTAAGAATTTAAAATTAGTCTAATCAAACTTCAAAATTAACAAAAGATCATTTTTTTTAATTGAATTTTTACTTACAAGAATTCGGAATAATTTTTTTTAACTATTTAAAACTTTCAAAAATTCAATAAAATAAAAAAACTCAGAAATTATTTTTTTTTTTAGTTTTCAATTAGAGAAGCAAACTAAATAGAGGTTAATGATGCAAACACAAATATATGAATGATGCAAACTAAGGTAACCTACTTATGCTTATGAACATAAATATGACTAAAATACTAAAAAAATCAGATTTTAATATAATATTCAGAATTGGCTCCATACAAGGGCACCAAAAACTTGATTTGTAAATTAATCTCAATCTCCTAATATTAAAAGTGCACAGTTGTCTTATTAAGAAGTGGCAATTAGAGGACCCACAAGGAGTAATTTTGAACTTTGTAATTAAAATTTTGATTTTTCAAAAAGAAAACAATAATGAAAGAGATGTGTGGTATGCAAATCAAAAAATAAACAAAATCTAAAAATATGTGCAAAGATAACAATGATGTGGAACAAATCAAAATATCAAGAACCCATTAAAAAACCAATCCATCATCCCATATAATTGATAAAATAGAAATTGCCTCACAAATACTTCAGATTAGAAACAAGTCAATGTTTTTTATCCAAATAATTTGTTTATCATTAAGCACAGGTTTTCAAATATTATCTAAGGCTAAAACCTCCTTCACCTCGTGAAAATATGAATTAAACTCAGCATCACACGTAAATCAAATATAGACCTTCAAAAACCTAGATCTAAGCATAATATATTAAAATATTATGCATGATTAAAGTATCATTCAATTAGAACTAAAAATCAAAGGTTATCAAAGACTTGAGGACAAATTTATTAATCAGATTAAGCATGCATAGGGACAATTAAACTATCAAATCAAATCACATGAAAAGAAAATTTTACTTAACTTCTTCGAACATACTTCCTCCGACATTCCGATCCAAAGAACTACTCCTCCATATATAGCAAAACAACTTCTGAGTTTTATTAGAATCTCCATGTGAATGCAATGAAAACTCTCAAATTTCTCTTTTCTAGTCCTAATTTCTGGAACAGAGCACCAGAATACCTAAATATTTTTCTAACTTTTTCTACACTAGAGAGAGAAAAGAAAAGCCGAGAGAGGGTAAAGGATGTCCAAGGGAGTGGAGAGCATGTTCGACACTTTTTTAGTTAATCTCCTTATATGCTTTCTTACTTCTTTCAGATTCATTGAATTTGGACACTTTTTTGTTGTTGATAGAGTTTGCAACAACTAAGTGTCTTGGTGTTCAAGTTAAGTGAGGATAAGGTTATCTCTACAAATAGAGCTCATTTCTAATAAGAGCATCTCCTTAGATGAGGTCCCACTTTTGATGTGCAACAATGGATCTTCAATGGTGTGGATTTAATTTCATTTTTGCCCAAAAATGTATCTGAAACTTTTTGGGCCACAACTTAGTCATTTTAGCTCCAATTTGCACAACCTTGTATTCCACAAACATCTACTCTAAAATAGCTTTCCAACAATATGTCAATTGTGCCAATCTAAGGTCTGGAATGATAGTTATGGCCATTTTAAGATAGATGTCTTGAGAAAATAGAATTAACTTTTGAATATTGATTTGTAATGGACTCTATTTCAACAAAACTTATGACATGTTAGCCAAGTCAAAGGAATATTCCTTGGCACAAACAGAATAAGATAAGACGCTTATGAAAGCCTTAGCTGATCTTTAAGTGGGTCCATAGGAAGATGAACTCTAAGGGGAAGGATCTTCCCATATCTTCAAGCACGAGACTCGAATTGGATGCAAAGAGAAGTGGGGGTGCAAAGTGACTATTTGTATTGTAAAGTGGGTCCCATAATAGTCCTAATGCAACTAGGACTCTTCTCCAAATCCTCCGTAGGATTCAGCGGGTCCTAAAGATCTCATTTCTTGCCCGCTCTAATTCAACTAATAAAATGTTAAAGAGCTCACATTGAAGTGGCACTTGTCCGGACAAAATTCTACTCCAACAAGAACTCTTTGAAGAATGATTGCATAAAATATTGAATGATGCAGAAAATGTTTGAAAATATGTAAATTACTATTCTAAGGCAAAAATGCATGAAATGATGAAATTCTATGATCTTTGATGAAATTCTAAGGTAAATGTGCAAATTCATTAACTTAACAGATTCCACAACGAATATGATCCTTCATTGCATTACAACCCGGAAGGTGCAAGTTTCATAGTCAAACCTCTAAAGCACATCAAGCGTCCCGTTGTCTTTCTCAGAGTGGAGGATGCCTCGACTTCATTCACTTCATACGGTTTTACAAATGATTGCAAGATTAGATTTGATACTTAATGACCAAAATCTCATAACATAACGAAAAATATGGCTATAATCTGAAAAAACCTACTAGTCTTAGAAGAAGACAAGGGATTAGGATTTCTTTTGAAGGTCCAATCAAAAAGCAAAAAAATATATATATATATACCGCAAATGAGAAAACAAAATTGAACATACAATGTATGACATAAGCTATGTTCCCTATGGTAAAAATCCTAAGTCAGTAAAGAACTTCAGAGCAAAGATCTTTGCCGAGGGGCATGGTTATGATGACTCCTAAGATATTGTTGGATGCAGCCGTCAGGATCTCTAGATATTGCGTACAAATTATTGCGGAAATAACTTTAGATGATTATTCAAGAGTCATACCTATGAAATCTCTCTAATTTGATTACGGTCTTATAGCAACCTAAAAATCTCAAGACCTTCTACTGTATTCCTCTATAATTGAACTTGCACAGGATGTGAACCTCTTCTGCAAATTCTTATTGCTTTCAAAAATGAGATCTCTCTTGTTATGTTTCCTAGAGAGTAATAACGCATATTTATAGGCTACAATAAGGGCCTTAAGAAATAAATAAAAAATAGACTCCTTACTAAAATAGAAAATCCTAATTCGACCCAAATTAGAATTCTAATTCGATAAATTACAATTCAGCCCGCTAGAAAATTATAATTGCACTCATGTCCTTATTCTCAAAAGAATATTTCAAGCTTCTTATTATTGGATGCTTATTAATCTCCCCACGTTAAGATTTTATGTATCCATCGATTAAATAATTACTGACATCTGTATTTAATAGATATCTTTATAATTCCTTAACACCTTTCACTTAACTTATTTGATATGTCAAACACAAAATTCACCTGTAGAATTTGATATAAGCAAAATATATGAACTTCATCAAGGGGATATCATCAATCCTTTTGAATTCTGTCAATAAACTAATATCCACCATACAGGCAGTGTAATCATAAAATTATTGAAATTATTGACCCATAAAAGGCCTCACTCTTTCGTAAATCAAAATGTCAAATACTAAATGTATGTATCTATTATTTATATTAGGATTAAGAGTACAAGCACTCATAATAACCATTTGGATGTTAATCATCTTATACAGTCAGTATAAAGATAATAAATCTAAAAACGGTCATGTTCAATACACACAAAGCGTACTAGCATAACGAGTCGAAACTATATAGTTTCCGGTAGCCAAAACAAGCCTACTAAAATATCATACTAGAATCATACCAATGGTGTGTCGAACTCCATTTAGATTGTAAACACCAATAACTTATATTCTATATGAATCGAAAAATAAGACTTTCGTATGTAAACTGAACTCTATACACCAACTTGTCTACTTTATAGAATAAAAGACACACATATATAATAAATAACAATGCAACTACTTGGTCATACAAATTCTCATTAAGATAAAAATACAAATTTTACTAATAAATAAATCAGTCAAAAACAAATACATAAAAGTATACTTTCAATATAAATTTCCAACAAAGACAACTGTAACTTAAGACCTTGCTAACTAGGCCACCTTCTAAGATCTTAGAAGAATAAACTATGATGATGGCATAGCTTCACAGGCTACAGACCTCTGGACACCTGAGCTCAATAAAGAGTCAAGCTCACAAACCCTCCACATCTAACCACATGCGACCTGTTGTACAGATTGGCCCTCTTTGACCATCAGTCAAACTAATTGTTGGAGTTTGATAGCTAGCCATGAAAAGCTTATAGCTAACCGTAGACTAGTTGGTGAGAGCTTCTCTATATATACTTGAACGCATTTCAATGATTGTAACTTCAATGATCTAGAAAACTCTCTTTTACCACAATCTAGCCACAACACTCCACAAGAGCTCCAAAAACCTAATTTCACTCACACTTAAGCCCTTTATAGGTGAGCATTCAAGGCTCATTCAAGTGTGATTAGTGGAGTCTCTTTTCACTAGAGTATCCTACAAGCTCAAATAGTAAGACTCTGGAAGAAGTGTGGCGGCACCCTCCTAATTTCACTCACACGTAACTCTGTTTTGATGTCCATGGGCCGCTGATATGAGAGACATTCATAGGACATTTTGAGATCAAGGGAAGAATGGAGGGCTGATGTGAGGGGAGTTGCAAAGGCACGTGAAACTATGGAAGAGGTGTGGTGGCACCCTCCTTGTCATGATCGCAGAGATGGAGAGAGGAGCAGTGGGGAGGATGAGGTTACCTCCGTTTGTCAAGTGGGAAAGGTCTCGCCGACCAATGTGAGCTTTGGATGGCGGAGATCACAAGTCCATAATTCTTTTTCGTCTCTCCCATTTTGGATTTGATTGGCTGACATTTCCTCCGGGCTTGTAGTTATCTCAATTAACATCTTGCCATGGCATTCATAGGTCTCCTTCAACTCAATCTAAGACATCCACAGGCTGCGCATTCATTCTACCATTTGAGCTTCACATGTATTGTCCGCTATAACAGAATCAAACCGTCTCAGATACCAATTGATACGAAGTTTTTTGGGAACCCAAGCTATGGTGCCCAAATTGTAGCACCGCTCAAAGAGGAAAATAAAGGTGATAAAATATCATATGGGAGTTGCACCAAGATAAGAGTTTTCCTGAAAGATAATTGATGTCCTTTCATTGCAGCTAAAATATATACAGACATCAACAGTTAAACCCACATGCAAAGATGCAGCTCCACTAACACACGACACACCACCTAAAAACAACCTAGCAACTACTCAAAAAGCAACTCCAATGCATAATTCCTACAATTACACCAAAATACTTGTTGCCACTAATACAATCGGTTTCAGCAACTTTCTTACATAGAGAGAACCTCTCACCCATTCAAACAAATAATATCTTCCTCTCATGTGGGACCACCAACACATCAGGACCCATGTTGGATGAGCTATAAAAACTGTGCAAACATAACTTGATAAAATACATGTGTCACTGGCATTTCCAGTAACAGGAAAATAAATGCATGAGATGACAATTTAAGCAATGGGAACATACAAAATTTAAAACATATGCTAGTTGGACTTCGGATGTAGCCTACGTGTAGATATTTCCTACTCAAAGGATAAACCAAGGAAAAACATGGAGAAACCTGAGTGTGGAAAAACCACACCCTTCTTCCATTTTATCCCCCTTTTTGCTAAGGGAGTAACCACACCTTTCACTTCACTCTTGCTTGGCATTCACCAGAAAAGACATTCTAGAGAACATCCGATGGTTACGGGGAAAAATGTGTTTTCAGGATAACTCCAGGTGATCCCCACTTTTCCCCAACAAATAATGCAACCGAACAAATAGTGTTCTCGACCCCTACCTTCCCCATTAAAGAAGGGTCTCAACCTTTATTCAGTACTAACTTTGATACATCAGCTGAACTACTTTGCATGTCTTATTGTTTGTTCATTAGAGAGTCTTTTAGTCTATAAACTAAAGGAGATGCATATCGTTCATACATCAAATGAGTGGGAAGCAGTAGTTGCTAGCATGAATCAACTAATTGGCTCAATATGCCCTTCATCCCACAGTTGGTTTCTCGTCTGATGTTTTTTCATAACTTAGAAGGAGATGGGTACCAGCCCCATGGTTCATCTGAGACATACTCAGTCACCTGCTTCACACTCAAGAAGTTATCGAGTCCCCTACAATTGAAACAAGAAGCATCCCCACTGTCAGTATAAAAGGATGAAAAAACTGAAAAGGAATATATAAAATAAATAAATAAACAACAGAAAAGAAGAGGGTTTCTAACCATTCTCCTAGTTCACGCCCAAAGCCACTGCGCTTGGTGCCTCCCCAAGGGGCCTGACAGAAGCATGGCTGTGAGCAGTTTACCCATACAATTCCTGCTTGAAGATCCTGCCAAAACAAATATAATGATATGTAGTTACATTATTCTATATCCGGAAAAGGAGTAAATCAAGTTGATCATCGACTCCTAAACATAACATGTGCTCGATCAACTGCTTGGAAAACTGCAATAAACAATATTGATCCCATTGATCCAGGGATGTGGCAAGAATTGCATATTTTGAGTACCTTGGATATGCGCTCACACCGTTCCAGATCATTGGAAAGCACAGCTCCACCTAATCCATAACTGTAAAACAACAGGAAATTACTAACAACAACAACAATAATAATATCATCCAAATAAAAGCACTCTGAAGCAATGTTTTGACACAATGTATCTAAGGAAAAGTCTCACCGAGTGTCATTTGCTAGTTCAATGGCTTCATCTTCAGTCCTGAATGTTTTAACACATAAAACAGGTCCAAAGACCTCCTCTCTCCAAATTTGCATGGAGGTGTCTACATCTGCTATTATTGTTGGTTCAATAAAGTAGCCTTTCTTCAAATGCTGCCATTCAAACACGACACAATTTGATCACCAACATGTATTGAACTGCAGCAAGTGAGAGACTACTATAATTATACAAAGATACCAGGGGGCGGGCACCACCATAGAGAATGCTTGCACCTTCTTTTTTAGCTGTTGAGATGAAGTTATTTACTTTCACATACTGCAATAAATAAATGAGAATTAGATGTACAATACTGGAAAGCTGCCAACAACTTAAGCTTCCCTATCTACTCTACTATGGCAAAGTATTCTCTACTTCAATTGCCCACTTCTTATGCATGCAAAACTTATGCTTCAGTCTGTAAACCAGACCCAAATTAACAATTATAACGGAAATTAAATCTCCATGTCATAAAATTAGATTCGCTGTCCATGGGAAATGTCCCCCCTCTGGGCCTCTGTTTCCAGTACATAAGTACCCACCCATACCTAGGTCTATCAATCCAGGCCTCCAAAAAGAAGGCCCAGTCTACTAAAACCCGCAAATCCAAGGGCTTTTTTTATTGTCCCAAAGTGTAGCATAGGGACCGAGTTTAGCCCTTTGTCCATTAATATACTGTAATATAAAATTTTATAAATGTATGCATGTATGTACATGCCCTTTGTCCACTCTATCCATGACATGCATATGAATGTACAATTAATTAGGCAAATGTATTATATAAATATAGGTATTTTAATCTACAAATGTATCCAATTCCATGGAAACAAACAGGCCCATCCTATCAAAGATTTCCTATGTAAACCAATTCCATGCAAACAGGCATATTTGACGATGAATATTTCAATTCCATGCAAACAGAGAACCCATCTAAATCAATTACTTCCTATGTATTCCAATACCATGCCAACAAATGGGCAAATTTGGATCAATTTCTCCCTACGTATTCCAATTCCATGCAAACGTGCATGCCCCCATGCCATCAATATATGGCTATGTATTCCAATTCCATGTAAACCAAAATGGCCCATTGTAAGATCCCAGCCCAAATTAGGAATAATTAATTTGAATTAAACTGGATTGTGAAATAAATAAATTAATTAATTCAATTAGGAGAAAGATGTCTAGTTCTATCATGGGTGATATGAAAAGTAGAGCTTTGAAAATGAGTAGAGTAATCTCAAAGTTCTTCCACTATAATCGGATTCCTCCAAATGTGGCTACTTCATTCTATTGGGCCATGGTAGATACTACTGTTGAGGTGGGCCCTAGAGTAAAACCTCCTACCACTTATAAGATTAGCGGAAAATATCTTAACATGGAACATCAAGACTATAAGAGGTACTTGGAAAACCATTTTGAAACATGGAAAAAGAATGGGTGCATGCTTATGTGTGATGGATGGACAAACAATAATAGGTGGCATATAATTAACGTTATTTTGTCATGGAGACAGTTTTTATCATATCAGTACATACATCCAGATATCGCTTGGATGCCCAATATTTGTACAACTTAATAGATGACACATTACAAATAATTGAAGGATGGGATCAGTATGTTGTCAAAGTTGTAATGGACAATGCAGCGAACTTTAAGGCTGCGAAGAAGATATTACACAATAAGTTACCGCATATTGGTTAGGTGCCATGTGTAGCACATTGTATTGATCTTATATTAGAGGACATTGGTAAATTGGAAGGCGCCCATAAAACAATTGAAGAGGGAAAGATGCTTATGGCCTTGATTTACAACCATCAGTTTATGACTGAAAAATAAGAGAACTCAATCAAGGTCGTAAGCTTTTGATGACAAGTATTCTAAGATCTGCTATGCATTTTGTGGCCTTGAAGAGTCTTTGACGTGAGTAGGCAAACATAATGCAAATTTGGACGAGTCAAACATATGTGAACTCCACCTTTTTCATGTCAACCTTTGTCAAAACTTGTACATCAAATTGTTCTTGGTACAAATTTCTGGCACAGGGCGGAGAGAATTACATACTTAGTCAACCCTCTTGTGACGGTGTTGAAATTGGTAGATGCTGATACGAAGCCTACAATCGATTATGAGTATGATGTAATGGATCAAGCAAACCTTGCAATTGACCAAAGATCTAGAGAAAAGTACGGAACAACCAATTATATCAAGATATACACGTTGCAGGTAAATGCATGATATTAATTATCACTCGTTCATCGGTATTCAGCTTATGACATCATGCAACATACTTCTTGAACCCATCATGCTACTATAAGAGCTTCTTCTACCATAAGGAAGAATTCCAAGGCTTCAAAAAAACTTTGAAGACAATGGTTAGAGACAAGAACAAACAAATTGATACTCTTAATCAAGTAAGGTGTCATATACTCATATCACATATGGTTTAAGAGAGTGTCATTATCCTCATAGTCTAGTACTTACGAACTTTTCAATTTTAACTTGATACTTTTATAGTTGAGGAACATAAAGGTGCTCTTAGAAGTTTGGAACCGACCTTTGTGTAATGGTTCGTAAGAGGATGGATCCATGTAATATTTCTATTTTCTATTATCACTAATAGTATTCTTAAGTGGATTATACTTTATGACTTAATGCCTGAATTTAAATTTTAAAGATAGCTGAATGATGTAACAACTTTGGCGGTGATGCTCCCGATCTGTAGAGATTTTGCAAGAAAAACTTCGAGCCAAACAACATTATCATCCAATTAGAGAGAAATTGGAGCAAATTTTAGTTGAATCCACACTAAAAGCAGAAATTGCCTCACAATGTTGAAGTCGGAGAAGTTCGGCTTTGTTCATTATAACATGAGGTTGATGGCAAAAAACCTCCAAAGAAGGGATAAATGAGTATGATCCAATCAATTAGGATTATATATTTGAAGAAGATGACCCTTTAGATGAATGATTTGCTGAAAGAGAGATTGCAGTGTAGCCAAATACAAATTTCCTCAATGAATCCATTGGCAACCATGATGAGTCCGACCAAGAACAAGAACATGTTTCCCCACCCCGCACATCCCCTTCCCAGATATGCTATTGCACAGGAAAATGGAAATGGCAACGTCGTCCTCACCAGACAAAACATCAACAACGTGAGCCAAAGATGACACGTGTTAGTGTCATTGTAAGAATGTGTTGTCAATTACGTGACCCAAGTGTAGCTCAGCTCTAGAAAGACCTAGTTACATCTATGAAATTCAAGATCAAGTTAGATCAAGGAAGCTCGAGGTCTATCAATGAAGATTAAGCAAGTTCAAGGAAGATCAAGATCAATCAAGAAGACCCTCTATGAGTGCCAAGGGATAAAGTAACATTGACCCTTCTTGTCCGTAGAAATAGAATGGGAAAAAGGGGTTTCTAAACACCGTCTTTCAACTACGACTTGGACCACGGCTAAGCCGTAGATCCTATGGCTCACTCTCCAAAGAGAAAATTTTGAATCATGTGTTCTACGGTTGCACCGAAAAAGGGATACGGCTAAATCGTAGTATGATTCACGGCTAAGCCATAAAGTTTACGGGCCACTTTCCAGAGAGCAGTTTTGGGAGATTTTAACTTACGGTTGACCCACGGCTAGGCCGAAAGGTGCTCACGGCTAAGCCATACAAGGATTTACAGCTAAGCCGTAAGCTTAACCATAAAAATGAAAAACGTTAAATCTGGTCAAACTAGCCGTTGGATGTTGTCAGAGCATACGGCTAAGCCGTAGACCATTTTATTCTTAGCCGTAGATCTAACCGTTGGAGCTTCTCTATATTTAAAAAGGACCTCTCCTTTCTTCCATACATTAATTGAGCTGAGTAAAATCCCAACATAGCTGAGCCTTTGCGCTACTAGTAAAATCATACTAAAAGCTCCCACAACCACCTACTCTACAACTCTTAAAGTGCCATTATTGCCCCAAGAAGAGTAGTTGGTCATTTAGGAAAGGCTTATTCAATCTGAGAAAACCTTAGCCTTCCAAACCCTTATAAAACCTCTTCCCTTGGCTGAACACTCATCTGAAGATCTTCATCACCAAGGATCAAGCACAAGAGGTCAAAGCTTGGAGGTAGTCTTTCAAGCTTCATGAGCACCACACAAAACTAAGGTATACAATTCCTTGTTTGGGTGTTCTACTTTATTCCAATTTTCTCTGCTGTATATGGTGGAAGACAAACCACCGCATCAAAAATTGTTGTAGTTGGTGGACTAGAAGAAGGATAAACCACCTGATCAAAAGTTCAATTGGTGGAAGACAAACCACCGGATCAAAAAATTGTTGCAAGAGGTGTTTGTTATGTAAGTACCTCATATTAGTAGAACCAAGAGAGATTGCTCTTGAGAGTGGATGTAGGTCTAGGACCGAACCACTATAAATTTCTGTGTTTATTGCTTGTTGTGTGTGGTAGATGCCTTATATCCTTATTCACTTGTGTTGATCATCTCTTTAAGCTATATCTTCCCAATTCGAGTAGCATTTCTATACACTGTCAGCACACACAACTCTGAGCATCTCTCTTGATCTTGCTTGTGGACTCTTAATTTTAATTATTGCACACTAATAAAACCTCTTTTCTGGAAAGAAATTTTTAATAGTCCTATTCACCCCCACTCTAGGACATGGTGAGATCTAGCTGTTGCATTTTCAATTGGTATCAGAGCGGGTTACTTCTTAAAGGTGTAATAACCTGAAGTAGATCCGTCTTTTGCTAGAATCACCATGAATCCTGAAGGAAGCTCTATCACCCGGCCTCCTTTCTTTGATGGAACAAATTATACCTTCTGGAAAGCCCGGATGATAGCATTTTTGAAATCCATGGACTGGGCTGTTTGGGAGGCTATAGAGAAAGGCTGGACGAACCCACTGAAGAAGTGACTATAAATAGTGTCATAACCACTAGACCATTGGATCCAGCAAGATGGTCTGCTGCTCAGCTACTTCTTAGACAAAATAATACTAGAGCTTACAATGCTATAGTGTGTGCCATGAATCAAGAAGAGTTTAAAAAGATCATGACAACCACTAATGCAAAACAGGCCTGGAGAATCCTTGAAGTGACTTATGAGGGTACCTCTGTTGTCAAAAGATCTAAACTTCAAATGCTCACAAGTCAGTTTGAAAACATTCGCATGGAAGAAAATGACAGGTTTCCCGACTTTCATCCTAAGCTCATGAAAATTATAAATGAAATGTGGACTCTGGGGGAAACTCTTCCGGAAGGTAAAATTTGTAATAAAATCTTGAGATCACTTCCGGAAAGATTCCATCCCAAGGTAACCTCTAGAGAAGAACACAAGGATTCGGAACAAATGAAAATTGAAGATTTAGTGGGATCCTTTTAGACCTTTAAACTCAAATTTAACAATGACAAAAAGAAATCAATTGCACTAATCACCTCTCATAACAAATCTTCTTCTAAAGATGACATAGGAATAACTAGTAACGACGAGGATGAAGATGTAGCCCTCTTGGCTAAAAGATTTTTGAAACAATTTAAGAAAAAGAGAGTGAAAGATTATAAAAATGAAAACATTAATGATAAATACAAAGGTCGATCAAGTTTCCTCTCTAGAAGTAAGCATAAGGAGCCCATGTGTTACAGATGTAAGAAATATGGACACATATCTACCGATTGTCCACTAAAAGGAAAATCCAAAAACAAGAATCTAGTAGCCACTTGGGATGATTCATCTGAATCAGATTCCGACTCAGATGAATCATATCAAAATGAATCAGATAAATATACAGTTCTGATGACTACCGCTACAACATTCAATCTCTCTGAGGAAATGATTAAATCTGAAATATTGAATGAAGAAATCTCAGGAAGTGAGTCAGAGAGTGAATATGAAAATTCAGGTGAGGATAATGACAACACCACGGATTCCTATGAACTACTTTATAAGGGAACCTGTAGACTTATTGAAACTGTAACCAAGCAACAAAACAAAATTAAGAATTTAAAAGAAAAGGTTGATAGTATTAATGTTGAAAAGGAGGAATTAATCAAAGAACTTGAAAGTATAAAAGCCCAGTTATCAACAAAAAGAGAAAATGTAATCAAATTAAAAGAAAATGAAAAGTTACTTTGGAAAATAAAAGATGAAAATAATGCTCTCCACAATGAAGTGACTATTCTGAAACGATATAAAGAAAAGTATGAGTACAGATTTACACAAAATGATGAAAAATACATTAGACTATTCAAAATTGGGAAAGCTTATAAGGATATGACCAGTCTTAGATATGACAAAAATGCTAATCAGTCTCCAAGTTCCAGAACTATCTTTGTCAAAAGTGCTCTAAAGAAGGAAGATACTAGTGTTAAAAACATTTTGGATAAGGCGTCTACTAGTACTCATACTGTTTTATCAAATGTCATTTGTCATTATTGTGGAAAAAAAGGTCATTTCAAAATGGAGTGTAAGTTGAGAAAAATTCATCATAACATTAGTCTAAAAACTGAGAAAAACACCTCTAAGAAAGTGGAACTTGAAAACAAAATGCTGAAGTCTCAAATAAACAAGTTCCCCTTGAACTAAAAGATGAATAATCTATTAAAAGAAGTCCAGAAGTTAAGAAAACAATTTGAAATATACAAAAGAGATGGAGCAAAAATTGGAGCAACCATTCCTTCCCCCCAACATAAAACATTTCAAGTGAAACATCAAAAACCAGTTGGGATCCCCAATACTAGTACACTTAAGTGGAGACCTAAAAACAAGAATCTAGTGGTCCACACAGCTTTTAAAGCTGCAGATCAATCAAGATGGTATCTGGATAGTGGATGCTCAAAACATGACTGGTGATAAATCATGTTTGTCTAAAATGATTGAATTCGATGGAGGCACGGTTACTTTTGGTGATGGCAGTACTGCAAAAATTATTGGTAGGGAACTTTAAATGTTCCAAACCTACCACCTTTTGAGAATGTTCTGTGCGTTGATGGGTTGAAACATAATTTACTTAGCATATCTCAAATCTGTGGTAAAGACTATGCTGTGAACTTTAGTAGTCATAGTTGTGAGATCTCAAGGAATGGAAAGATAATCTTGAGAGGTCTTAGAATTACCGACAACTGTTATGTGGTGGGAAAATCAAATACTTCATCCTCCGCTTCTTGCTTATTAACTAATATTGATAAAGCTAAGTTGTGGCATCAAAGACTAAGGCATGTAAACTACAGGGACTTATCCCATTTAAACAAATATATTGAAGGACTGCCCAAGATCAGTAGCCAAGAAAAGATGATCTGTGGAGAATGCCTTCAAGGAAAACAAATTAGAAGTGCCCATAAAATGGTGAATGCCATGAAAACTTCTCGACCTCTAGAACTTATTCATATGGACCTGGTTGGACCAACTAAAAGAGAGAGTCTAGGTAAGAAAAGGTACTTTCTTGTCATGGTAGATGATTACTCTAGATTCACTTGGGTTGCATTCTTGAGAGAAAAATCTGAAGCCTTTGGAGAATTTAAAAGAATTGTAAAACAAATTCAAATTGAAAAAGGCACTTCAATAGCCCGAATCAGAAGTGATCATGGTAGAGAATTTGAAAATGATCAATTTGACAAATTCTGTGAGAAATATGGGATTCATCATGAATATTCAGCACCTAAAACTCCACAACAAAATGGGGTAGCTGAAAGAAAGAATCAAGTTCTTTAAGACATGGCCACAGTCATGCTTCATAGTAAGAATCTTCCTAGAGACTTATGGGCCGAAGCTGTTAATACTAGCTGCTACATCATCAACCGAGTTTATCTTAAGACTAGTACAAATCAGACAGCTTATGAATTGTGGCATGGGAAGAAACCAAATGTGAAATATTTTAATATTTTAAGGTCTTTGGAAGTAAATGTTACATTTTAAAGGATAGAGAACAACTGAGTAAATTTAACTCAAAAAGTGATAAAGGTATATTCTTAGGCTATTCAACACGGAGTCGAGCCTATCGTGTTCTAAATATGAGAACCGGAGTCATCCAAAAGTCAATAAATGTTATTGTAGATGATGAATCCACAGTTTCTGATGATGTTGATGAAGTGGAAGTTCCCTCAATGACTGAACCCACATGATCCACAGTAAAAACTGATGTCCCTACTTCCACTGAAAATTTAGTGAATATAAAAGATCATCCTAGAGAGCAGATTATTGGTGATCCGTTAACAGGTGTAAAAACTAGGAAACAATTGGAGAACATTATAAGTCACCTGTGCTTTACTTCTGTTTTAGAACCTACATGCGTTGATGAAGCCTTTTCAGACAGTGATTGGATAAAAGCAATGCAAGAAGAATTGAACCAATTTACAAGAAGTGATGTTTGGTACCTAGTTCCAAGACCAAAGGATAAAAATGTGATAGGCACTAAATGGATCTTCAAAAATAAACTTGATGAAAATGGCATCATTGTTAGGAACAAAGCAAGGTTGGTAGCACAGGGATACTCTCAAATTGAAGGTATTGACTTTGATGAAACCTTTGCGCTAGTTGCCCGCCCGTTTAGAATCAATTAGGATTTTGCTATCTATAGCTTGTTTTTTAAAGTTCAAATTGTATCAAATGGATGTTAAAAGTGCCTTTCTAAATGGAATTTTGAATGAGGAAGTGTATGTTGAACATCCTCAAGGTTTTATAGACACAAAATTTCCTAATCATGTGTTTAGATTAAAGAAAGCTCTGTATGGCCTTAAGCAAGCTCCACGTGCCTGGTATGAAAGATTGACAAAATTCTTGTTAGAAAATGATTTTCAAAGAGGTAGTATTGATAAAACTCTTTTCATCCAAAAAACAAGAGAGTCAGTTTTAATAGTACAAATATATGTAGATGATATCATATTTGGCTCTACGTGTAATGAATTAACTGCTCAGTTCGCAAATCTAATGCAATCTGAATTCGAAATGAGTATGGTTGGCAAACTGAATTTCTTCTTAGGTTTGCAAGTCAAACAATTACGTGATGGTATTTTCATTTCCCAGTTCAAGTACGCAAAGGAATTGATAAAACGATTTGATCTAATGGCTGGGAAACATGTCAAAACCCCCATGAGTACAACCATCGAACTTACTAAAGATGCTAATGGCAAAGGGGTTGACTCAAGCCTATATAGAAGAATGATTAGTAGCCTATTATACCTGACTACGAATAGGCCAGACATAGCATTTAGTGTGGGAGCGTGTGCACGGTATCAATCAGATCCGAGAGAATCCCATCTGACTGCTGTAAAAAGAATCATCAAGTATATTACCAATACAACTGATTATAGTCTATGGTATCCTCATGACTCATCATCTTCCATTGCTGGATATTCAGATGCTGATTGGGCAGGAAACTTAGATGATAGAAAATCCACAAGTGGCGGCTGTTTTTATGTTGGAAATTGTCTAGTAGCTTGGTATAGTAAAAAGCAAAATTCTATATCTCTTTCCACTACAGAGGCTGAATATATTGCCGCCGGAAACTGCTGTTCTCAACTCTGGTGGATGAAGCAGATGCTTATGGACTATGGCATTAAGCAAGGAACAATGAGCTTGTATTGTGATAACACTAGTGCCATCCATATTTCTAAAAATCTGGTCTAGCACTCTCGCACCAAACACATTGATATCCGACATCATTTCATTAGGGAATTGGTTGAAGAAGGAATCATTGAGCTTGAATATATTCAGACTGGCCATCAACTTGCAGACATATTGACCAAACCTCTTGATGTGTTAAAATTTGAAATTTTGAGGAAATCTATTGGTGTTTGCTGTTTGGATTAAATTGTGTTTTGCCCAGGACCTACGGCTAAGCCGTAATCTCTTTACGGTTAACCCGTATTTGCGCAAACTTTACCCTACTGCTCAACCGTCAGGGTTTACGACTCAGCCGTAAAATACACTACGGCTAAGCCGTGCAAGGTTATTTTCATCCTCGTTCTGCGCGTCGATTTGTACTTAAGACCGTCTCTTCGTTTCTTTCTTTTTCTCTGCGCCTGGCTTTATTTTTTCGCCCTAGGTCTCTGGTTCTTTTTTCTTCGTTCTTTCCTCTTCTGGCCTTCTCCTTCAAGGTATACTCTCCCCTCCACCGTATTGTTCTCTTCTTCCTTGATTCTTGTTTGCTTCAGTTCCTTTATTTTCGTTTCTCTGTGCTCGGTTCCTTTGTGTCGGTTGTATGCTTTTTCTTTTTTGTTTTTGGTTGGGTTTCCTCCTTCCTCTGTCACTATGCCTCCACGAACCAAAAATGCTTACCCCGCTGGTAAGAGGCCAAGATCATCTAGAAGTTCCTCCAGACCTCGACCGACCTCACCACCCTCTCATAGGGTTCTGGTTCCACGGGAACCCACTCGAGATAGATCTTTTCTTTCTCGTCCGATTACTGTGGAGCGAAGTGTTAATATCCTTGCTGTTGAAACCTATGGGGTTCATACCCTCCTCTCCACGGTTGGGTGGGAAAATATACTCAAATGGGGTGGTCCTGGCTTCCCATCCATTGTGCGAAACATGTATGCATCCATGAAGGCAGCATCTTTAGACTCTCTCTTTTGAGATTGAATTCACTGATGGCACCAATACCATCACTCCTACCATCCTTTCTGCCCTTATGTGTGTTCCTCTCTGATGTGCCCCCTTCAGTCATCAAGGATTTTCTCTCCGAAGAGGAAAAACAAACTGCCATTTTTGCTCTATGTGGAGAGACCATCCCTTGGAAGGACAAGGGCTTCCTCCCTGCAGCTTCTTTACTTCCTCACTACCAGATCTTGCATGCCATATTCACATGTAATATCTATCCTAGGAGGGGCAATTTCTCTGACCTAACCCCTTTCATGGTTAATATTCTCTATTCTGTCCATATGGGGGTCAAAGTGGGCCTTCCCTCTCTTATTTGTGCTTCCATCATTCGTTTCTGGCTATGTCCGGGTAGAGGCACCAATGCTTACGTGTTTGGGTATATCATGACTCGCCTTGCCTCTCATTGTGGGGTAAATTTATTATCTGATGAAGCTCCTGAGTCTCACCCCACCTTTGGGATTGTCAATATTCAAAACATGCGCTTCTCCAAGCAACAAGCGGCTGGTCCCCGCTATCATGATTCTGGGGATGAAGAAGACTCACCGGACAGGCCTCCTCCTACAGCTCCCTCTACTGCTTCACCTGTTCCGGTTCCTCCCCTGGCTTCTTCCTCTGCCTCTTTTGAAGCTCGGCTCGCAGCACTCGAACAACAGCAAACAAAGATGGAAAAGCTATTGAAGAAATCATTTCAATACCTTTCAAAGATCTCTAAAAGCTGCCGGAGAGACGATGTGGCGATTCCTTCCCCCTCTCCTCCATCTGATTGATGTTTTAGTTTTCTGTCATGTGTTTTGTTGATGATACATTCTTCAGAACCTTGCTTGTACTTGGTCTTATGATTATGCACTTTCTTTAGTTAAACCTTTTTGGGCAATGCACTCTTTATGTACTTTGGCTCTTGCTTGTACCCTGTATTGACCATGGTCTCTTTACTAACGCACTGATTCTCTATGTATGCACTGTTTTATGCGTCTGTGTTCATGGCTTTGCTGGTTCTGGTGTTTTCCTCTCTCTTTGTTAATATTGTGCCAAAAAGGGGGAGAATTATATTAATAACTTTAGGGGGAGCTTTCTAACCTCCCACCTGTCTAGTACATTGTGTTTAAAAACTTTTGCAGGTCAAGCAACGTCAAAGGGGGAGCTTCAATCTGTTAAACTTTCAGGACTTATGTAGAATTGTTTGTTTAAGGTGTACTCTATTTCGTAATACTTGTTGTATTCTATTGTTGAGTTACAATGTTGTATCTTCTTTATTATATATATTTTTGTCATGAAAGTGACAAAGGGGGAGATTGTTAGAGTCATTGTAAGAATGTGTTATCAATTACGTGACCCAAGTGTAGTTCAGCTCTAGAAAGACCTAGTTACCCAAGTGTAGTTCAACTCTAGAAATACCTAGTTACATCTATGAAGTTCAAGATCAAGTTAGATCAAGGAAGCTCGAGGTCTATCAATGAAGATCGAGCAAGTTCAAGGAAGATCAAGATCAATCAAGAAGACCCTCTATAAGTGCCAAGGGATAAGGTAACATTGACCCTTCTTGTCCGTAGAAATAGAATGGAAAAAAGGGTTTCTAAACACCGTCTTTCAACTACGGCTTGGACCACAGCTAAGCCGTAAATCCTACGACTCACTCTCCAGAGAGAAAATTTTGAATCATGTGTTCTACAGCTGACCCTACGGCTGCACCGAAAAAGGGATACGGTTAAGCCGTAGTATGATTCACGGCTAAGCCGTAAAGTTTGCGGGCCACTTTCCAGAGAGCAGTTTTGGGAGATTTTAACTTACGGCTGACCCACGGCTAGGCCGAAAGGTGCTCACGGCTAAGCCGTACAAGGATTTACAGCTAAGCCGTAAGCTTAACCATAAAAATGAAAAACGTTAAATCTGGTCAAACTAGCCGTTGGATGTTGTCAGAGCATACGGCTAAGCCGTAGACCATTTTATTCTTAGCCGTAGATCTAACCGTTGGAGCTTCTCTATATTTAAAAAGGACCTCTCCTTTCTTCCATACATTAATTGAGCTGAGTAAAATCCCAACATAGCTGAGCCTTTGCCCCATTAGTAAAATCATACTAAAAGCTCCCACAACCACCTACTCTACAACTCTTAAAGTGCCATTATTGCCCCAAGAAGAGTAGTTGGTCATTTAGGAAAGGCTTCATTCAATTTGAGAAAACCTTAGCCTTCCAAATCCTTATAAAACCTCTTCCCTTGGCTGAACACTCATCTGAAGATCTTCATCACCAAGGATCAAGCACAAGAGGTCAAATCTTGGAGGTAGTCTTTCAAGCTTCATGAGCACCACACAAAACTAAGGTATACAATTCCTTGTTTGGGTGTTCTACTTTATTCCAATTTTCTCTGCTGTATATGGTGGAAGACAAACCACCGCATCAAAAATTGTTATAGTTAGTGGACTAGATCAAGGATAAACCACCTGATCAAAAGTTCAGTTGGTGGAAGACAAACCACCGGATCAAAAAATTGTTGCAAGAGGTGTTTGTTATGTAAGTACCTCATATTAGTGGAACCAAAAGAGATTGCTCTTGAGAGTGGATGTAGATCTAGGACCGAACCACTATAAATTTCTGTGTTTATTGCTTGTTGTGTGTGGTGGATGCCTTATATCCTTATTCACTTGTGTTGATCATCTCTTTAAGCTATATCTTCCCTATTCGAGTAGTATTTCTATACACTGTCAGCACATACAACTCTGAGCATCTCTCTTGATCTTGCTTGTGGACTCTTAATTTTAATTATTGCACACTAATAAAACCTCTTTTCTGGAAAGAAATTTTTAATAGTCCCATTCACCCCCCCTCTAAGACTTGGTGAGATCTAGCTGTTGCATTTTCAACACGTTCTAATCCAGAATGTGTCATAAGGGCTAACGATAAATCAAATTCACGTTCAAGAGTTTCTTCAACCCTCTCTAAAGCAAAACAATGGATTAAGGACCCAACTCTCTAATACAAGCGGAAGACAAAAGGTAAGAAAAGCAGTCAAAGTCAGAGGTTGGTCACTCATGAAGAAGAAGAAGAAGAAGAAGAAGAATAGCGCAAAACATCATCTTCTAGCAAGAGCAGCTCACCATAAGGGGATGAAAGAATGAGCAAGAACAAGGAGATAATGATGATAGCGATCGAGAGTTTAAGGATAATATTACTATCTATAACCCATTACATGGTGGTCAAAGTGAGCCTATTGGTTGTTGGGGCAGAAATGAGAGCGATCAGAAGAATATCCTAAACCGCATCAACTAGCGCCAAGTCCTTGGCCCACAAATTTCGATAGTTCATATGGGTATGGACAGCAATATGGACACAAACGCAATGATCCTTCATATGAATATGGGCAACAGTATGGTGCGTATGGTGGTCCTTCGTATGGGTATGATGGGTAGCAGCAATATGGAGTCATTATACTAGCCGTGCTGCCGTGCAACAACCACCACCAGCTGACTATCCTTTTCCGAAGGGTCATCATGGATGACAAGTAACTGGTCCTGCACATCTCATGTCCGTTGATCATTGATCAATTTGGCTATGGTCATCCAAATGATCAATCTTAATATGGACAAGGTCATCAAGGAGGAGTGCAAGGGTTCTTCAATTTTAATATCGCTCAATACTATCGTCAACAACAAAATGACGATGAGGACAAGGACATTGAACTATCGAGGCATTCAATGCGGTACTAAAAAGAATGGGTTAAGGCTATTTGACATTTGCTATTTGATAGTTGATACTTCATACTTGAGAGTTGATATGGAAACCGAAATATGGATTATGGAATTATGAATGAACTACTAAAGTAACTTTATCATTTATTTGCAATTAAATTATTTCTATTTTCATAATCTTAAGGTGTGGCACATTAGCATGCTTCAGAATAACATAAGTTGTTGTTAAATACACCTAAAACTAAAAGACTATAGAGTATAGACTATAATAGAGTGCTCTAGTCTAGATTTCATAGTTCACAATCCAAAAATCTATTATCATCATCATCATCATCATCATCAAAGCCTTATCCCAACCATGTTGGGGTCAGCTACAATCCAAAAATCTATCGTTAAATAAAAAAATAAAAAGATTTTAATAAATCTACATGGATGGAGGGGGCCTCCAAAGGATTTTTTTATATTTTTTACTATTAGCTAAATGGACTAGAACACATACACAGGCCTTAGTAGACTAACCCTAAGCTCACCATCTAAATGGATCCCTATTGTTTTTTCCTATTTTCTCCCATTTTTTTTCACATTAGTGTTAAGTTTTTTAAAATTAAATTTGGGACTCGATCTGACTCGGCCAAGTCAAGTCCTGAGTCCATTTTTTTATTCCTTGGCTACCAGTGAGCAGGAGATTGAAGAGGTCAAAAAGACTCCATAGGGCTTGGGGACTAGGGTGCAAATGACGTGATATGAGCATTGGGAGGAGTAGGGACTAGCACCGAGAGTCAGTTATCTCTTTCAGTGGGGTAGACATTTTAATTTTGTTATATTTGAACTGGCCTTTGTGGGCCTTTTATATTTCCAGTTGCAATTAATGCATTTTGTTACACACTTTAGGACTATCTTGTTTCTTGCCATGTTCTACTCTTTTGGTTTATGTTGATACATACCATCTAATAATGTATTATGAGATCTCAGCTCAAGCACATGTGACGTACATTTCTGTAGCAATACAAAATCCTAGGACCAAGGAATTCGGGTCGCAACATGATGTAAGATTCCGCTAAATGTTCATTAAGCAATGGAATGTTGATATCCTCACTTGCAGATCCTGGGGAAACATATTCTACTACCTAAACCCCAAAACTCGTGCCCCAAGATGCAGATTATTATGGTGATTCGATTGGGAGGCGTGACACCTTCTACTCGAAATCAACGAGAAATGATCCTTTAGATCAAAGCATCACATCGATTTCTTCATCTCTCTGCATTTTCCCCAAGTAGTGAGAGAGAAGCCCTAAAGTGAAGGGGGGAGGGAGAGAGAGAGAGAGAGCTATGTGTTTTGTGCACACAAACAGTCATGCGGTCCCTTTTTAAAGCCCTCATGTTGTATTATTTCCATTTAGAACTAATACTTTACATGAACTAAAACTTTCTTCCAGTTGTAATGTATATACATCACTATTGGGACCCTACTTTCCTATCCGTAACTCACTACTATTCCACAACAAAAAAAAAAGTCGACTATAACCAAACCCCTCGTTATTTATCGTATAGTTCTATATATGCCACCCTCCTTCATTAACACATGTAATTAGTCTATTAGCTTTCGTGAGTTTACTTGCCACCAAAAGCATCTACATGCCTTATTAAACTTTCAAATTAAATATTTTACATCAAATGAGTCCAATATTGATGATTTTCAAAATTTGAAAAATCAAAAATTAATAATAAAAACCATATTGTTTCTCAAATTTACAAATAGGGCCCTAATTGTCAAATGTGGGGTCGATTTCCCCTATTTGGATTAATTTAATTATTTAATTCACAATAAAATTTAATTCAAATTAATAATACCTACTTTGGGTTAGGATCTTACACCAATCATTCCATGCAAGCGAACAAGCCCCTTTGACAATAAATTCCCATGTATTCCAATTCCAT
This sequence comes from Sextonia rubra, assembly GCA_037013555.1. Taxonomy (NCBI): domain Eukaryota; kingdom Viridiplantae; phylum Streptophyta; class Magnoliopsida; order Laurales; family Lauraceae; genus Sextonia; species Sextonia rubra. The sequence goes on from JASUAD010000014.1 coordinate 22,059,365, forward strand.
GAAAAGAAATAGGGCACATTTCACGCATAAATCAACTTGTATTCTAATTGTGAACAATGAAGTCCTTTTTGAGAAAGCTAATTAAAATTTCCCAAAAATCAAGTAACTAAAAACAATTCTGTTTTTTTTTTTTTCCACGAGGCTCTCCCCATGGTTTTTGACCCAACGGGACTAATCCCCTGGGCTGATGCACAGCCTCACAACACACATGTACCAAGTAAATTTGGTTGGTGTTGAACACACAACGTGAGGAGCTAAAATGGCTAGTTTTGAAGATATCCTAAAATGTATAAGAATATTTGTTATGGGAAAGGATATAAATGACTATCTATCATTTATATGCTTCCATCTCTATTAAATAACATCCATTACCAATGAATTAGTATATATACGCACACATATAATCATCCAATTCCATTGCAAACTCACCTATACTTCTGTAAAATTAATTAAATAACTTCCCATTCTATGAATTGATAAAAAAGATGCAACACAAAGCATTCTTAAAACAATATAATCTCTATCTTTTAGTATAACTACAGAAAGGCAGAAAATATAAACACAAAGGAACTACTTAAACCAATTTGATACCTGCCCTTCACTGACAACGGGTCCAAGTCGGCAACCTTCTTCTAATGGATCTGAAACCTTGATGTTTTTGGCCCAGCTAACAAGTTTCTCAAGGAATTCTGTTGCGATGCTCTCCTGCATATATGATATAATAACACAACACAGAAAAGTTGCATATACGATATAATAACAAATTAAAGTAGCTTTGGTGCTGAAGCGTATTCCTTTAGTACTCTCAAGTACAAAACCATACAATCATTGTTCTGAAAATCTGAACTGTACTGCAAATCACTCAAGGGGATGAATCGAATCATATTGTGAATCTTAGCCGCAAGGTTGCACTTAGTGCATGTTTGGCATCACTAATTTTAGGCTCTATTTGTCTAAATGTCTAAACCAAATAGAGTTTATAAAAATATGAGCGTTTGGCATGTGCTTTTGTGCTCCATCTAATTTAGATATGTAGAGGCTTTACCTCTATTTCCCACAGCCCTCTTCATGATGCATTTCCAAATTAGAGGAAGAAAAGAAGAGGCGCTACTACAGTGTTTTATGAGGATCACGCCCAGCTCGGTTTTTCAATTTTTCTCGAAACCCGAGAGGATAAATCTAGATCCAAACCGTTAAAAATGTTCACATGATCAAACACGGCCATCCCTCCAAATTTCAGCCGTTGGATCATCATAAATCTCAAGATATGTGCAAGAAAGTGTGAGCCATTGGATGTTAGTTTTTGAATTCTGTGGGGCCCAAACACAAGATCCAAACCATTGAAAATGTTGGGAAGCCTAAAAACAGCTATGGGGTCAATTTTCAAGGATTGATTCCTTGTGGATCTTGAGAAATTTGTGAAAAACTCTCAACCATTGATTTAATATGCTCAATTTTAAACTAGTCCATAGGTAGTCCCTTTTTTATTTTTTATTATTATTATTGGGATAATAAATAACAATCCAAACCATTGAAAATGTGTAGAAGCTCAATGACCATTATGAGACCAAATCTCAACCGTTGGATCATCACCAAACTTGAGATATTTTTGTTAAAACGTGAATTATTAAATATTTTTTAAAAAAATTAGGGGCCCCAAACACAAGATCCAAACCATTAGATCTCTTTGGGAGGCCGAATATGATTGTGAAGTAAAATTTCAAGGCTTGATACCTAGTAGATCTCAATATATTTCTGAAAAACTTTCAACTATTGATTTAAAATGGTCTATTTAAAATAGATGCTTCCATTGCCAAACACATTTAGCCTCTTTTTTTTATAGCTCTTTTTTTAATGGCTCTATTTTGGATGGTCTATAAAAATAAGACTAGACCTATCAAACAAGCCCTAATACACTCTATGAGTGTAGAGGTGATTGGACTTGATCGGATAAAGGAAGATAACTGGTCATGTCCAGATTTTGGGGAGTTATACACTTCTCTTTTGGAGGATCAATCGGGAAGTCACAACGGGTTTGTCCTACAAGAGGGATTCTTGTTTAAGAGTAACAAACTCTGCATTCCCCACACCTCCCTACAAGAATTTCTCGTTTGGGAACTCCACGCTGGTGCAATGGCCAGTCATTTCGGCCATACAAAACCATTGCCCTAGTGGAAGATCATTTTTACTGCCCTAGTCTCAAGCAACATGTCGCCAAAATTATAGGGCAATACAGAACTTGTCATTTGGCCAAGCAGCAAAAGCAAAACACGGGTTGTACACTCCGTCACCTGTCCCACATGCGCCATGGCAAGATATCAATATGGACTCCGTGCCTGGGCTCCCTAAGACTATTCGTCAGCACGATTCCATCTTTGTGGTTGTGGACCATTTCTCCAAAATGGCCCACTTCATTACTTGTTCTAAGACCTCAGATGGCTCAAAAATTGCGAAAATCTGTTTCGAAGAGGTTGTTAGATTGCATGGCCTTCCCAAAACAATTGTGTTTGATAGGGACGTTAAATTCATGAGTTATTTTTGGAAAACCCTTTGGCATATGATGGGAACTCGTCTTCAGTTCCCCTTCACATACCACCCACAGACAGATGATCAAATAGAGGTAGTGAAACGGAGCTTAGGGAATTTGTTGCATTGCTTCGTATGAGATCATGTTAGGTCATGGGATTCAGTTTTGCCTATAGCGGAATTTGCATTTAATAGCTCAGTAAATAGAACCACAGGCATGAGTCCCTTTGAAGTAGTTAATGGGTATTAGCCTAGGAAGCCAATAGATCTCATACCCATGACCACTGCATTTAGGCCATCAGAGTCCATAGAATCATTTGCACATCATGTTCATAACTTGCACAATGAGATCAGAAAGAAAATTAACGTGAGTAATGAAAGATATAAAATGAATGTGGATTCCCACCGTACTTTTAAAGAATTTCAAGTGGGAGACTATGTAATGGCTGACATTAGACCCAAATGATTCCCACAAGTGGTTGTGAAAAAGTTACAATCCTGTAGATTTTGAAATGGGTTGGTCCCAATGCATATGTGATTGAACTTCCACCTGACATGGGCATCAGTCCAATTTTCGATGAGGAAGATCTTGTCTCTTTTCAAGGTCCAACAGGTTCCCATGATAACCTTAACAAAACTGACCTTGCTACCCATGGGCCTAATTATTGGAAATTTATACTAAAAGCATACTTTTATGTATTTTTCTTTGACTGATTTACTTATTAGTAAAGTTTGCTTTTTCCATCTTAATGAGAATTTGTATGAGTAAATGGTTGCATTCTTATTTAATGTGCATAAGCGCATCTTTTATTCTATAAAGTAGACAAGTTAGTGTGTAGAGTTCAACTTACGCACGGAAGACTTATTTGTCGATTCTTATAGAATATAAGTTATTGTTATTCACAATCTAGATGGAGCTGGACACACCATCGGTACGATTGTAGCATGATGTTTTAGTAGGCTTGTCTTGGCTGCGGGAAACAGTATAGTTTCAACTCGTTATGCTATTACACTTTGTGTGTATTGAACAGGACCATTTTTGGGTTATTGTCTTTATACTGACTATATAAGATTATTAACATCCAAATGGTTATTATGAGAGCTTATATTCTTAATCCCAATATAAATAATAGACACGTGCATTTAGTATTTGGCATTTTGATTTACAAAGGAGTGAGACCTTTTGTGGGTCAATAATCTCAGTAAATTGGATGACTACACTATGTGTATGGTGCATATTAGTTGATTGACAGAATCCACGTCCCGTAATAGGGATTGATGATATCCCCTTGATGAAGCTCATAAGTTTTGATGATGTCAAACCCTGCAGGTGGACTTAATGTCCGACATATCAAATAAGTTAAGTGTAAGGTCTCAAGAAATTATGAAGATATCGATTAATTATAGGCGTCAGTAATTCTTTAATCGATGGATATCTGAAATCTTAACGTGGGGAGATTAATAAGCATTTAATAACAAGAAGCTCGAAATATTATTTTGAGAATAAGGACAGGAGTACAATTATGATTCTTTAGTGGACTGCATTGTAATTTATAGATCTAGGATTCTAATTTGGGTCAAATTAGGGTTTCCTATTTCTATAAGAAGCCTATTCCTTATTTCCTTCTTAAGGTTCCTATTGTAGCCTATAAATATGCGCCATTGCTCTCTAGAAAGAATACACAAAAGAATTCTCGTTTTTGAGAGCAAGGAGAATTCGCATAAAAGACCCACACACCGGTGCGAATTCGAGCATAGAGGAATACAGTAGAAGATCTTGAGATTTTTAGGCTGTTATAAGACCGAAATCAAATTAGAGAGATCTCGCATGTATGGTTCTTGAATCATTATTGTTTAAACTTATTTCCGCAGTGATCTATGCACAATATCTAAGGATCCTAGCGCCTGCCTCCTAACACTAATAGTGCTAGGTCTAACCACACGTTCACCCCTTGGGCCTTTTCCAATTCCTTCTCGCAACCTACACCAGTAACACCACCACTACCAACAATACCTCACAAATGGGAAGTGGTAGAAGATATTCTTGATGAGCCGGTGCTTTCAACCAGACATGGAGGATAACAAAGGTACCTAGTTAAGTGGAAGGACAAACCCACAACAGATTGCACTTGCATGATAAAAGAATAATTGCAGCAGCTAAATCCAGATCTTCTCGAGTGCAACTATAGCTCTATTTCGCCAGAGACGAACTCCCCCCAACCGGGGGGAATTGATGAGGACATCACAACTCCTCCATTCAAGATACACCAACGGAAGAAAAAATCAAATAAGCAGGCCACTTTGTGGTTAGATGGGTATTTCTTGGTGATAGATCGCAGATCCGATGAAGATCCGCCGTGGGATGGCAAATCAAATGTAGATCCACCATTAGATCTTGATTCCAATGTAGATCCATCGTTGGATCTTGATTACAACATAGATCCACCATTGGGTCCAACCTGATTTGACGTGTGACCCATGATCGTGTTGAATATGTGATGTGGAAGACATTATTTTTATTAAGTTTTTTTTTATTATTTATTTGATTATTTGAGAACCATTAGTAGTGGCACCATTATTATTGTTATTAGTGTTTAATCTCAACCCTTCATATATTTTATGGTTGAGATGTAGTTTTGGTTTAGGGTTATCTTTATAAAGCATTGTACATCCTATTTTTCTAGTTAATGTTAATGAATAATCGAATGTTTTTTGGTGCCTAACTCTCTCTCCTAGAAAGGACTTGGTGGATGCCACCAATGGAATCCGGCAAAACAAGGTTTCCTCTCTTTTTCGTTCATTATTTCATTGTTGGTGTGGTTACCCTTTTTCCTCATCAGCTCCATTGTTGAGCAGCATAATACCCTAAACCCATTGGTCGATCACCACCTAAATCCCAACCCCCAAGCGAAACCTCTCATTCCCATTCTCACAATATCCGTACCACACCGATGTCCTATCCCCCACCTGCCGCCGGCCATCCAACCCTCTTCCATTGGCTGAATCAATACCTTGGAATCCTCAGCCTGTAGATCTAGATGCAACAATCCTTGCAATTGTTTTAGAGCCCCATGCACATGTCATTGAGTTCTCTTTATTAAGAGAAGCAAACCAGTACCCATGTCCCTCATCATGCATTTATGCTACACTTATTACCCATCATGCAGATGCATTTCTGTTACACAACATGTCCTTTACACCCACACCCAAACACACCACCTGTAAGCATATATGGCCACCTGTCAGCCCTTTCTTAGACCCAGCCCTAATTAAAGAAGTCCCATACTATCATACCTCCCAGCCAGCCCACCAAACCCAGGCCCAGCTGAACCCAACCAGGCCCATTATAAGACCAGGCTGAACCTGATTTCGGGTTCTGTAGGCCCATTTGAGCATTTATTTGGGGCCCTTTCCTTTTTTTTTATAGATTTATTGATTATATGAGCCAAATTAACTGCAGGAAATTCTGTCTTCATTTCTGAAATTGTAATTGTTAGTTCCTAAGAAGCACGGACACTTCTAAGAAAGTGACGTATCCGTGTCGGACACGTGTCAGACACCGACACTCCTTGGACACTCTCGAACACGTGTCCAATACTATTTTAGCCGTGTCCATAATTAAGAACTAAAAATCTTAATTTCGGACACTTGTCTGACACTCTTTTTGCAATGTGTTCCACAATTCCTAGCCCGTATCTACGACTAAAAAATAAACATGTGGTTAATATTTCTGAAATACTTTGTTAACATGTGGTTACTGAAACTTGTAAACTTGATATATGACAATTTTGTACCATAGAAAAATATATGATTGTAAATATTAATCATATTACAAGCAAAAGATAAATAAATATTTCACTGAAGAATAGGCCTCAAGATTGGCTTCTTTTTTGCTTTTTGTTTTTTTTTTTTTAGGAAGGGGAAAGAGATGATCCGCCCTTTTCTTTATATGGATTTTATAGAACTATGAATATTTCATGTTTAATGATTATAAATTATGTTTTAGTGTTGTATTGATATTTAATAATTTGATATGTTTGTTAGTTGGTACTTGAATTTTTATTTTTTGATTGCTAAATTGATTAAAAAGTTAAAATGATATTATTTTTTTAGTAGATGATTATATATATAAATTAATATATATCATTAACGTGTCCCTCGATGTGTCCGTGTCCTACTTTTTTGAGAAATGCTGTGTCGGCGTATCCGTATCGTGTCGTATCTATGTCTCGTATCCGTGTCCATGCTTCTTAGGTTAGTTCCCTCTTATCAATTTGTAGGTAACCCAATTGAGCTTGACCCATCGTCGAACCCTCTAAAGGGATAAGCAAACTAGTTGAAGACTAAGGGGTAAGGCTGGGGAAATGGAGATGGATTGGTCGGCCAAGGGATGTTAGGGTAATGGGTTATGTTTTGAAGGGGACGGGCCGTACGGCCTATAGATTTGGGGTTTGGGGACTGGTTTGATGGATATAATCGAGATCAAAAACACAACCAGCAATAACTTGGAATAGAGAAAGGGAAGAAAGAGAAGATACTGCAATCTCACACCGCAAGGACTCATGCCCAACGGTCTCACACTAAAGCATTTAATCATTCATTCACCATTCACAAGAAATAGGACTTTACACACCTTTATAAAGAAACTTAAACTTACAATAGATCTCAACCATCTAATCCATCCAACGGTCAAGATCATAACATCCAACTAAAATATTAAGACTTGAGAGCATCACCGATAAGTCCATAATTAGATAAAAGCAAACTAATGAACTTGGGTAGGTCGCATGGCTATGTGACCATATGGTCACTTGGCTGGGCCCATTAGATGAGCCCCACTTGATCTTTAATTCTCTTCTTTGGTAGTTCCTCCCATGTGGCACATCCCAATGTTGGGTCTTCCGGGTTTGCCACATGGGGTCTTCATCATCTCAACCAAGTGTTAGATCGGATTAGATCCGAAAATTAATCTTTATAAGAGTTAAGATCCAATGCTAGATCCTTGCCGAAATCACGACCCAACAATGGATCTTTTATAGAATCAAGACCCAATGGTAGATCCTTGCTGGAATCGCATTCCAGTGGGGGATCTTTCCTAGGAACAAGATCCAACAGTGGATCTTTGCTGAAATCGCAAGCCAACAGTCGATCTCTTCCAAAATTAAGATACAACTGTGGATCCTTTTTCCAAAATCGCAATCTGACAGTGTATCTCGACTAAAATCATGATCTAATGCTGGCAGCGATCATCCCACCATGAGGAGGCATGTGTGCATTTCTTTTAGGCCCTTTTCCTCCTCTTACATCATTTGTGTAGAGGAAGTATGATGTCCACACCAATTACCCTCAGCTAAAAAGAATTCGCCTCTAGTGAATTAAAGCTATCATACCACTTCGAGATGTCCGGGTTTAGCTATTGCAGTTCTTCCTCCCGAACCCATGTCCAATCAAATTTAGGTCTCTTCCCTTCCACCAGATAAGGTACTTCTGGCACCCTGCATATTTGGTTGATACCACCTATGGTTGCGAATCAAAAACATCTTCTACAACCTCCCTTTTATTGAGCATTGTTGGTAGTCCGTAGGCTTAGGTAGTGGTAATATAGGCTAATGGGTTAGGATGAAAGAAGCCCAAGGGCTAACTATTTAGCAAGACCCAAAATTCTTTGGTTCAATGATTTCAAGGTGAAAGTGATATGGGTGATCATGGACAACTATGGGACCTCAAAAAAGGACAAGATCCTCCAACTTGAAAATCGGATTGATGCCTAGAACAAGTGGAAGATCAATCAGATGCAAATTGGGCCCTACCTATTTCAAAATTTTGAAAGGTCCAACACTGCAGGATCTAACCTTCCCATGATTCCTGGAGGAAGTCATTTAGGCCTAATGTGAATAATCATAAATTACCTCACTTGAAATTCATTATTGACAGGGTCGGATCCACATTCATTTTACAATTTTTATTGTGCATGTTAATAAGTGTTCCGATCTCATTATGCAAAATGTGAGTGTCGTGCAAATGCAAATTTGAACTCTAATGGACTATTGTCACGGGGGTAGTGTTTTTGCGCAGCAAACCCCGTGCGGCCTTAGCACGTTCCACCGATTGAATGCGCTAAATAAGCCTTTCCTCTTAGCAAGTAGAACCTTGCTAGTTAAAAACCCTAAGACCACCTCAAAGAGAAAACCCACACACAAGAAGAGAGAGAAGCTCTGAGAATACAAAGAATGCTCTTACTTTGGATAGATTACAAGTGAGGGTGGGGGTCTCCTTTTATAGGCAAAACCCCCCTTTACATCGATGGCTTGGATCTTACTTCTAGAGTATTCTTACGATCCAAGGGCTACATTTGATTGGTATATACATCATCCATGACATCACCATCTCTTTGACATAAGCCATAACATCATGGTTCTAGAGAGTTCTACATATTTCTACAAGGCTCCCAAGAACTTTGCCAACTAGGATGTCTGTATGGCGCCCAGTAAGCATCCACATGGCGCCACTTTGTCGATGATGTGTCAGTCTGTTACATCCTCCCCCACCTAATTCCGCGATGTCCTCATCGTGGCTTCTTGGTGGTACTTGGCAATTTGATCCTTGAACTGCCATAGTGTGTCTTCACGCTCCCAGCTGGCCTCGCTATTCGGATGACCCTTCCATCTCACTAAGTATTCTGAATAACTTGAATGATTTCCCCTTCTTGGAATAACTCGGTGTGAGATGATATTCTCCACTTCCTTGTCATGCGCGGTAGTGATGGCTGTTGGAGCTCTCTTGGAGTTCCCACGTTCAGTGTCTTCCATGTCTGCGTGATACGGCTTGAGCAGACTCACATGGAAAACATTGTGGATTTCCATTCTCGGAGGTAATTCCAGTTGGTAGGACACCTTGCCAACCCGTTTCACCACCTTGAATGGTCCTTCATAACGCCTCACCAAGCCTTTATGAAGTTTGGCATAAGTTCTGGACTGATGTGGGCATTTCAACCTTGGCCTTGATTGCATGTAGCAATTGAAGGGAACCCATTTGCCTATCTTCAGGTTCCGGCCTAGGTTCATCATCCCGGATGAGTGCCGAGAGTTTGCTTCGCTTTGGGCATTCCCGAGCCCAATGAGGACCATCACATAAGAAGCAGGTGAGTTTAGGTTTGTCACCCCCACCCTTGCCTCCTCCAAATTTGGTCTTGACTTGATCCTTGGGTGGTTTATGGTTGCCGTCTCCCCCACCTTCGCCTTTGTGTGGCTTTTGCTCCCTTGGATTGTAGGAGTCTCCTTTTAGCTTAGAGGAGTCCCCTTTCCTCAGTTCAATCAGGGACTCAGCTTCTGCTATAGCTAAGGTGAGGTCTTTCACCCTGCGTCGCTCCAACTCATTCTTAGCCCAATGTTGGAGCCCATCCATGAAGGCAAAGAAGGCCTCTTTTTCAGGAAGGTCCGGAATTTCTAATACTAACTCAGAGAATTCCTTTATGTAGTCCCGAATAGTACCCTTATGAGAAAGATGACGAAGCTTGGCCCGGGTTTCGTGTTCTACATTTACAGGGTAAAATTGGGACTTGATTTCTCTTTTAAAATCATCCCAAGTAGTGATTGTGCACATACCTCTTTCAATGTCTAATTGCCTCCGTCGCCACCATAGCAATGCACTCTCCACAAGATAGAGTGGAGCAGTTTTCACCTTTTTGGCATTCTCCGTGATGCCTATTGCCTCAAAGTATTGATCAAGGCTCCAAAGGAAGTTATCTAGCTCCCTTGCGTCCCTGGACCCACCATAGGTCTTGCGCTTTGGCACATCGAGCTTGGCCACCGAATGGCTAGTCACACCCCCTTGGGTGATAGCCATCTTACAAAGAGACCAATCTGCCTTGATCTCTTTGATCTCTTCCTTCATGGCGGCAAGTTCTCCACCAAGTTGTTCTTCGAAACTGTGCAACTCTTTCCTCAAAGAATCAGCTGTGGAGTTAAGGAGTTCCAACATCTCACCTCGTAGCTCATCGTCCCTTGACCCGAGCTCACTGATGCTTTCGCCCAATGTCTCCATATGTTGGGCTTGCTCCTCAAACCGATCCCTTCCTTCGGCCACAGCAATCTCCACTTTGGCAAGCCGTGCCTCCATGGATACAAGAGGATCTGGTTGCACGGACTTCTCCTTTCGACTTTTGCCACCGCGATCCTTCTCCCTTCCCTGATGTTCTTCGATGTGAGTGAGACTTGAATCCGCCATTGCAAGCTTTGGCTCTGATACCAACTGTCACGAAGGTAGTGTTTTTGCGCAGCAAACCCCGTGCGGCCTTAGCACGTTCCACCGATTGAATGCGCTAAATAAGCCTTTTCTCTTAGCAAGTAGAACCTTGCTAATTAGAAACCCTAAGACCACCTCAAAGAGAAAACCCACACACAAGAAGAGAGAGAAGCTCTGAGAATACAAAGAATGCTCTTGCTTTGGATGGATTACAAGTGAGGGTGGGGGTCTCCTTTTATAGGCAAAACCCCCCTTTACATCGATGGCTTCGATCTTGCTTCTAGAGTATTCTTACGATCCAAGGGCTACATTTGATTGGTATATACATCATCCATGACATCACCATCTCTTTGACATAAGCCATAACATCATGGTTCTAGAGAGTTCTACATATTTCTACAAGGCTCCCAAGAACTTTGCCAACTAAGATGTCTGTATGGCGCCCAGTAAGCATCCACATGGCGCCACTTTGTCGATGATGTGTCAGTCTGTTACACTATGTAGGGTAGGAATGAGAACTAAAGGCTTTATGAAATGGGTCATGGTCTTGGTAACATCATCATCTGGATCAACTTTAGCCATGTCTATGATGTCAGACTGGCGCAGCCCTGGATCTTGGATCGATAGTAGAATAATCTCCCGAGGGATTGTTCGAATCCGAGGATTCAATGGCAGTCACAATGACAATATAGAACGAGAAATTCTGGAACAACTGAAATTTTTATTGATAAAAAGCATCCCTCTTACATTGAAGAACTGCTCCTTATATAGGAAAGATTAATTCTAAAATAGAAGGCCTAATTGTACATAAACATGAACTACTAAAAATAAAATAGGAAATAGATAAGGTTAGGGATCCTTGAGGAAGCCAAGGATCAATCGGATATTCTGCGGGCCCGTGATCTGGGCCGAACTTGGGTTCGGCCTGCATCAGCTCTCCCCGGCTTGGAAAAACTCGACTCCGGCGAGTTGAGCGCTTGATATCTCTCATAAAGATCAGGATTGATGCGCTGGAAGTCAATAACTGTAATCCATGTAGCATCAGAGAGAGGACGATTCCGCCAGCGTACATAAAACTTCTGGTAACCTCCTTGACGTGTAGAAACAATTTGATCATCAAGGACATCAATAATTTCATCAGGAGGTGGAGATTTAACTGGTAAAGAAATAAGCTGCTCTTCATTTTCTCCTTCATTATCATGGCCACGATAGAGAGTAAGATCCTTGACATTGAATGAAGAACTGACGCCTAAATCAGTAGGAATATCAAGAATATAGGCATTGGAATTAATCTTCTGAAGAATCTTGAAAGGACCTGAATTACGAGGGTGTAACTTCTTGTTAGCGCCAGGTGGCAATTTCTCAGGTTGAATACGCACCATAACCATATCGCCTGCATTAAATTCAACAAAGCGACGATGTTTGTCAACTTGCTGCTTATACACATCATTGCTGGCCGATATATGACGACGTACTTCATTATGGACTTGCTGCATGTGTTGGAAGAAAGTTTCAGCATCAGCACTCACTCTGGCATCAACTGGTAATGGAACAAGATCAACAGGGAGTCGTGGACGAACTCCTGTAACAGCTTCAAATGGTGAAAGTCCAGTTGATCGGTTGACAGAACTATTGTAAGCAAATTCTGCCATAGGGAGCACTTGATCTCAGTCTGTGATACGATCACGTACAAGGCAGCGTAACAATTGGCCAAGACTTCTATTCACCACCTCTGTTTGTCCATCAGATTGAGGGTGATAAGCAGTAGAGAAATTAAGTTTGATGTTAGACAGCATCCATAATGTCTTCCAGAAGTAGCTCATAAACTTCGTATCGCGGTCAGAAACAATAGTTTTGGGAAGCCCATGTAGTCGAACAACTTCTTTGAAGAATAATTTGGCCACCTTGTAAGCATCAACAGTTGCAGTGCAAGGAATAAAGTGTGCCATCTTTGAAAAGCAGTCAACAACAACAAAGATAGAATCAACCTTTCTAGCAGTCGTGAGTAAACCAAGCACAAAATCCATGCTAATGTCTTCCCAATCAGTATGTGGAACAGGCAAAGGCTGATATAATCCAGTGTTCTTCTTATTTCCTCTAGCAATCTGGCAAGTTCGGCATCTCTCACAAATATGAATTACATTGGTTTTCCTGCGAGGCCAATAATATCTGTCGCTGACAAGAGCAAGTGTTTTGTTTTTTTTTTTTTTTATGCAGGCGGGTCGGTGGGCCGGACCAACTGAGGTCCAAAGGCAACCGATTCTCGATCCTTCTTCCTTGGTCTGTGTGCAGAGAAAGGAAATAAGAGAGTGGAGGAGGAGAAACGTATCTGCAAAGCGAAACAGAATGGAAGGAGGAAGAACAGCGCTGGTGCTCGTCGATGAAGATCGGCTGGAGGTGGTGACGATCGGCAGTGGTGGCTACGACTGGAGGTCCAGCCGGTGGAGGTCACGATGCAACTGAACCACCTGCATCAGTGATGGTGCGACAAAGATTGAGACGATCGACGAAGTGCGTCTTGCCGCTGTTGATGACGGCGACGACGAAGCCGTTGGAAGCCGACGACGATGGAGGCCACCGGTGCCAGGTACGTCGTCCTTCCCCTTTCTTCTCCCATCGCTGATGTCTGCGTCTTACTCTCTGCGCGCTCTCGCTCCAGCAGCTCTCTGTTGCCTTTTTTTTTTTTTTTTTTTTTTTTTTGTCATTTGGGTGGGGGGGGGGGGGGGGGGGGGGGGGGGGGGACTGCAGCTGTCGAGGGTTGAAACAGCGATCAGGGGTTTTCGGCGGTAGATCTGGGTTTGAGGAAATAGTGGTCGAACAGTGGGTTGAGGAAAAGGTTCGGGGTGTGGGGGCTTGGCCGGAAGGTGGGAGTTCGCAGGATCTGGGGTTCGGCTGATAAGGTTGGGTCCGAGGGTGTCCGGGAAGTTTCGGGAGTGGGAGTAGGGTTTCGGGTTGGTTAGGGTTGGAGAGATGGGACGTAACAGAGAGATGGGTGTCGGCAGGATAGTCTGCAGTATAGGATTGGGGTTGTCCGAAGAGGATTTGGGCTGATCGGGAATGGGCTTAAGGGTTTGAACAGAGGCCTCGGTTGGTCTGGGAGTTGAGGATTTGTGAGTCAGGCAGGGTCGACAGGTGGTGGTGGAGAGGATAACCGGTGAGCAGAGTGGATGGATTGATGAATTCCGGAAACGACAGAGGCTTCCGGCGACCGAATCTGGTCTCTGATACCAATCTGGCGCAGCCCTGGATCTTGGATCGATAGTAGAACAATCTCCTGAGGGATTGTTCGAATCCGAGAATTCAATGGCAGTCACGATGACAATATAGAACAAGAAATTCTGGAACAACTGAAATTTTTATTGATAAAAAGCATCCCTATTACATTGAAGAACTGCTCCTTATATAGGAGAGATTAATTCTAAAATAGAAGGCCTAATTGTACATAAACATGAACTACTAAAAATAAAATAGGAAATAGATAAGGTTAGGGATCCTTGAGGAAGCCAAGCATCAATCGGATATTCTGCGGGCCCGTGATCTGGGCCGAACGCATCACAGACCTAGGTTCAGTTTGGCACATCTCACTTTCATTCCCGAGGCCCTCACTCTTTTCACAAAGATAAGGAATAAAACTGGAGTTTTTTTTGTAAGACACTCAAAGTCCATGTGTCCAATCTTATGGTACATGTAACAGCTAGTTAAGTTAGTCCGCTTGGAACTCTTGCCAGCTAGTTGAGTTAGTCCGCTTGGAACACTTGCCAACTACCCCTTTATCTTTGGGCTCCTTAATGTTGGAGGGAGTTTGGATTGACCTTTGGATAATTTTCCATAATTTAGTTTCGCCATTAAAGGTGAGGGACGATGGGTCAGAAGTACAAGAGTCAACGCGCCTCTCATATGGTGATCTTACGTATTACTCTAAGTCTTGTACCACCAAGTACATGTGATCGAAAGTGGTTACATCATATCGAAGCAACTCTCTTTGGATTTCCAAACAAAGACCTGTTCAAAATCGAGAAAGATTCATTGCAATTTCTTCCTTAACATCACATCGCAACATATATTCTTCATATTTAGCGATGAAGTCAAAATGGACAGACTCCCTTGTTTGAGGGCATTCCATTGGTCTAGGAGTTTGTGGTTATAAGATAAAGGAAGGTATTTTTCTTTCAGACTTTCCATCATCTCATCCTAATGGTTAATGGGCTCATGGTCCAGCCTCTCTAGTTGGCTCTCCTGTTTGGTCCAATATAGGCTAGCTTGACCCACCAATTTCATTTTGGTGAATCTCACTCTACGCCCTTCCGACATATCATGCCACTCAAAGTAGTAGTCCATGTCAGACAAATAATCGAGGAAAACTTTATAGTCAAGTCAGCCATCAAAGCTTGGGACTTCAGCCTTAACAAACTTCATGATCTGGTCATCCGGGTCATAATGGTCATAATCCTCAATATTTTATGGTCCACCCGTTTGTTTATCCCTCGCCTAGGGCCGCCGCCTCAGACACAGCCTCTACCTCTGCCACCCTTGGTGTTGGATTCTAGATCATCCCCCTCATGAAGGGTAACCTCAAGGTCTGCCATGCGTTGTGTGAGAGTTTGGGTTACAGCAACCTAAGTCTCCATCTTTTGGTTTATGTCATCTAGATGGGCATCGAGTTGGTTAAATATTTCCATAACCTTAGCTTAATCCATGATTGGTTGACTGAAAGGGATGTGGGTTGAACGTTCTTGCCCTTACGTGTTGTCATGCACTAAATAGTCCTAAAATGACCTAAACATAAATGCAAATGATTCTTTTTTTTTTTTTTTCATTCAAATGCAAGACTCTAGAACCCTAAGCTAGACCTAAGCTTTGATACCAAATGATGCGCAGCAGTGTATGAGATGTGGAGCAGGAAGGAGTGAATATGAGAGATATTTAATAGGTTCAGACCTCATGTCTGAGTTAAATAAGCCTCACGCCATACCTTCTATAGGAAAAAGGAAGAGAGAACAACTGTGCTCAGAATCTTCTATTTCATTCATCAAGTCTAAAAGAGCCAATGAGGCTTGCAAAGCTTTAAATAGAGAAAAGATTAATCCTAGAACTAATTTTGACCGTCCAAACACATGGATGATTAGGATTAAAAATCCACTAATTAAAACATAAATCATAAATAAAATAAAAATAATTCTAAATGACATTAGATAAAATAAAATAAATGGGGTGGCTCAAAGGCTGGTCAACCTATGGGGATCGCAGGGTTGTCCTACATCATTACCAGTGGGTTATTACACTTTGGTGGGAGCCAATCTTCCATCAGTGAAGATGCAGATGCCGACAATAGTAGCTCAGTTAAGTTCTAAGGCTAAATGTCATGCAATGGCTCATGGAATATGTGAATTGATGATGCTTATAATTTTATTGAAAGAGTTGGGTTTTACACAGAAGGGTCCAATGGTGATGCATTGTGATTGTACTTTAGAATAATATACTGCAACTAATCCAGTATACCATGAGAGCAAAGCACATTTAAGTGGACAATCACTTTATTTTAAAGAATTACCAAGAAAGCAAGAAAGTTGGGAGTACACACAAATTGATAGAAGATCAATTAGCCTATTTCTTCACAAAGGTGTCACCCAGAAACAATTATATGATGTTTACTCCAAGCTAGGCATAGTAGACATCTATGCATCAACTTGAGAAGGAGTAATTGAGAGAAGGAAACAGACCAATTGGTAATTTTCAGGAATTTATGACTGTTCTGTAAAATGATAAACAACAGGGTTTTTTTTTCTTTGTAGTTTCAGAAAAGTAAACTAATATAAATATATGGAGAAGGCCATCCAACTCCAAATAGGAACACCTTGTGTTCTTTCCTACTATTTCCCTCTAGTTCTTCTCATTTTCTCTTCCTCTCTATCAATTTTCTTCAAAATTTTCAGACCTTAGCGTGATTAGACCCCAGGTCCCAAATAACTTGTGATTCAAATATCCAACAAAAATCATAGCCATAGAACCTATGATGCCCAGATACGAACATAAGTACGGATACGGATACGGGAAACGGGGATACGACTCTGCACTTTGAAAATTTTAGGACACGGATACGGATACGGATGTCCTAAATTTTCCTTTAAATTATGTTTCAATTAATGAAATTATCACTATTTATGTTCAATTCTAACATATTCAATGTTGAAAAGTAAGAAAACTTAAAGTAAAAAATGAAATAGTGGACTTGCTATGTAGGATATACTAAACTTATACCTCAGAAGTATTGGTGCAGTATCAGATACCAGTACAAGTATCGTATCGGTCCGATATGGATACGTTGGGCTTGTACAAGTATCCGGGTATTATAGCATAGAACAGCTGCATAGAACTGAACCATGACAGATATGAAAACCAAAGTACTGAATACCCAGCTACTCAATCGGGAAATAACCAAGAATGGCATCATCAAAGCCTATGATGTAAATTTTTGTTTGTAGATGGTGACTCATATCACTTTCTCTTCCATATCACCAAAGCCTATGATCTTTTCTCGTATGTCTCTCCTTTAATGAATCATTTGCCAATACTGGTAAAAATGATAATGATGATGATGAAGATATCACAATGGTGCTTGGACACACATTGATTTTAAAAACTAAGAGCATTTGCAAACAAATGTTCTCACTTACATGCACAAGAAGGCGTGATGTTGCACTGCATATTTGACCATTTGTCCAAAAGCAACCAAAAAGAGTCCACTCAGCAGCTGCTCAGAATGACAAACATTAAAGATGTGGAAACCTGGATCCACCTTAAAGAAAAATTAATGCAAACTTAACAAGTAGTTCTCAAAGAACATAGCACAAAATAATTAACTAAATTAAGTATTGAACACCAGAAACCAAATAATTTTTGTGATCAAAATCTAAGTCCTTTGAAATAGAAATGTGGTTGCAGTTTTGGAGCGCAGCTGTTGAGAGAAAACCAACCTTTATCAAGATCCACATCGTCAAATACAATAATTGGACTTTTTCCGCCAAGTTCCAAAGAAACAGGCTGCCACATACAAGCATAAAAATATACACATAAATATTATAACTCGTTCAAATCATAACAAATTTCTATGAAACACATTGCATGAGCCATCTATCAATAACGAGGGAGTCTTTTACTAGCATATAATCAAGGGGATAAAGATAAAAAGGTGCCCACATAAGGAAGGCATTACAGAAGTCAAAGAAATGCCTATCAGGAATGCAATATTTTAAAATGATGCCGTAAAAGTACCTTGACTGATTGAGCTGCAGCAGTCATGACTGCACTGCCAGTCACAGTACTTCCAGTAAACGCAATCTAACAGAACCAATCAATTAGAATCAGTGGACAATGTAAATGAACAACCACATCAACACAACAACAGCAAAAGGGAAAGATCCATCTAAACACAATTTAGATTTAACCAAGTGACTCCAGCAAACAACTGAACCTTGTCAACATTAGGATGAGATGCCAAAGGAGCACCAGCTTCTGGACCTAATCCAGTCACAACGTTCAGGACACCGTGAGGAAGTCCTACTTCTTCACAAACTTTAGCCAACTCCAAACAAGTCCTGGAAACAAAAAATCTGATTTATTATAGATTAACAGATATAAACAACTATATACAACAGGACCAATTCAATATGCATGACTGAAGAAATACCAGGCTTGGTTTTGATAAGTGCACCACAGCTTGCGGGTACACTTGGACAATGCCAACATTAGGAGTACGGGAGGATTAGAAGATCTTGATCTGGATTAGGTATTGGCCATAGTTCATCCTCTTCAGATTATGAAGACCATAGTTTTGAATAGCCCAGCCTTTTAACAGTTTCGTAAGTAAAAGTTTTCATCACCATTCAATCAAAAAGTGGATAAAATCAGATCAGATGAGTGCCAAATAGCCTTTGTGTGTGTGTGTGTGCGCATTAGTTAATACTTGGATTGATCCTAGCAGGCTGCTGAACAGGGGAAAAAATTAGGTGCACTATTTATATAGTAAATCAAAGTTTTTGGTAGTAAAACATGGATCCATAGATGGCAGAATGATCGAAAGACAGAAGTGGGAAAGGCTTACACAGATGATAACTCAGAGGGTTTTAGTACAGCAGTACAACCAGCAGCAAGGGCTGGAGCTACCTTCCATGTGGCCATCAGAAGAGGATAGTTCCTGAAACAGAGTATGAACCTGTTAAAATTTTCATCATTTACTGACAGTTACTGCACTTCATGTAGAGACAATGGGGGCCAATCACAAATAAGTGGGCCCTCCTCCATCTGTGAAACACATGTGACTATTACTAATCACATGTGCAATTGTAAATAGTCAAACTTTCTATAATTGATCAGATTAGATTTTAATACAATTGTAAATCAGGGAGTAGATTACAAATCCCCAAATATAAAAATACAATCAGGCCACCCTATTGGGGCACTGAATCATTCTCCAATTATAATATATGAAAGTGACTGAATCCAATTTGGAAATCCAATTATAATATTTGATTTTGACCTTTATTTAAAATTTCCTCTCTTCTGTTTATTCCGGACCAGCTTGAGCCACATCATCCAAAGTGCAAACACTACACTTAATATGCATTCAAAGAAGAACTGTTATGCTAAATATGCATTCAAAGAGGAACCTCTATTGAGACCATCTTTCTAATTTTTTAAAGAGGGCCCATTTCGCTTTATATGCATTCAAGTCTCATCCGTTTCTTAAGACAAATCTCTCTCTCACTTCTAATATGTCCTACAAGTTCATCAATTCAAGTTCAATGAGCTCAAATTCACATTCTTCTTTTCCATGATTTGATGCAGATGATCACATGGCCTCCTGCCATGGAAGCAAAGCACTTTCCTCTCTCTCTCTTCCTCTTAATTTTAAAAAAGAAGAGGAAGTATTAATTATATACCAAAGTGAAAAGAAATCGTGCATTTCTTGATAGGGCTGCCAAAACAAATGGTGTGTTTTCTTTTCTTTCCTTTATTGCCAGATTTTGAATTAGATCTGTATGTAAAAATTCAGATGAAGTCAATCCATTGTTGTAGTATTTTTCTCTGTAAGTTATTCTCTTCCAATGTTTATTTATGTTTTATCTTTCTTTTACTTGAAATGAATAGAATCTCTGATGTCACTAGGATGGATATTGTTAAATTAGAAGGGCCCACTTCGTATGGCCATTTTATCAATTTTGATACTATACCACCTTAAATTCAAATATATGCATCCTTCTCATCATCTTCCCCCATCAACCTGACATCCCTTTTCTTGCAGGTATACATTCAATTTGCAGGTAGAAGGGCGTCATTGCATCCATAGCTGATTTTGATAATTGGTTCAAATTCTAAGTAAAATGTGTGGATTTCTTATTAGAGACATGGAATAACACCGGAGATTTCATAGCTCTTTTAGTGGGTTACAGGACAATTGGGTCAAAAGACAGCAGTAAGATATTTTGGAATAATGTCTAAGTGTTATTTCATACACACTAATACCTTCTCTTTATAGTTCACAAATGGGTTGGGTTCGATGTTGGCTGTTGGTTTGTGGATGGTGCAACAAGGGTCTGTGTCATTTTTAATTTCCCTCTAATGGTGTAAACTTTGCTGCTAAGATCATTCTTGGGACGGCAGCCCTATGACTGGAAACTACAAAGACGATGATGTGGTAAAAGATTTTTTTTTTTTTTTATTCTTCTCATTTCTCTATGTTTATGTAGGATGGATGCCTTTTTGTTGGATTTATTTTGTTGTTCAGAAATTGAAAAAGCTCAGATTAGAAAATTAAGAACTGAATTTACTGATTAAAAGAATATTTTCAATTCTAAGAAGAGCAACTCAAATCATTCATCATCAATATTTGCTTCTTTTAATTTTTTAATGCCTGTTGCAATCACGAGTTTTTTGTATTTAATTTGGTTGTTTGGAAAAATATGAATGTATTCATGTTTGGCTTGATTAAATAATTAGTAAATTATAGATAACCCATTTGTGATAATTATAGGTATATGTCAGAGAACTGCTTCGTCACTAGTATCATTTTCCATTTATTAGCTCCAAATATTGTTGCAGGTACCGTTAAGCTTTTTGGTGTTTGTGTTTTGTTTAATATTATAATTAGAAGATCTTCATTGCTGTACAACTAAATCTTGGTAATTAGGGTTACGTCATACAAAATCTCTCTAATTATCGGCTTCAGAAAATGTTGGGTTATTAACAATTTTGAAGTTTTCTAGGGTTATTATGTGAAAATTGTGCATGTGATTTAGGATATTCAGAGGGTCAGTTTTGTCGAAATTTAAATATGTTATCATTTTTACATGTAGTGTGTTTGTTAATTATAGGACTTCTATTTATTTCTTATTGGATTGGATTGTTTGAAAAGGAAGTGATGCAGGCCGATCCCAGATCCGGCCCAAATTGCAGGCTCGCAGACAGTGATGGGCCCACTTGATCCTTGATCTCTTCAAAGATCCCTATCATTAGTTAATTAGTAATTAGTTATTTATTTCTATTTTTATGTTGGGTTGAGAATAAAACTTGCTTAATCTAAATTAGTAAAAGTCATGATTGTTTAAGATAGGTATTTCCTAATTTGGAATTAGCCCCTACTATATAAGAAGGAGCCTCCCATTGTAAAAGATATGCTTATTCAATTATATTTCAGTTTTCAAGTAAGTTTTTTCTCTCTGTAATGTTCATCGTGAACTTTATTGTGCCTTAGGGCTTGAATCCATCTTTGGATTCGAACAATCATTCGGGAGATTGTTCTACTCCCGATCAAAGATCCGGGGCTGTGACAGGAAGATATAAAGGCTTGTCTTTTTTTTTTTCTTTAATACAATTGTATCTTATTTGGGTTTTTTTATAATTCAATTCTTAGGGAGCTTTTGTCATGCAAACATGGTGGTTGTCACAATTGACGCCTTTAATTTTAATTTTAAGGGCCTTAAATTGAGATTTATTTTTTATTATATTTTCATTTTTAGGCCCATGCAGCCTTTCAATTAAGAAATCAACCTCAATTTGTTCAATTGATTTTAACTTCTCCAATTTATTTTGACTCCTCCCAATCCCCTCTCCCATGTTCCCTTTTTTTCATGACAATTCTCCTTTCCTTCAAACTTAATTTTACCATCTAGATATTATAGAGATTGATTTTTATTTAATTGTTGAATTGAATCCTTGCCTACAAAAGGTTCTCCAATCTATAACTGCTCTACTTTTAATTGATGCTTAATTATTTATTCATTAAATCCTTGTTTACCAAACCTTCTCTAACACATCACAATTTTCCATTCTAATAAAGGTATAACATGTAACAGGTCACCAACATTTATCACCTAGAAAATGGTATCCATTCATCAAAAAAGAAAGGCAAAAAAAACAAAAGAAAAGAAAATGGTATCCAAATTTGAAGTCCTAACGTAAAGGTTGACAACATTCTTTTATCTTTGAATTTGAGGCCTCTTTATCCATTCACTTCCATCTATGAAAAGAATTTAGCCCCTTACCAAATCCCAAATCTCTTTATACCATTTCTCATCGCAATCGTCTAATCTTTTCAATTCAACTTCTGGAGAATTTCAGCTTATGACCATTTCCTATCTGCCATCTACGTATGATTGTAAGTTGACCAAGGTAATTCCACATGACATGGTAGAAGGGCACGTGATTGATTTAGGTCATGTCTTGATTTAATAAAGATAATTTCTTCATATTTAATTCAGTCACATTATCATGTATGAATAACTTTTTAGAATAGTATCTCTACTTTGTTGCATTTTTTCAGACAAACCAAAGACCACAAATATTTAAAATATGGAAACTTCGTTAGATCAAAAAATGAAGGCTACCATGTTTACAACAATGGTTCTATTAAATGTTTACAGTGATCCATGGTTGTTGACTTGGATCTAATTAAGTAACAGTCGTGTTTGTTTCACCTCCCACGCTCTTGAGAATATATATGCAACCTTTGCCGTAACCCCACATGAGGCCTTTTAAAACCGTGCAACAAGATTGGGTTGAAATTTCAAGAGTCAAAGCAGACAATATCATGTGGACAGTGAGTCTGGGTCATTACAAATGGTATCAAAGCCGAGGACGGCTCTATTTTCGGCAGAAGAGAGTGTACTCTCTTGCCTGTGGTGTCTCCAATAACACGTAAGGGAGAATGAGAGAGTGAGAGTCTCCGTATGCCTAAAATGTTTGCGTCATGGTAGATCCAATATTGGTGACTAAGTATGGATAAAAGCCAGCAGAAAAGCTGTATAAATTTCATTTTAAAAAAGTGTTTGACAATGGAAAACATGTGGCTCCAACTTGAATTTTCAACAGATTGGATTTGGAAGAGTCAAATATATACATTAATTCACATTTGCAAACTCACAACTTGAGGCTATCCAAATGTTTTATCTGGAGTACACCATCCATCTATAAGCTCAATTTTCCATCCTATACTCACAACACTCTTAAGTCACATTTGCAAACTCACAACTTGAGGCTATCCAAATGTTTATCTGGAGTACACCATCCATCTATAAGCTCAATTTTCCATCCTATACTCACAACACTCTTAAGTCTAAATACACATTCATATATTTTAAAGTAATTTTACAATGATTGAGATCCATTGAAGTATTGTATACCATATATAAGGATTGTTTTTTCTAACCAAACTAATTTTATTTTAACCAACTATTCTTGCTCGTGCTGATCACAGGAACCTTTTGCTGGTTTTCTCTTATTCCATTTTCATGGTTGTCATGGTATCAAACTTTGATGCACGGATACTTCAAAATGGCCAATGTATCATGTCATATCGTATCCGATACTTCACTTTTTATGTGCAAAATCCATGTCCCTGCCGTGTCCTTGCTGTAACTAGGCATCAAAAGTATCATAGCAGAGTCTCCTAGAAGATTAATCAGTCAAAAAAAAAGGGAAAAGAAAAAGATTTTTGAATCCTCGAACTTCAGTCGAAATATACAGCTATTTCCTCTTGATTGATTCACTCTGCAAATTGAAGGAACCAAGGAAGATTACAAATACTTTGCAATCAGGGGTAGAGTCCTTTATGTCTTAGACCCAGCCTTCCCACATCAGAAAGAGTGCATCAGATTCTATCATCTGGTTCCAGGTTCTTTGTATCATCTGTCAAATGGTCGGCCCAACTTCTGTTGATCACAGGCATCAGAGATCAGCATAGCCTTGATCATCCATTTTTATTTTGGAAATTATCATCATTTTTCTAGATATTTTTGGAGTGAGAAAAGGTCAATTTTCACTACTTTTTCTGATCGGTAGTTTTTCCAAATTAATTTCATCATCACCGTCAATTTGTGTGATCGGTGGTCTTATCTAAAAGCATTACATCTGGAGCCCATATTAATTTTCAAAATTATTGAGACCTCCAGAGTCCGATTGACATTCTGTCTTCACTTACATAGTCCACGCAATCAGGTCTTCACTTCAGGTCAGTTTGATTCATTTTAAACAGCATTACATTTTCAATCCTTACCTCCAAATCAATATGTAATTTCAAAACAATCTGACATTGCAACTGTACAATAATAAGCAAAAAGTGATTTACGCATGTAATATAGAGATTGGTATTACAAACATAAGTACTACTTTGATCAATTCCTTAATTTCAGACAAAGAGACTTAACCCTGAATGACTACTCTGATGAATTTTCAAAGCCGCAAGAAGTATGTGGATTAGATGAGAATGATGAAGATCATATAATTAGTTTTACCAGATGCATGAGACCAAGTATACGGCAAATATGAAAGCATGCAAAGATATGCATGAAACATTTTGGGAAGCAAGTCATCATGAGTGTTTGCTAAACCATTATCGCATGCGAAAAGCTAAATTGCAAGGAGGAGAATCTCCACAAACAACAAAAGCCCATGTTGTGGAACCAACTATGAAGAATGTCAAGGCTGATATCGAGGAACAAAAGCATAAAACAAATGATTCCACAGTAAATTCAGATGAAGTAATAGACAACACCCACTCCGAATAATTCTACTTTAGATGAATTGGAAGAAAAAGAGCCTAAGTCTCATCTACAGGCCTAAAAAATTGTGAAAATGTTTTGAGGAATTCACAATTAGTGAGAACATACGGGAAGACATGAAAAAGGATAGTTTTTTTGCATGAAAAGAGTTGTGCATTCATTCCTTTCCCAAGTTTATTTTTACATGGGTGCAAGTGTTTTCAGCTCGTGGGTACAAGTTGTTCACAAGATATTTGTTTACAACTATCCCATTTGGCGTCGGGTTACCTCATGATGACAAAAATACAAGAAATACACAAGAATGCAGAAAAAAGAAGAACTACTGAATGGTAGTCTGCAAGCAAAAGCCTTCCTCCTTCCCTGTTGTATTTTCTGGGAAACCCCCTTGCAAAGTTGCCAACACCAAATGTAAGTTTAGATGGGTGTTTTACGTCAGCTGGGGGCAATCTTTGTAATTCATCACTTGTTTTTCTCAGACGTGCAAAGTATGAATTATGAGGGAGTTGTAGGATTTTTGTGCCGAAAGGAATGCCCAAGGTTGTGGCATTCTAGGGCTGATGTATGGTAAGATGGAATGATATACACAACAATGCCAAGGGCATCCTTGACTCCATAAGTGGAGAAGGCAAAGAAAGTTTTAAAGAGTAAGGTTTTGTGATTTTTAAGGGTTTGACATGGTTTAAGGTACTGAGTTGAACCCTCTGATTGCATTTCCAGAGGTTAAGTAACTTGTTTTTGGTGTTTGGAGGAGGTTGGAGAGGTAGGCACAGTCTTCTTAAAGGGAAGGGAAGATGCTACAGAGCTTTGAGATGCAAGGGAATCAATAGAACAATTGCTTCATGATGCCCCCAAAATGCCGCCTAAGGGCTCTATTTAAAGTCTTCTCTAGGATTTGCAGTATTTGAAGATGGTAGGATCTTGAGATGAGTGCCAAAAATCACTCTGCATCGGAACACCGATTATATGTTTGACCAGTTGTTGGTCTGCATGACGAATCATGGTAGGATTGTTCGCTACAAAATTGCCCTAAATTATGTTTAAGTGCTTGAAACCCATCTAAATGAAGAACATTTTGGCGATACAAGAGTTAAGGAGGATACTTCATCACTAGAGCATACTTTTCTTCATCGAATTAGAGGGGTGGAAGTGAAGAAAGCATTGAAGCGAATAAAAACAGGAAAGGCAACAAGGCCAGATAGTATTCCGATAAAGATATAGAAATGCTTAGGAGATGTTGGGGTGAGTTGGTTATGTAGACTATTCAATAAGATACTTATGACAAAGAAAATGCTGGATGAATGGAGAAGAAGCATTGTAGTATTATATATATAAAAATAAGGGAGATATACAAAATTGTTCCAACTATCAAGGGATTAAACTTATGAGTCATACTATGAAGTTATGGAAGAGAATAATGGAACAATGACTGAGACAGAAGACTAAGATCTCTGAAAATCAATTTGGTTTTATGCCAGGGAGATCAACTATGGAAGCTATCTTTTCACTTAGGAAATTAATGGAAAAATATCGAGCAAAGAGGAAAAATCTACACATGGTTTTTATCGATTTAGAAAAAGCCTATGATAGGGTACCGAAGAATTTAATTTGGTGGGTTTTAAAGAAAAGGAATGTCCCTAGAGGTTATATTGAAATTCTTAAGGATATGTACGAAGGAGCAATAACAAATGTGAGGACCACATGTGGAGAAACAGGTGGATTCCCCGTGACTATAGGTTTACATCAAGGATCAACCTTAAGCCCTTATCTCTTTACATTAATTATGGATGAGTTAACTGTGCATATTCAAGAATAAGTACCACGGTATATGTTCTTTGCAGATGATATAGTATTGGTGGATGAATCAAGAGATAGTGTAAATGCAAAACTTGAGAGATGGCGGGAGGCATTAGAATCTAGAGGCTTTAAAATAAGTCGTACAAAGACAGAATATATGGATTGCAACTTCAGTGGACATATACAAAGTGTTAAAACTACTATCAAAATTGAAACCCATGAGATACCACATAGAGATTCTTTTCGGTACCTACGCTCGATGATTAGTAAGGATAGGGAGATTGACGAAGATGTGAACCATAGGATAAAAGCTGGATAGCTGAAGTGGAAACTAACTTCTAGAGTGCTTTGTGACAGACGAATGCCAACTAAATTGAAGGGCAAATTTTACAGGACAGTGGTTAGACCAGCTATGACATATGGAGCAGAATGTTGACCAATTAAGAAGGCGCATATTCATAAGATGAATGTAGCGAAAACGAGAATGCTTAGGTGGATGTGCGGTAAAACTAGGAAAGATAAAATTAAGAATGAGAGATTTCGAGAGCATTTAGAGATAGCACCAATAGGGGATAAGATTCAAGAAACCCGTTTAAGATGGTTTGGGCATATTGAGTGTAGGCTGGTAATGGCACCGGTGAGAAAAAGTTTGGCTATACAGGTGGATGGCCCATCAAGAGGTAGGGGTAGGCCGAAAAAAACATGGATGGAGGTCATTGATTCAAATTTGAAGAAGTTTAACTTATCGAAAGATTTGGCTCAAAATAGAACAGAATGGAGAAACAGGATTCATATAGCCGACCCCAACATAGTTGGGATAAAGCTTTGATGATGATGATAATGATGATACTTGAAACCATTTGATGCAGTATTGACCTCATGGCCACATGTATAGGGCCAAATTAGATTTAGGATTTTTATTTAATAATTAAACATCATTAGATTGCTAATTTTATTTAATGAGTTGTAATTAGGATTTAGTTTCCTAATTTAATTAGATTTCTTAGGCTCTAAGTTATCTTTTCTTATTTATATAGTATTGTAGAGAAGAATTTCTTAGACTTGATTGATTAATAGAATTCGGTTTTATCTCTGAGAGGTGCGTCCTCGTGTGTCGAAGTCTTATTGACAATTCAAAATGTCTTTGGACACATGCTTCAGCACCTCTACGCAAGTCCTAACCCTAGGGCCTGCATCACCATTGATAGGCAATTTGAATTGGTCTTCATCGGCAATCTGCATTGCAGTTTGATCGGCAGTCTGGATTTTACTCAGTCAGCGGTCCGACTGTGCCTTTGTTCAGTCAGTAGTTTGGAGCCAAAACCTATATTTTGACCTAATTTAGTCAATTTTGACCTCCATTTGTCTTCAAATTTTGGGGAGGGCTTCTCAATTATGTATTAGACTTGTTTTAAGCTTTGATCTGCGCTTTGGTCTCCAGAGTTGATTGAATTTGACCTTCAATTTTTTTGATCGGTGGTCCTGTTGTAGTTGTTTTCACCTTGACCTTTGCAAAAATGTTGTGTGCCAATCATCTTTCTAACAGTGTTGATCCACAAGTGCAAGGAATAAGAGAAGAATACATAAGTAGTGAAGAATCAGAAATAGTTAGCTAGTCAACTGATCAACCAATAGATCTAATTATAAACCCACTTCCAGAAAATCAAGTCACATCATCAAACGAACATGCAATTGATCAAGAGATTCCAAAAGAAGAGTCAACAATTGAGGTTCCTGGCATTGACCTCATCTTCGGTGATAGCCTAGCATTCTTAGAAGATTGCATATTGATGGTAAACATTCAAGAATTAAAGCATCTAATGGTCTGATCGAACCCTCAAGCAGAATTCAAACTTCAAAAACAATGTCACATTCATTCTACCTTTTCCAATGAAAGACAGGATAGAAATCAAGAAGCTTTATTTCATACCTCTAAGACATGTAAAAGAAATGAAGAACAAGAAAACATCGAAGGTTTGTCCAATAGATTGTTTATAATGGAGGACATCTATAGAACTTTAGGTAGACTTCTCTCCAAGACAGGGAGAATTTGAGGCAGGATAGACCCATAGTCCCCATAGGTCAACCTATCCTTTAGGACCAGCCCACCTGCTATCCCATTAGCTTATATTTATTTTATATTATTTAAAGTTGTTTTGATGGCGTATGTCTTTTAGTTTATTTAAATCCATTTGTTTTAATCATATCCATCGAGGTGTTGTATAGTCTAGATTATGTCTAGATTTTCTCATTGTCATACATAAGCATCGTAAAGCCTTTTAACTCCACAATTAATGATTAATGAAAATTTTCTTCTATGATATTGTGGTTCCCCAAGTTCTCCTCTTCCTTGCCCGTATTGGGGAGTTTGGTGCAATTCAGGTAAAACCTTGACCTACACCCTCCATCCTCCATCTCTAGTTTCTCTATCTCCCACCAACCATGCATTTGAACCGCCATCCACATTAAACTAAGGACCTCTCCTTGAATTAAGGATTTTCAAATTCCATAACTAAAGTTTAGTGTTTATTATTTATATAGAATTCCTCCATTCTAAATTTTCTAGGATTTTTTAATGTTGTGTTTTAGGGTTTATCTGACAAACCAGTATCCATCGTAACTGCAACAACGAAGTCGGTTGCATGTGTATGGGCTTACATTATTCTCCCCAAACCAAAGGAAACTCACCCTTAAGTTGACAATGACAACATGACCTCTTATGGATCAAACACTAGATAAAATATAACAAAGAGTTCAGCTGCAATTCCTTCACATCTATGACCCCATAGTGACGCTCAATTCCTTCGGATCTATGATCCCCATAGTTACCGAAACCTAAGGGATTCCATTAACATCCAAATTTTAGAAATGCAACATCAAGAAAAATAAGAATCCGGCTGCAAGCCCTAGGGTTTCCAAGGATTTCGGGGGGCGCGGTATAGGGCAGTGGATGGGGTTTGGGGATCCGGTTGGATGGCAATGCAATGATCGATTGACTGATGGGGTCAGGGTTTTGGGTCAAGGATTCAAGGATTTGGGTGTGGTCAACAATGGAGTGGTGGATTCATCTTAAGGTTTCATGAAGATGGAATGGGAAGTGGATGAAATCAACAATGGTGGCAGGGTGTGTCGAGGATGGATTCTGGATGGAGATGGATGACAGATAGGCTCCAATCAGCAATGGATTAGAGTGATGTGAATCTTCGCTCTGATATCAATCAATGCAAACCCTAGGGGTTAGGGCCTGCGTGAAAGAGTGCCAAAGCACTTGTCCACAAACATTTCAACAAATCCCTGCGGAGATGATAATGAGGATGCATCTCAATGTGAAAATCCAAATCAATTAATTCAAACTCAGGGAATTTCTTCTCTACAATGTCATATAAATAGGAAAACGTAACTTAGGGCCTAAGAAGCTTATTAAACTAAGAAACAACATAAATTGGAAACCTATTCCAAATTACAACCCATTAAAATAAAATTAAAAATCTAATAACATATAATTAGTGAACAAAAATCCTAAATCCACTTGGACCCTACGCATGTGGCATGAGCTCTACCTGCATCATTCTCCTAGTATAGACCATGTACCAAAGGAATTAGAGCAAGAAGAAGAAAATGAAGAACCGGATAAAAAGACTAAAGAGTATGACTATCCAGTAAGACAAAGCCCTCCAGAAGAGGTGCTAGTTTTGGAAGCTAAGGTTAAAATCATATAATAATAGCTCCATTGTGCTAATGGTTCCCATAGAAGTACCAACCATTGAAATTCCCTTCGGAGACTTTATTTGAAGAGATAACCAGTGGATGGAGACCAGATATGATTTGACAGACAACAGATGGAGAATGGATATGATTTGACAGACAAATAGAAAACCATATATATTCAATAGCTCAATCAAGATCACTTGAAGACTTGATGGTCCAATGTGGTGTCAGAGAAGAGCCAAGCTATCAAAAGCACCAATAGCACACATTTATGATCAAATCAAAGATCACAACACACTCTACATCTCAGCTTAAGTAAAAAAAAAACAGACATCTGCCCTCTATTATGACTTGTACAACTGATCTTCAACCCGATAGGGTCTATGCAACACAAGGGCGAATTCTCTCCAAGTGAAGGAGATTTATTCAGCCTGAGTGGCCGCCTCCAAAATGGGCTTTTGGGTTACAAACTAGACCCATGCCAAGACCCATTGGGCCAAGTTTCATATCAATAGGGACCCATTGGGTCCCACCAATTGAAGGGATCTGGTAAATCAAGAATAAATCTGTAGCAATTTGCCTTGAGTCTTACCAAGATAAATCAAGAATAAATCTGTAAAGATTGACCTTGAGTTTTATTTTGGTAAATCAGAAGGTTTTTACACTCATTAAAAGTTCCTATGAATCTTGTCATCATCAGAGACAAAATAAATAAATAAATAATAAAATTCTTTATTAGAATGATTAAAAGAGGGAAAAAACAAAGGTGCTCAATCCTTTGTAATTGAAATGCAGAAAGCGGGTAAGCACAACTAGGTGAAGGAATTTGATCCATTCCTATAGGTTGCACTTTTCCTTTTCAAAGCATTCAATGGAATACAACCATTCTCTCCCTATCTTGTGAGACCTAAATGTAAGAATGTGCTGCTTATCCTTTCAAGCTTAGGCTTTGAGACTAATCATTTATTACTCTTACCCTAGGGCTTGCGAAGGGGTGCACATGTCCAAGGACACTTCGAATCGTCAAGAAGACTTCAATACACGAGGACGCACCTCTCGGGGGTAATACCCAATTCTATTAATCAATCAAGTCTAAGAATCTCTTCTTTACAGTGCCATATATATAGTAAAAGCAAACTTAATGCCTAAACAAACCCTAAGCTATTAATAGAAACTTCCCCAATAATAATGTAATTAAAAATCTACTAATAAAAATAATATAATCCTAATCTAATTTGAAGAGGGACTTCTTGTGGGGCCTAGACTACATCATCCTCCCCAGGTTGAAAAAAGAGTTCATCCTTGAACTCGAGTCTGCATCGAATTGCCTCTATAAATGTGGTGAACATGAAGGACTTCCTTTGTTGCAACTGCCCAAAAACTCTTCTTTGGCGGCTCCGGCTTTGCAGGATGAAATATGACTTGCCTTTCATCATGTAAGAATGTGTATGTGTTAGCGCGCATTCCATGAGTCCCATTTTTGTCATACATCCGTGGGCAATCCAATAAAATATCACCACTATCCATAGATAACACATTACACCAAATTATATCTTTGTAAGTCTCACCAATAGCAAAAGTAACTTTGCAAATATGTCGAACATGTGCTTGATCACCATTCATCAGTCATTTGACAAAATAAGGGCGGTTATGCTTGTAAACTTTCAACTTGAGGCAATCAACAAGAGCCTGAGAGATGAGATTTTCGTAACTTCCGCCGTCAATAACAACTGTGCAATTTTGTCCCTAAACTATACCTGCGGAGCAGAAGATATTTTTTCTCAACCATTTATTCTTAAAAGTTGGTAGAGCCTCTTTGATGACAATAAAAACTTCACCTGTAGTATCTGCATATATTTCAGTAATTTCCTCATTGTCAATATCCTTGGGATCAGTGTTAGTACCCTTAGTATCATCTAGGATATTTTTATCAGCACCTTCAATCTCAATCAGATCTATTCGCTTTGGACATTCTGCTGCGTGATGTTAATGCTGTTGACAATGAAAACAAATCATCCTATTTTGACCTTCAGTCCTTGCAAAAATCTGTCCTGATGAACCGTTGGGTTTAGCATCTTGTAGAGATGAATTCTTTGGTGGAACCCATTTGGATTTTTGTGCTTGATTATTTGCAATTCCCTCAGTTTTGACAGCATATTGAATGAGTTCATCAACATTAGAAAAATGTTAAAAGGCAAGGATATATTGAATGTCTATTCTCAACCCATTGAAAAATCTATCAACAACTACATCATCATCTTCATTCAAACCACAACGAGCTTGCAGAGTAAGAAATTCCTCAAAATAATCAACAACTGTCTTGGACCTTTGTTTCAAGTCTTGAAAGCTGGAACGTAGATCTTTTGCATAGTTAAGAGGGAAAAATTTTTGCTTCAAAATATTCATCTCAATCAATATTTCAACAAGCTCCATGTGATTTCTTCTTTTTCGTTGCATTTCAGCCCACCAAGTTGCAGCATAATTACAGAATTTAATAGCAATTAGTATAACTTTATAGTGCTCAGTCATTGGCTTATGTGCAAAAATATTCTCCACACACACTAACCAATCCATGAATTCAGCAGGCTGCAATTCTCCATCATATTCAGGAATCACGAGTTTAATCCCTAAATCTCGATTAAGATTATTGACCGGTGGATCTCGTTGATTCCGAATATTGGCACCGTCATCACGATTGTGATTCACACGCTGATTAGTTTCTAAAGTTGTCATACTAATTTCCAATTGTTGCAGGGTGGTTTGTATGCCATCAACTTTTGTAGATAGTTCTCTAATGGCACTAGCCAAATCTTCAAGTGCAGAAGATAAAAATTCGACCTCAACTTGCTTCTTAGGAGGCATTTTTTTTATTGAATATTGAAAATATGACCGACTTGATGTGTAGATCTGCTATCCAAAAACACGCTCTCAAAGACGGATTTGAAATGGGACATCAGATGGCTTAAAAATAGTGAAAACAAATTCTGACCCTTGATCTGTTAAATACGATGTGATTGTTGGGGGCTGCGACAGTGGAGATGGGGCTGCGACGGTGGAGATGGTAACGGTGAAGGAAACGAAGATGGAAGATGGAGTTCGGCTATAATACCAAACAGATGCAGACCATAGGATTAGAGCTTGCGTAAGGGTGCCGAAACACGTGTCCAAGGACACTTCGAATCGTCAATAAAACTTCAACACATAAGGATGCACCTCTCAGGGATAAAAACCAATTCTATTAATCAATCAAGTCTGAAAATCTCTTCTCTACAATGTCATATATATAATAAAAGCAAACTTAACACCTAAGCAAACCATAAGCTATTAATAGAAACTTTCCTAATAACAATGTAATTAGAAATATACTAATAAAAATAATATAATCCTAATCTAATTTGAAGAAGGACTGCTTGTGGGGCCTAGATTGCATCACCCTACCTTGCTGTATGACTAGAGAACTTAGCATGATAGTATGCTACAAAATTCTAAATATGGATATTACAACCATTGATGTACATTAATAACAGAAATGTTGAAAAGCAATTTAATAGGTGATACTACGCTGAATATCTCTTAGAAGTATTGCTCAGATTAGTGTGGAAAAAATTATAAAAAAAATGTTAAAAGAGAACAAATAGGGGACTGAGCTCAAAAATGTGCAGTTAGAACGTATGACAAAGTAACAAGTCTAAAATTTAGTCAGTAATGAAAAAGTCAACATAATGGAACTTAATAAAAAATAATCTATCAGGTAGCTAATCTTGGAGAGTACCTAGAAGAGAAGAAACCTCACAATATGCTTAAAATTTAAATACAACCAATGCATATAAATCATGCAACCTATGATGCCCGGATACGGCATGGATACAATAGGGACACAATATGGATCAGAAGGGACACAGGTTTTACAAATAAAAAGTGAAGTATCAGATAAGATACAACACGATACGTTGCCCATTTTGAAGTATCCGTGCATCATAGCATGCAACTATGAATCCAATGACACCCAGCTAAAGCACAAAGATAAGAATGTCAAGAGAAGAAAACACCACAAACCAAGGAGTAATCAACCCAACAACTCCAATGGGTTCTTTAAGAACATGACTATTAAATGTCTGCAAAGGAACAGAAATAGGAGCTTTTTGTTTTCTATCTAATGCTTCAGCAAGATCTGCATAGTACTCAAAACACCCAGCAACATCATCCTGTGTAACATGTACAAGAGAGCATTAGAAAAATGCACATGACAATTTCACCAACAAATATTCTTAGTTCCGTGTGCATACAATGTCCCATGATGCTTCGTCCAATGGCTTCCCACAATCAAGTGCTTCCAGCGTAGCAAGCTCAGATTTCCTATCCATTATCTACATATAATGGGCATTCCATCAGGTAAGATAAGGCCCTCATCACATAAATAATTACAAATAACCCATCAACCTTTTAGAGGCAAACATGAAAATTAATGTACCTTGCACGACTAGAAAAATTATTCAATACAAGGGCAGTAGATACTTTGGCTTCACATGGATTCATAGGCGGTTTTTGAAACTAAAATGTAGGGTTTTTATTTGATTACAATTTACTTTTCAATCATAAAAAAATCAGGGACCTGACATGTATCTATCTCACATAACGGGTCAAATGTGGCTTATCTTTGATAAAGTTTTCATCAGTAGTGATAATACATATTTTGAAAAAAAAAATGCACTTGATAAATGTCAACTTCAAACTTTATTCCTAAGTTACATTGCAAAAAGTCTATAAATGTTATTAGCATGATTTATTTCACAAGTAATTACTCATCTTCTTCAGGCTTTACAAGAATAAATTCTCTACGAAGAATAGTTTCAAAACAAGGCCCCGTCTCACTCTAAGTTGGCACAGCTAACTCAATTGAGAGTTGAGACTGTCTCGAAGGAATGGCATGACTTAATGAGTCCCCAGGAACTGGTCCAATTTTTGGAGAACTTGATTGAGTCGATGGGTTGCATGAATAAAAAAACAGCTTGTTTGCCTGATTTCATTTTTTTCTTTCTTCCTTCTCTTGCTTGGAAAACCCTAGGAAAGCTGTGAAGCCCAAATCTAATATTTGTAGAGATCAAATGTTTTTCAGAGATCAAACCAAAAGAAGATCAAAGGCACCAGCCATCCAAAGGAAGGAATTTCAATGACAGATTGAGGTAAGTTTCATGCTCTGAGAATAGTTGTAATGATGTATGCTTTCCTAAAAGAAATTTTTTAACTTCTCTTTTAAAAAAAAAATTTTTTCTTATATTAAATGTATTTTTAAATAGAAGTGCCTTTCTTACAAATTTTTTTTAAAATGTATATTGTAATACAAAATCATGACAGAAGTAGGGTGCTCATGGGCCAAGTCCAGCCCGCTTTGGGCTGGGCTTGGATTAAACAATTGAAAGCCCGATGGCGGGCCCAAATAAGGAGTGATAGAAGTAGGTGCTCAAGGGCCAGGTCCAACCCACTTTGGGTCAAGCTTGGATTAAATGATCATAGAAACCGTGAGGCCCAACTTGACTAAGAAGTGCTTCTAATTTGGTGATAATTTTTCCAAACAATTGCTACAAAGCCTATACAAATGATAAAAGCCCAGTTTGGACCAGCTTGGCCAAATTGACTAAATGCGTGGGCTTCAGCCTGACATTTGCGGCCCCGTGTTAAGCTTGGGCCGGATACAGGCCCATGCTTCTAAAGTCGGGCTTCCCAACCCAACCCATGAACACCCACAGATAAAAGTGCCTTCTTCGAATTTTTTTAAAGATTTTTAAACGAAATAGTGTATATACCTCATAGATCTATGGGTTTAAACTTAGACCTATGCATGTAGACTCATATATAATTTTTCTACTCATTTTATTATTTAAAATATGTAAATTATTTGTTGATGTGTAAAGTTGCATTTTATGTATATTTTTTATTTTGTTTATGCATTTAAAATATTGACTTCAAAAGAATATTCAATTGATGTAGTGTAATTGCTTATAAGCATATAGCCATGTAAGTATATTTTCTAGTTTGTTTAAAGCTAGAAAGAATTTAGATTATGTAGTTTTCTAATATTTCCCATAATTTTTATCTCATAGATTGTAATTTGCAATGGCAAGGAAGAAAGAAGTTGCTCCCGAGCAGGCCATGGAGAAATGGTTGTTGGAGACTAACATAAAGTGTATTGCAATTATTGTA
Organism: Sextonia rubra; assembly: GCA_037013555.1. Taxonomy (NCBI): domain Eukaryota; kingdom Viridiplantae; phylum Streptophyta; class Magnoliopsida; order Laurales; family Lauraceae; genus Sextonia; species Sextonia rubra. The sequence continues at coordinate 22,095,892 of JASUAD010000014.1, forward strand.
AAAAATAGACTAAAATAATTAAGTGGTGTGGTATATATAATTAAATGTCATTTTGGACATGGAGATGTAAAGGTCGTATGAATGTCCCCACCAAAGTCAGATAAAAAATTAGAGTGCTTCAGTAGAAAAAGAAAGGGGCATGGTAGAAGAGGAAGAAGAAGAGGAAATATAATGAAAGGTTGGTGAGAAGGGAATTCTTAGTGAAGATGATGAGGATGATGACGATAACAATGAGGTACAGGAATTAAAGAGGCTTGAGAGTGGGCCAGGAGAGCTGCTTACAAGAGAAAACTTAATTGGATGAGTTATATAGGCTGTGGTGCTTCAGTGTAAGTGATAAGGATACAAAACCCGCAGAACAAGGGTCATCCGTGACGGTAGGAACCATTGAGCCCATTTTATATAAACGAACAAAAAAACTTCCCTGAGTGGCATGAAATAGAAAGCCCTCAAGATTAATCGGGCAATTTATAAATTTAAGCATTACGATTGAATTCACCCTATTATGGGGCTATGGTGGGCATCATCACTAAGGGGGGCCTAGGAGTGAAACCTCCATCTACACATGAAATTAGCAGCAAGTATCTGAACGTGGAGGTCAATGATTGCAAGAAGCAAGTGACATAGCACTGAACTGTATGGTATGAATATGGTCACATGTTTGTGTGATAGATGTAGTACGTGCCCAACTAGATACCATATTTATTAAGTTCATATCTACTGTTTGTCAACCACTATATTTATCGACTCCAAATGCCAAACCAGGGATGCACAATACCTTTCTTTCCCTTATGGATCAGATGGTCAAATTGGTGGGAGAAGATTTTATTATTCAGGCTGTAACTGATAACAAGGCTACAGTTAAGGTAGCTGGTAGGTTGGTAGGAAGTACCCATGTATCATTTCGGTTTTGTGTGCTGCACATTGTATTGACTTGATGCTGCATGACAGCAGCAAGATGGGAGGGTTGCATGACAACTAAAGAGGGTAAAATAATTGATGTAGGATAGACCCGTGGTCACCCATGGGGACTCGCTTTGGGCCAAGCCCACATATCTTAGTTTATTTAGAATTTTAATTATGTTTTCAATAAATTTAGTGTGATGTTTTAATCCTAGCCATCAGTGTGTTTGAATGGTCCAAATTAGTTTTAGGTTTTATCATTTGTCTATATAAGTGATGTAAAGCCTTTTGGCTCCTCAACTATTGATTAATGAAAAAAAGAAAATTCGCAGAAGCGCTTTTGGGTTTCCTGGACTTGTCTTTTTCCTCGCTTGCAATGGGAAGTTTGGCATGAGGCCAAGATCTTCAGAGATTTCCCCGATCTACCCCTCCACCTTCCATCTTTCTGATCTCTCCATCTCTACCCTCCTGCATCTAGTTCCCCACTCCGCATCAACGATACTAGGATTGATCTAATCATAACTTTACAATTGCCCTCAAAAAAGTCGCAGGTGACAATGAGGTGTTGAGACTAAGAATCACATGATTTGCAACACTTTGTCTCTCTCGAGGGCCTCTGCAGATACAAGACAGTTGATGCAAATGTTTATGTCATCAGAACATGTGCACTTTCAGTTATATAAGAATCCCAAATATCCTAGGGCACAGGAGTTTCCCCATAGATTTCTCGGTGAAGGTTTTTGGAATAAGGCCGTTAAAATTGTATACATGGTTGAGCTATGTGAAGGTTTTGAAATTAGTTGATGGCAGTATGGCTCTGTTACGATGTGATGGATAGACCAAAGCAAAGCATAAAAGAGAACAAAAGAATAAGGCCTCCGTGGATATTGGGATTAATTAAATAACAAATGGAATAATCAACTCCATTAGGACACATCCATGTGCCAGAAATTCTTGTCAGAATCCTCTGATTCGCATCTTGAATCCTACAAGACATATCAAACTGTAAGGAAAAGGATTCTTTTTTTTTATCGATAACAAAGGTGATGCAGGATTGACCTCAATGGCCACATGTGTAGGGCCCACGTAGATTTAGAGATTTAATTTGTCATTAATTTATTTGTATATTGTAATTAGGATTAGGTTTCCAATATTATCTAGCATCCTAGATTAATTAGGTTACTTAGTCCCTAAGTCATCTTTCTTATTTATATGGTATTGTAATGAAGAATTATTCAGAGTTTGATAATTAATTGAGTTGGGTTTTCCCAATTGAGGTGCGTCCTCGTGAATGGTCTCCTTGAAGACGTTCAAAGTGTCCTCGGACATATGTTTCAGCACTTCCAGCAAGCCCTGACCCTAAGGCCTTCATCAAAAAGACTATATTAATAAGAAAGAGAGTTACAACCAAGCTTTATCCAACAAGCAAATAAAAAATATATCTCAAAACTAATGTATTCCAACTAAAAGTAAATATTAGGATTTGATACTGGTTTAATCAAATTACGATTCAAGCGATTCGTATGAGTGGGAATGGCCATAGCTAAGAGATTAATATTAGTACACTCCCCAAAATTTAAATTTTTATGTGCTTCCCATTGCCCCAATGAAAAGAACTTGGCAATAAAATATGATGCAAACAAAAGCACTATTATCACTACAAATTGAATCTAAAAGAACTTGAAACTAATAAAAGGCTAACGATAATGAATAATGAAATCATGAATTCATAATTAATATTAAAAAAGATAGGTTTGCAAATCAAAAAGGTACTAATCAAATCAGAATCCAACTAAAAAGTGAATGCAAAAAAAAAAAAAAAAAAAAAACACAATCAAAAATACCTTCAAAGCTATAGCACGCAGATACTTTGCACGAACAGCCCCGGATGTGCGAGCCCAATCTCTTCCCTTGTTTCTTGTAAAAGCTTTGCGAGCAGCTTCTACTGCCACCTCAACATCTTCAGCAGTGGCAGCAGGTATATCCCCTGTAACAGAAATGTTGAATTTAGCAAACAAAAAAAAATACAACTTTAAAAAGGATTGAATGGATCAGAACAGATGAAGTCCACTCTAGATAAATGGGATAAGCCTTTACCATGATGATAATGAAGAGAGAAACTTCTTTATTGTCAAGGTTATCATGTTGCTGCAATCATTGTTGTTATTACAAAACAATGATTACCTACAAAGTTCTCGCATGAGCAAGCTTCACAAGAGGCCACATGGGGCCCATCCCAAACATGAAACACCTACCATTTAGTGAATTATTATGAACTAACTATGATCTCAATTAGAGTGATAACCACTATTGAACTGAATCACCCTATTCCTTCCTTATTGATATTTCGGTAAAGTCCATAGGTATGATCATCTGATCAAAGTGACTTTCAAGTCAAAATATCAATTCACAGAAAAGACTTTTCTCCGCCTCTTCCCCTTGATAATTGGTCAAGGTGGGTCCTACACCATAACGCGCAGAAGATAATCATGCCGTAAAATTTGAAGGTGATTCTCCCTCCCTAGAAATTTTCAAGAGATAATTATTCTCAAATTTCAAATTTGAGAACCTTTATGTGTGGTCCACCAATATGCACCAATTCACAAGATGAGAAGCATGAAGGGGCATATGGATTGGAGTTTTATCACCTCAATTGAGTGATTGTAGCCACTCATTCAAGGACTAGCAAAAGGGACATTCGGCCATTCTAACTATCCATTTTCAAGGCCCTTAATCACATCCTACAATCATCCTATCAAGGTGGAAGTGCTATATTACCACATGAATAGGCAAGCATCCAAATTGATCCCATAAAAACGATTCTCAACAAAGAACAAACTACGAAGTACCAACCAATGTTGGCACATCAGCCAGAATGTATTGAGTTTCCAAGCCACCAACACAAGATACAGATTTGTAGCAATAGTCTGGAATTATTACAATATACAACATCAGCTGATATGGCTAATCCTCTCAGACGCCACCCATATGGCTGACTGTTGGATAGGGACAATACACCTTCTAATATAGCCAAGGAAAATCTTCATATGTGCCCTGTGCACATGCGCACTATGCATCCAGGGCATCAGGATGGTAGGACCCACCGCTGAGCCTCATGCACGCACGGTCAGGAGGACTCATGTGCAGTGCACAGGTGCACAAGTGAAATTTTCCATATAGCCAGTACATACTCTTTTATGAACAATATTTATGATGCCCAGATACGGCCCAAATACAACAAGTACACACCATGAACAAGATGTGGAGTGTGGACACATATTTTACATATCAAAATTCAGTACCAAATACAATAATATGAACACGGCAATATCTAATTATATGGGTATCAAAGGCCTATTTGTTGTTGAAAATAAATCATGTCAATAAGGCCAATATGCTCTCCATTCTGGCTGATACATGTCAGTTCTAGGCGTGACCATTATGGGAATGGATAATGATATTTTTCACCCACGCTTCACAAAATGGAGATCTGAAGATTAAGACTTCACAACAAAGCTTGGATTTCCCATAGACAACTTTAATAGATAAAAGGATGCCTCATTCTTGATTGGTCCATGAATCCACCTTGGAAGACACGGTTGTCTTCAAATTGCTGTATGATCTTAAGCAGTACATGTTTAGCTGTTAGTGTCACAAACAGCTTGTATAAATGAATGATTTTAAAATAAAATCCACATATAGTATCTAGGTTAAGTATACTTCAACACATTTTTCTGCAAACTTAATGAAAAAAATAGTTTTCTTTTTCTTTTTCAGCAGAAAAGTGGCAATACCAGAAAATCAGAGCCTTTTCCAAGCTACCAAGGAATCCTGTGTGTTATACAAACATACCCTTGATGTGGTTTCCATGGCAGTATTGTCAGAGAATCTACATGTTACATATGGAGTTTAAAAAAATATATCTAACAACACAGTAGTATAGACAACTGTGCAAGCCTCTCTCTTCTACATATCCCTGTCTATACTAGAGAAATATAAATTGAAAAAGGGTAATCATTACCAAATGGGGTGATTGAAGTAATGGGGACTTCATCAAAAGAAAGGCCCAAAAAAACCCCTTGTTTTGATCCATGATAACAAATGGGTGATGAAGATCAAACGATTAAACTATAAGAAAAGGCTAGTAGATGACAAAATAGTTCCAAAAGAAGTGAACTACGAGCAGAGATAACTAGATTTTAGTAGAAGAAGAGGGGGAGGGGAAAAAATGAGAGAAACCGATGATCTGTTCGGTTGCGGGATTGATGACGGGGATCCGTTTCTTCTTGATAGGTTCCTTCCATTCTCCGTCGATGAAGAGCTGACGATGGGGGATCGAAACCGCCATGGCAGAGATTTGCTTATTGCTTTTGCCACAGGGAAGCAGAGTGGCGAAACCGAGGTGGAGAGGGACAGGAGCAAATAATGAAGAGTCTTGCAATCGCGATTTCTGCTTTCGTTTCGATTTATATATTTATTAATTGCCCTATGCAGGACGGTGCATGTTGAGTCCACTATCCCAAAGTGGTGGGTCCCACCATTAATGGGAGCCGTTTTTGTTCTGCTTTTGGATTTCAGCTTTGCTTGTTTTTCTTCCATCTCGGATGTGGGTTGTCTTAGCTTGGCCGTGGGCTATTTTGGTCTTTTCATTTTTTCCATTTCTATGGGCTAGCTCCCCCACTATTGCATTTTACATTTGTGGTCATCCAATTTACTGAGATTATTGACTCATAAAAAATTTCACTCTTTTGTAAATTAAAATACCAAACACTAAATGTATGTGTCTATTATTTATGTCGGGAATTAGAGTACAAGCACTCATAATAACTATTTGGATGTTAGTCATCTTATATAGTAGTATAAAGACAATAAACCTAAAAGCTGTCTTGTTCAATACATACAAAGTATATTAGCATAACGAGTCTAAACTATACTATTTTCTACAGCTAAGATAGGCCTACTAAAACATCATGCTACAATCGTATCGCCTTTCCAAAAGGATGTTGTAACAAGCATGAGTCTTAACCACATGCAAAGTGGCTTCTGAGGTTAAATCTCCCAACTGAAATTGAATCCAAATTTTGCCAAACGGATCTTGGACTTCCCCATCATCGCCTTGAATGGAGGTCTTTGTAGCAAATAGCTTGCTCACTGGGATTCCAAGTTCCTAAAGAGCTGTAATTGTGATGAAGTTCAGAGCTGATCCTAAGTCGACTTGAACTCTTAGAACTGGTATATCTTTGATATAGGCCGTAAATAAAGCAACCTTGTTGCTTCATATTGCCTAAGAGAAGATCATCTTTGGGGAAATAACTAGTGGCTTTAGAAGCATTATGAATTGAAACACATTCCATACATTGCTTTTGAGATTTTTTGGATTTTGCTTTCAAATAGTTTTTCTCTATCTAATGAACTTATGCTACATGAGCTTGATTGTTTGTATTCAAAGCCAATAAAGCTTGTATGAAGTTATTACGACTCTCCTCAGACATCTGCAAAAGATAAAAAATGTGAAGTAATGTAGGTATGTGTTTGAAATGTTTAACAATATCATACGTGAATGGCTCTGGTGGCCTTGCATTAATATTTACATCTAAAGAAGTTATATTTGCATTAGTGTTGTTCCCTAAAGGGTTTACATAAGAAGAAGAAGAAGGTCTATCATAGTTGACTCTATAGTTATGACCAGAACGAGTGTTGTTGTTGACTATATTGCTTCTATCAGTTTCTAGATGAGTATCTCTTCTTATTGCATTAACTTATTCGGGTTTAGAAAAAAGTTGACTAGCTTTTTCCAAGCTTACTTCTTGATTTGCATTGTCAGGAATGGCCTGAGATGCTTAGGGTTCATCAGTAGTGGTACTTAGAATCACCAAAGCAGGAGCCAATAGTATCTCTTCTTCGGAGTCAGAGAGGTTATCCCGATCCTGAACTTAGAAGGCTTCTTAAGGTGCAACAAGACTACCTACACTAAGGTTATTGTGTTCTTCTAGCAACTCAAGCTTATTAGTTGGGTCAGGAACAACCAGTTGAGTGCTTAGTTCAGAATCTGCATTTAAAGGGGTTAACTCCACAGTTGGTCCAGAAAGAACATCTAGCACAGGGATTACCGCATTCGGACAAAAAGGTAATGTTTGCTATTACTGCGTTTCATCATGTTCAACCATACTAAGGGGTCTGGATGAATTTCTGGAGGTAGCAGAAAGGGAGGAGGATCATTCGACCAGCCACTTGTGCTTGGTCTGTATATGCCATAAAGAGCCATCGACAGTGTATTAAGACCATGTTTGATATTAAGTGTTCCCGTCTTAGGATCAAAAGTTTGTTCAAAACTCTCATCCTCGTCGGAAGGGTATTCATTAGCGAAGTAGTCATCAATCCATTAATCATCTTTCAAGATCATAATACTCTACCTAATCTTCCTCATCATCCGAGTTAGGAGGCGTGCCATCCCATTATATCTAGTTACAACTAGATATCGATGGCTCTTCCTCATCCTTTGGAATTGGAATGATGAAGTCAGCTAAAGTAAAGTGACCTTTGACCGATTTGGGAGGTTCTTTTGAAACCAAAGCTTCAACCACCCTTTCTTTCTTCTGCTTAGCTTGTTTCTCTTGTTTAGCCAAGCGATTTTGGGCAGCTTTCTAAAGGTTTTTAAGTTGCCTTTTAACTTTTCTTCTTTCTATAGGTGTGGATTTGGCTTTAACCTTCTCCCAGCCTTCATCATTTACTAAGTGCGGGTAAACCCACATTTCCTCCCCTGAAGAAGTTTTGAATGGTATCAAACCTTGTTCATCATGTATCGCATTGATGACCTAGAGTTCAACGGTCAGTGGTTTTGGTGGAGCGGACACTGCTACAGGTGCGAACTATCCAAAGGAATTCATGTTGATTGGAGCAACATCATATTTCCGATCAAAAGTTATCACTTTATTTTTCCACATCCCATTGACTTTCTCCTTCAAATTGAAGTAGTCTTTGAGAGGATGAGATACCATCCGATGATTTGCACAATAATTTGGGTCATTGACGCGACCTACTTGTTCTGGTTTCTTTTTTGGCGGAAGCTCAAGTTTATTATTTTCCATCAATAATCAAAATATTATCTCAATATTCCCATCAGAAGGAGATTTAGTTTTATTTTTCTTTTTATATTCATCCTTCTTAGCTTGATCAATTTTGACAATCTGGGGCTTTTGAGGAGGAGGTTTGGAGGTTTATACATTGAATACCTCTTATTTTTCTTTTTCGAATTTTGGAGCAGAAGATGAAGAAGATTCCGCTTTTCAGGAACTTACCTTCTTCTAACTAATTTCCTTAAAGGTCAGCTCTACATCAGTAGCTACCTTGATCAACGGGGCAAGAGATTTAGTTTTATGAGTAAGTTTGATAGCTTTGATCTTTGGTCGTATGTTGGTTTTGCACATTTCAATGGTAGCCTTTTGAGATGGTTGTTCTAAGCATCTTTAAGATAATGCTCTCCATCTATTAATAAAGGCTAGTGTAGTTTCATTATCTCCTTGCCTTGTACTGCTGAGCATGGTGAAAGTGACTGTTTGATCCTCCTCCTAGAAATAAATAACTGCTCTTTTGTGATTGGCCATGTCGTGAAGGAAAGTTCTGGTAGCTGCTTATACCAATTGAAGGCAACTTTTTCCAATGTGCTAATGAATAGTCCTATTTTTAGTGCATCCAACTCTAACAGGGTTCTAAGGAGTGATTTGAAAAGCACAATGTGTTGATAAGCTGACCCCTTTCCAAGGTAAGGCTGGAAAGTCGGAAGTTTATAATCTGGTGGAAATGGAATTATTTCAAGTTCCAAAGGATACTTAGGTGTGATACCCTTCTTTTTCATCTTGGTCTCCGCTTTTGATTTTGTTAATATCTCTTCAACTTCTTTGAAGGTTACATGCTTTTCAGGATCTATGTGATGACCAAAGATTGACAAATGATCACCACCGATAGAACTTGTAGCTATCACCTTATCCGTTAGAGACTTGATTTGAGTTGCAAGCAGGTCAGTTTTAGTGGCATTCCTCCTGATCATTGCCTGTTCTTTTCTGTCAGCAAATAGGGGATTGACTAGAGCTTCAGCTAGACCACCTAACTTATCTGCCAAGATTTTCAATTAGGCAGTCAGGTGATCAATCTTAGGTCCATGTTGCTTAGCAACATCATTGACATCGTTTTCTTGATTTTCACCAATGTTTTCTTCGCCAGAGTCTTTACTTACACTTGTATCATCATTTCTATCCTTACTAGTCCTACTCGCTTCAGCCATGAATACAGTATACTGACAAGGGTAGGAGGATGTTAATGTAAGAAGAGTGGATTGACTATCTTTTGTGTCCAAGATAGTGATAGGATCCTCATCGGAGTTTATTGTTAGTTTTTGTGGACTCAATCCATCAGTTGATGTAATAAATTGATTAATTTCTTTATTTATCAATAAAATCATGCTTTACTTTCATGAGATGAATGTTATTTTACTACTTCATGTACATGACCAATACGTATGACATAATAGTTCATGAGTTGAACCGGATCCCATTAGTATATTAGATGTGATATATGTGCATGGATGAGATCCACACGCGGGAAATATATGTCACAAATCTTATACTTAAAATAGCTTCACAACCAGTAATGAGATTGGGCATCTCATTTGTTAAGGTTGCAGCACTTTGATCACTATGAGATAGTGTGATTTGTCTCGATCATCAGAATGTAAGATTCTGGATCACGGTGCTGGTACATTGGATGTATTGAAGGACCATGAGATGCACCTTATGGAATTCCATCTCAATAATAAGGTATGCTCTCATAATTCTCTAGCAATAGGCTCTCAATCCTGAGACATTGACGAACTCAAGTTTCTATCTATTCATTTGCTTTCAGTCACCAATGAGTGAGGCCGACTATAGGTTAACACCTCGGTGTCTTGGGTATGTGGTACTAGAACTGTGGGAACGTTGAACGATTAAGATGGAATCTATCTCTATTATCCCCTTGTGCCAATTAATGGATTTGTCATTAGTAAGTGCGCACTCATCTCAATTAAGAGTTAATTGGATGGTACTGATGATTACTGTAATTAATTGCGGCTCAAGGATAATAAGATGTGGAACTTAGATTGGAAGAGACGGATTTATTCCAATTGATCCACGGATATTGATAGAGGGGCCTACTTGTGGTAATTGGGAAGTTTAGGGTCTTCATTGTAATTTATTCCTAAAACTGGAGTGCAATTGCATTTATATAGTGGTGTTATTTGCAATTAACTGTGGGCCCGGATTGCACATGAGATGTGGGGTCGCGGTGTTCCAGTTGGAGCCAGCTTTCTAAGAAATCCCTAGTGGTCCCCACGCTAGCCCAAGATATTGGAAAATACTAATCCAACTTGAACTCTAGAAATAAGAGTTTGGAAAGGAGAAAGCTACTAATTGCTTTAGAAGTAAGACTTCTATTTCAATTAGACAAGGGAGAGATTTGAAAGTCTATAAAATCTCTTGGACGTCCAATAAGACTCTCCCTCACGCCCAAAACCCTTTCGTGCAAGAGTTGCACGAGTTTCTCTCTCATTCTCTCTTCTAGTTCCTTGGAGTTTCGAGTTGGGATTTCTCTAGAAGATTCCACCACTCTTCTTGAGAAAAGAAATTCAATTCGGGTCATAGCGTGGAAGGCTAAGAGGTGTTGAAGAAATCCATTAGAGCACTATGGATCTCCAAAGGTATGATCTACTTCTTGCATGTTGTAGATTATTATGGATGTTTAGTGTTGGTAGAATATTTACTGTACATGGTCACGAGATTGAGGGTAATGCATCCTGGATTGGGTTTTGGTCTTATGGATAGTTGATCCCTGGTCAAGTGGGTCCAAAGTTTTTTAAATCTATCCACGAGACCCACCTACTTCCAACAGTTTCGACATGCCCATTAGAAGTGTTTCCCGAATGGGAGTTGAGTTAGATTCCTATGATTGAGTTCGAGCCATACTTTGAGTGACTCTCCAGGTTGAGCATAGTCCGACATGCATGACGAGGTTAGGTTCGAATCCTCTTTTTAAATCCCTCATTTTTAAGTGATAGTACGCCATGACAACTTCTAGGTTTGATCCCTATAGTGAGCCAAAGCCTTTTTTTTTTTATCTGACTAGCCAATCTGGTTGCCAAGGTTTGATCTTTGAACTTGGCAACTAGTGGCCTAGAAGTACTAGCAACTTGAGCCCAATCCATGGGGTTAGAAGTGGGAAATGAAAGAATTTTAACAACACCTATTTTATTCTTCTTCTTTTACTCCTTCTTTTGTTGGAGAAAATCTTTGAAATGAGCAAGATGATCGAATCATTGACAACCAATGTAACACTCCGATCCCCTTTAAGCCGGATTAGTGGCTCATTAGTGTGTTTTTCTGTTGTTTTATTCTTTCGGACTTGGTTTTGGGCCTTGGATAGGTAGTTGAGTAACCTTTGACCTGAGATAGGTAGTTTTAAGCCCTTTTTCGTAATTTTGCTTTTGCTTTGCTTGCATCATATTTGCATCATCTTGGTGTCAGCACGTGTATTTTGTTGAGCTCGTTATATTTCATAACTGTGTCAGACCCATTTGGAGTCAATTGGAGAAGTTGGACCTTCGTGTGACTTGAACTGTAATTAGTTTAAACTTACCGGACTTTGACTTAAACTTCCAAAAACCTATATATATGAGTCAGCTCCAGATGTCTCTCTCCCTGCCCATTTGTCTCCAACGTTGCATGCAAGAAGAACTCCAGGAGAGCCACGTTCTCTCTCTCTCTCTCTCTTCTCTTCACTTCTCTTCTCGGTCTCCGGTGGTTGTGGGAGTGGATTCGATTGGGTTCTCTGTGCTTATTCTCTGTCTTTGCTTTGGGTAAGTGGGTTTGATTTCCTTTTCCAATTGGATTCCCTCTCCAAGCTCTGTATGTCTTCATTCATCTCATGCATGGTTTATTTCTTTGATTTGTTTTGATTTTAGTTGATTTGGAGCTTGATTCATTGGATTGACAGAGTTTGAGGCAAGTATAAGTACAGGCTTTGATAACACATATGGGTGTTTTGTTTGATTGCTTTGATTTCCTTCTTATTCTTGTATAGAATGTTTTACAGCCAAATTTTGTGCAATTGGAACCTCTGTAACTTGTTTTGTTAAGCTTCTGTACCAAATTTCAGTTCTGTACTCAGGCGAATTGGTTTTCTGTATCGTACGGCTAAGCCGTAAGTTTCTACGGCTCACAATCCAGAGACTTGAAATTTCACTTTTGTTCTACGGCTAGGCTACGACTGAGCCGTAACTTGTCCTATGGCTGAGCCGTAAGCTAGCCGTGACCCAACCGTGACTAAGCCGTGAATTAAATCTCTGATCAGTCGAAACTTTTCCAATATAGTACTCCTACGGTGTGGCTACGGCTAAGCCGTGGAATGCTATGGCTAAGCCGTGGACTGGTCTATGGCTAAGCCGTATACTGACCGTAGCTCAGCCGAAAAAGGTATCAGATCAGAGGTGGAAGATGACCAGTTTAGCTGTGTTTTAATGGAACCACGGTTAAGCCGTAGTGCATATTACGACGAGCGCGTAAGATGTCTTCGGCTCAACCATAGGTCTCTCATGGTTAAACCGTTAGGCATGGCAAATCTGAAATATCACTAGGATAATAGTGAGATTTGTAGCGCTCGAATACAGGTTAACCACCCATGTAAACCGGCCCAATGGATTCTTTGGATCGCATGAATAGTCTGTTAGGCTGTGACTTATTCATGTGAGCGTTGATTTACTGTTAAGCACCTCCCCATGGGTGTTGGTTTAAGGGACTTCGGTGCACTTGAGGATTACATTGCAACACTAGGATGGCAACGGTGCATTGAATAACTTAAAACTACATCGACATGCACGGTTAGTGACAGTGAACAACTAGATTAGTATTGGCTTGTAATGAACCTTGACTCTGCACTAATCTAAGATGCATTGCATATTGATTACAGTTTTGCCCTCCGTTCTGCAAATCTATGTCTATGCATTACGAGGTCATGTTGTTTTTGTCCTGTCCTGTATATCTGTTTTATTCTTCGTTCCGCACTAAGCTTTGATCTATGCTGTGCTTTGATGTTGGCTTTGTCTATCTCTGATTTATTGGGTATTCCCTGGTGGCTCTGCCCAGAGGTTAATACGTGAGGATAAGATCCGGTCTTTGTCATCGGTGAGTCCAAAGCGGATAATCTCCCTTTCTATGGATTTGATTTGATTGGTATTAGTCTGGCTCTACTCAGCCTCAGCCCTAGGATGCCCGACGGGGTTACCTCTGGCTTAGATCTCTGTATCTCTGTATCACTGCAGTGTCGCTTTGTCTTGGGACCCTGGAACCCAGGAAACTGAGACCCACTTGTACCCTGGCCCGGTCAGTGGTGTTCTCCTCTGCTCTGCTTTGCTCTGCTCTCTATTGGAGAGAATATGGTTAACGTAGTAGCCACTTAGTTCAGTATTTTTATACTTTGATTCCCTTATCATGATTTAATTCTATGCACGATTTGCTTAGCATACTAAGATGAAACTCTGTATTTAATCTTCTGTCATTATTTTATTCACTTTGATACTATGAGTGTTTATCCCTGTTACTTGTATTTGCTGGATCGTTGTATTCATTTGTGTTGTCTGTGGTGTTGCAGGCACAGATCCCTTGCCCAGCTCCCCGGCGGTCGAGGAGGCTGCAGGGCCGAGTGTAGAGGCACCCTTCGGTTTGGCAGAGTGGGCCTGATCACGTCTGCCGAGTGCGTGCATGCATATCAGTGGCCTTCTGTTTTGAGTTTTGGTTTTTGAGATTTTGTATTTTGGCACTTTGGCACTTTGGACTTTGTACTCTGTATATTTGTACATCTTTATTTTGTCGTGTACTCAGACTTGTATTTGGTTTTCCAGTATTATATTTATCTTTGTCTTTTCCGTTCCGCATTTGTTTTGGCTTCCGTTATTTTCCTTTGTTGCTTGCTATGATATATACAGCTTCCGCGTACGCTTTGTTCGCACGTGTTAGATCCCTTGTGTGTGTGCATCTGGACTGGGTTTGGATGCACGTGCACGGGAGTACGTGTGTCACAGGTTTAGCTTTTCGCTAACCCCCGATTTCTGGGCTCGGGTCGTGACAACCAACCACTTAGTTTTCTTTCTATTTTTAGCGCCATGTGATAGACGTTGGGGTGAAGATGGCGAGGACGGCACCATAATGATAAAGGGTAGACGTTTCCTGCCAAACCACAATGACAGAGGGTAGACGTTTCCTGCCAAACCTCTATCCCTCTTTTTGAGTCAAAGGGTAGAAGGTGTTATCTTTAAGGGAGGCCAAGAGTTTATTCTCAGCCTCGCTGGATTTGGACATGCGTGGCTGTGGTGACCATATGCTGCATCCGGGGATGGATGCATGTTTCTGGGCTTTCTTGCGGGTTATGAACTGCCAAAGGTCCTTCGACGCTTGCTTGTTAACAGCCTGTTGCTTGGGCCAAGTAGATGATAATCTTGCATCTTGAGCAGCCGCTTGATGCGACTTGCCAAGTGTCATTGACTGGTGATTCATAAACTGGATCTGCCTTGCCCCTAGTCGAGGCTTGATGATACAAAGGTTGCTACCTCTTAACTTTAGTTTGTATTTTGGTTCCTCCTAAACCTTGTCAAAGACTCTAAATGGTTTTTGTGCATATTTGGAAACCCAGGGCTTAAGAGTCTTAGCTTTCTTGATGAACTTTGGGGTCACTGGTGGTGACCCATTCAGATTAGTGGATGCTAAAGAGCGTAAAGGGTTAAAGAGTCTTTGGAAGACGGAGACTCCTAATGTAGGGGTAGCAGTGTCCATTTGGTCCTTTTTTGGTGCTCTTGCAAATAATTCGTTCTTGGTCATGGAGATCTTAAAGAGCCTTTCCTTGGCCTCATCAAAAGTAATGATTAAAGAACCCATGATATCTCTACAAAAGTAAGCCCAATGGACTACATTAGTATTATAACCAATATAGCTGCCTCTTGAGCTAGCCGGAATGGTTTATGAAAGCCATCTAACCAATATGGTTTTGAACCAAAATGGTCAGACATAGGCATATACCCTATCTTATTGTGCTATGCTGACTGTTCTAATTGTCAGAATTTCTGCTACATTTCGCGATTATATAGCCAAGCTTAAAAGCATACTAAGCCGATTAGGCTTGGCCACCAAAATTTTGGCTGCATTTCAAGGCTATCTGTGTCAGACTTACAAGTAAGAGAGGGTTGGATGTAATCAAAGAGATAGGGCCTATGGGATCGAGCCTACACCACTACCACAATGATCATACAGGATCCATCAATGGGTGACGTCGGATAGTGCGTTATTACAATGTCGTTGGTCTTATTACTGATTTGGGACAAATAGTTATTTGGTTCAAAGCTTTTTGGACTAAATCACCATTTTTCAATTGCATAAAAGGATGTTGATTTGGTTTGTGCACATCGAGGTGCAAAGTCCTTTCAATTAAGTGGTAAAAGTATGCACTTCGAGGTACTTAATGCCTTCATTTGAATGAATATAAGATGCACTTCGAAAGTGCAAATTCCTTCATTAATGCTTCCAAACCCATTGTAGACATCAAGGTCATACATGGGTGTCTTTAAAGGTTAAACAAGTCATTTTAAAAGCAAAACAGGTCAGTGACCACACGCTCGCGGTCACTCACCATTTTCCAATAATTCCTGTGGGCACAGCACTTCTTGTATAGCATCTTGCAATCACTGGTTAACAGTAGCACTTTTCCCGTGGTCATTAGTTTACAGCAGCACTTTTCCCGTGGTCATTAGTTTACAGCAGCACTTTTCAGCACTTTCATGCATTTTAGCCAATTTTCATGTCTTTTGGTCAAATTTGATCATAAATTACAGCGAATTTCAAGATTCCCACAAACGGCGCCAATCTTTTGATCGCACTCGAAAATGTGATGTGAAATGCAACGGATTAAGTCCAACATTCACACACTTCAAGCATTTAAGAAGAATGGGAATTAACTACAATTCATCATTAATTTTCCTTTTGTTTACATGGGTTCAAATGCTTTAATCACAGGGATGCAGGTTGTTTACAAGTTTTGAAACATTCATAACCCCTCCCTCTAGTCTTAGATGTAATCTAAATTCGGAATTTACAAGAAAATACAAAAAAAATGAAGAAAATGCAAGAAATGGAAGTGTAGAAGGGAGTGACCATGCCCCACGGTCACGGTCCCTTCCATCTTCTAAATGAACTCTGTTCTTCTCAATGAACTAGCTTCTTCTGAATGAATTCTTTTCTTCCAGTGAACTCTAAACTTCTAAATGAACTCTTTGCTTTACGAATGAACTCTCCTTGCTTCTGACTAAAGTCCTTGCTTTTGATTGAGCTCCTCTCTTCTAAATGATCTTTTTTTTTTTTATGAACTATTAGCTATTTGCTTATGAAAAAACTCTTTTCTTCTAAATTAACTATTTTTCTCAGATGAATTTTTTCTTCATAGTGCACCTGTTTCTTCATAACCAACTTTTTTCTTCTGAATGAACTCTTTTCTTTTGATGAACTCATTATTTCTAAATATACACCATGCTACTAAATGAACTCTTTTCTTTAGAATAAATTCTATTCTTCTCGATGAACTCTTTTCCTATGATGAACTCTTTGCTTTAAAATGTACTCCTTATTTCTAGATGAACTCTTTTCTTCTGAATGAAGTCTATTCTTCTAACGAACTCTTTGCTTCTGGATATACTCCTTGCTTCGGAATGAACTCATTTCTACTGATTAACTCTTTGCTTTTGAATGTACACCTTACTTCTTAAAACTGTATTCTTCTTAATGAACTAGCATGTTTTGAATGAATTATTTTCTTCTAGTGAACTCTTTATTTCTAAATGAACTCTTTGGTTTTGAATGAACTCTTTTTATTTCTAACTGAACTCCTTGCTTTTGATTGATCTCCTCTATTCTGAATGATCTTTTTTTTTTTCTGGAAAACTATTTGCTATTTGCATTTGAAGAATCCCTTTTCTTCTAAATTAACTATTTTCCTCAAATGAACTCTTTTCTTCCTAGTGCACTTGTTTCGTCAAAATGAACTTTTTACTTCTGAGTGAACACTTTGCCTGTGAATGTAAACTTTCTTTATAAATGAATTCTTTTTTTCATAATGAACTGTTTTCTTCTGAAGAACACTTTGCTTCTGGATGGGCTCTTTCCTTCTGAATAATTCTTTTTTCTTCTAAGCGAACTCTTTTCTTTAGATGAACATTTAGCATCTAATGAACTCCTTAGTTCTAAATGAACTTTTTTTTTCCGATGAACACTTTGCTTTGGAATGTTCTCCTTGCTTCAAGAAGAACTTTATCTTCTGAATGAACTTTTCTCTTCTAATGAACTTTTTGCCTCTAAATATACTCCTTGCTTTAAAATGAACTCTTTTCATTTGACTAACGCTCTATTTCTGATCGAACTCTTTTTATCTGAACGTACTCGTTGCTTTTGAATGAACTATTTTCTTTTGAATGAACTCCCCTCATCTTATTGAACTTTTCTATTTTGATAAATTCTTTGCGATAGAGTGAACTATTTGCTTCTGAATAAACTTTTTTCTTCTAAACCAATTATTTTATTAAGGTGAACTGTTTGCTTCTGGAGAAACCCTTTGCTTCTTAATGTACTCCTTCTTTCTGAGTGAACCTTTTTCCTTTAATTAACTCATTGTTTCTGTTACAACCCGAGCCCAGAAATCGGGGGTTAGAGGAAACCTAACCAATGATACACGTACTTTCGTGCACGTACACCTAGATCTCATCCAAGTGTACACACACAAGGGATCAAATCACATGTGCGAATAAGTGTACGCGGAAGCTGTAAGTATTATGGCATACCACAAGATAAACACCAGATAAATAAAAGACACGATGATTACACAATATTAGACTGATTTACAGCAATATACAACAAAATAGAAAGACTACTCCACAAAATCAAAATATAGGTATTAACCAAAACCCAAAATATAACCAATATAAAATCCCCCAGATAAACTAAGACACCAATGGAGGGGAAAACAAAATGATGCAAACCGCTCTCAGAAGAATAGATCAAGTCCACTCCTCTATGCCAAAGGGGGCCTCACGTGTCTCTCCTGGAGTCGGGTCAACCGATGCAAGATCGGGAGAGGGATTTGAGACTGCAACACCAAGAATAACTCATAAGTACAACGACTTAACAGAATATAAGCCACAAGAAGATAACAAAAATTGTGTCTATCAATGAGCAAAAGTAGTAATGCAAAGATCCATAGTGATCATGTCCGTATACTAAGCAATTAGTGCATATGAATACGTATGCTATCAGAATCATACACAAATAATCTGTCAGAGTGGCTACTACATATGCCATATTCTCCCTTTCGAGAGCAATCGATATGAGAACACTATCGACTGGGCCAGGGTACAAATGAGTCTCCAGTTCCCAGGGTCCGGAATCCCAAGACAAAAGCACTCTGCAGAGGTGGTCACACAGTATGCCAAAGTCAACCCCATTGGGTCTCCTGAGGCTGAGGCTAAGTAGTGCCATATATAGACAATCTCAATCAAATCAGATGATGCACATCAATCAATATGACATACATATCACAAGCTATCACAACAAACGAAAATGAAACAATAGTAATTGCATCACACTCAATACGAATAAACACTGACGGATGGATACGAATAACGAATAACCATCACTGAGGCAAGAACCAAGTATTCCACATGAGCAATAACGAATACACAGTAGTGGATTGTTCCTGCCCGGGCTTCGTTCTGGGGATGCTGCTACATTTCCCACAGATTCGAGAGGTCCAGCATAGAACGCTTAAAAGGGCAAAAACCGAAATCAAGATGCGGTGCCATTCAGATTTACCTTAAGGAATCAAGGTCAATTACAAGCCAAGCCTAACCTAGTTGTCCAGTGTTTCTAACCGTGCATGCTGATGTAGTTTTAAGGTGTTTGATACACAGTTGTTCAATCGAGGAGTGTTGCATATTATTACGAAAGTATATCAAAGTCCCTTAAACCAACACCCATGGGAATGTGCTTAACAGTTGGACAACGTACATGAATGAATCACAGCCCGAGGGATCCTTCATGCGATATATATCTTCCATTGGGCAACTTGAGTTACCTACATTCTACCCCGAAGGCCTTACAAGGTCTCAATATGAACCTATCTCATTCAGTCATTTTCACTGGGTATACGGTTTGGCCTTGCTTTGCTCTACGGCTTAGCCACGGCGAGGTCACAGCTTAGCCGTAGGCCAATGCACGGCTTAACCGTAGCTTGACCGTAGAAGAGTATTAGATTTGCCAACTCTCAGTTATTTCAGGTGTCACCCTGTATTGCTCTACGGCTAGGTCACTGCTGGTTTACGACTTAGCCGTAGTGTAGTTTACGGCTTAACCATAGCACAGTTCACGGCTTGATGATGAGTGCGCTAGGTCGGTTTCTTGAAACAGTTACAGAAGTACAGAAATAGCTAATTCTCGACTGAATTTAAGAAACATAAAAACAACACTTACTCGATAGGGCTGTACATCAATAAACCATACAAGAAGAGTAACAGCACACACAATCAAAGTGTTACCAATAAGTGTTTAAGTTACTTGTGCTTATACTTGCCTCAAATGGAAATCACACACACCAGTCGTTGTCTTGGGCTCAATCCACTGTCCAAACACAATTCTACTAGTCAAACACTTAAGAACTCAAAGGCACGTTGCATATATGCACCAAACTAACATATAGGAGGAAGACCAAATAGGAAAAACACAACGAAACACAAGATATACCGTCGAATTCACGCGAAGATGACGAGTGCACTACTCCCTTTCTCACTTAAACAAGGAAGAAATGAAAGAAAGAGAAACAGAGATGAACGAGAGAGAGAAGAATAGAGAGAAGATGATGGAGAAGAAAGGAAGGTGGTGGTTGGGTCTTTTATAAGATAAAGATGAGTCCAAATTACAAAAAAGCCCACATGTTTACACAATTTACAGTTTGAGTCAAGTAGCGACCTGACGGGAGTAACTGGAGTCGTTAGCATTTGAAGCAATTATGAAGATTGACGAGCTCGACGAAATACACACATTGACATCAAGATGACGCAAAACTGACAATGTCCAACAAAAGCAAAAATTACGAAAAAGGGCTCGAAACTACCTAATCAGGTCAAACTCAAATCAACTACCTATCTATTGCTCAAAACCAAAGAAAAGCAAGAAAAGCAAAATCAAAACACTTAACAACAATATCGCAATTAATTAGACACTAACCCCGATTAAGTTGGGTCAGAGTGTTACAGTTTCCGCGTACACTCCTTCCTTTTGAATAAACTCTTTTCTTCTGAATCAACTCTTTTCTTCTGAATGAACTCTTTATTGTTGGGAGGCAACTGCCAGGATCCCTAGATATTGCCACAGATCACTGTGGAAATAAGTTTAGACGATGATGATTCAAGAACCATACTTGCAAAATCTTTCTGATTTGATCTTGGTCTTACAGCAACCCAAAAATCTTGAGACCTTCTACTGTATTCCTTATGCTCGAACTCGCATCAGGGTGTGGGCATCTTCTGCTAATTCTCCTTGCTCTAAAAAATGAGATTTCTTTTGTCTGTTTTTAGAGAGCAATAGCGTATAATTATAGGCTACAATAGGGACCTTAAGAAAGAAATAAGGAATAGGCTTCTTATAGAAATAGGAAACTCTAATTCAACCCAAATTAGAATCCTAGATCCATAATTACAATTTAGTCCACTAAAGAATTATAATTGCACTCTTGTCCTTATTTTCAAAATAATATTTCTGTTGGAAGTAGGTGGGTCTCGTGGATAGATTTTCAAAATTTTTAACCCACTTGACACATGGATCAATTATCCATAAGACCAAAGCCCAATCCAGGATGCGTTACCCTCAATCTCGTGACCATGTACAGTAAATATTCTACCAGCACTAAACATCCATAATAATCTACGACATGGAAGAAGTAGATCATACCTTTGGAGATCCGCAGTGCTCTAATGGATTTCTTCAACACCTTTTAGCCTTCCACACTATGACCCGAATTGGATTTCTTTTCTCGAGAAGAATGGTGAAATCTTCAGGAGAAACCCCAACTCGAAACTCCACGGAACTAGAAGAAAGGAGGAGAGAGTAACTCGTGCAACTCTTGCACGAAGGGGTTTTGGGCGTGAGGGAGAGTCTTATTGGACGTCCAAGAGATTTTATAGACTTCCAAATCTCTCCATTGTCTAATTGAAATAGAAGTCTTACTTCCAAAGCAATTAGCAGCTTTCTCCTTTCCAAACTCTTATTTCTAGAGTTCAAGTCGGATTAGTGTTTTCCAATATCTTGGGCTAGCGTGGGGACCACTAGGGATTCCTTAGAAAGCTGACTCCAACGGAACACCGGGACCCCACATCTCATGTGCAATCCTGGCCCACAGTTAATTGCAAATAACACCACTATATAAATGCAATTGCACTCCAGTCTTAGGAATAAATTACAATGAAGACCCTAAACTTCCCAATTACCACAAGTAGGCCCCTCTATCAATATCCGTAGATCAATTGGAATAAATCCGTCTCTTCCAATCTAAGTTCCACATCTTATTATCCTTGAGCCGCAATTAATTACAGTAATCATCAGTACCATCCAATTAACTCTTAATTGAGATGGGTGCGCACTTACTAATGACAAATCCATTAATTGGCACAAGGGGATAATAGAGATAGATTCAATCTTGATCATTCAACGTTCCCACAGTTCTACTACCACATACCCAAGACACCGAGGTGTTAACCTACAGTCGGCTTCACTCATTGGTGACTGAAAGCAAATGAATAGATAGAAACTTGAGTTCATCAATTTCTTAGGATTGAGAGCCTATTGCTAGGGAATTATGAGAGCATACCTTATTATTGAGACGGAATTCCATAAGGTGCATCTCATGGTCCTTCAATACATCCAATGTACCAGCACCGTGATCCAGAATCTTACATTTTGATGATCGAGACAAATCACACTATTTCATAGTGATCAAAGTGCTGCAACCTTATCAAATGAGATGCCCAGTCTCATTACTGGTTGTGAAGCTATTTAAGTATAAGATTTGTGACATATATCTCCCACACGTGGATCTCATCCATGCACATATATCACATCTAATATACTAATGGGATCCGGTTCAACTCATGAACCATTATGTCATACGTATTGGTCATGTGCATGAAGTAGTAAAATAACATTCATCTCATGAAAGCAAAGCATGATTTTATTGATAAATAAAGAAATTAATCAATTTATTACATCAACTGATGGATTGAGTCCACAAAAACTAACAATTTCGAGTTTCTTGTTATTAAATGTTTATTAATCTCCCTATGTTAAGATTTCAGATATCCATCGATTAAATAATTACTGCCACCTATATGTAATTGATTTCTTTATAATTCCTTGAGACTTTATACTTAATTTATTTGATATGTCGGATACAAAATTTACCTGTAGGGTTTGACATAATCAAAACTTATAAGCTTCATTAAGGGGATATCATCAATCCCTATTATGGGACGTGGATTCCATCAATAAACTAATATGCACTATACATGTAGTATAGTCATCCAATTTATTGAGATGATTGACTCATAAAAGGTCTCACTCCTCTGTAAATCAAAATGCCAAACACTAAATACGCATGTCTATTATTTATATTGGAATTAAGAGTACAAGCACTTATAATACAAGCACTTATAATAATCATTTGGATGTTATTCATCTTATATAGTCACTATAAAGACAATAACCTAAAAGCGGTCCTTGTTCAATACACACAAAGTGTACTAGCATAACGAGTCGAAACTATATCATTTCCCATAGCCAATACAAGCGTACTAAAACATTATGCTACAATTATACTAATGGTGTGTTGAGCTCCATCTAGATTGTGAACAACAATAACTTATATTCTATAAGAACTGACAAATAAGTCTTCCGTGCGTAAGCTGAACTCTACACACCAACTTGTTTACTTTGTAGAATAAAAGACACACTTATGCATAATAAATAATAATGTAACCATGCGCTTATACAAATTCTCATTAAGATGGAAAAAGAAAAATTTACGAATAAGTAAATTAGTCAAAGACAAATGCATAAAAGTATGTTAGTCAAAGACAAATGCATAAAAGTATGTGTTAGTATAAATTTCCAACATTTACTACTTAAGAACTCTTTAGTTTTAAATGGGAACTTTCCTTATGAATGAAGTCTTTTCTTCTGATGAACCCTTTGCTGCTAAATGAACTCTCCTCTTTGAAAGGAGCTTTGTTCTTCTAATAAGCTCCTTACTTTGGAATAAAATATATTTTTTTCTGAACGAACTCATTTCTAAAGATGAACTATTAGCTTTTAAATGAACTCTTTGCTCCTAAATGAACTCCTTGACTGTTAATAAATGTCTTTTTCTTAATGAACTCTATGCTTTTGAATAACCCCATTTCCTTTGATCAACTCATTTTTTTAATGAACTCTTTTTTCTTATGAACTCTATGCTTCTCAATGAACTCTTCACTTCAGAATGGAAACCTTGCCTTTAAAACAACTTGTTTTGTCTATATGAACTCATTACTTCAGAATGAATGCTTTTCTTCCAATTCAACTCGTTTCCTATTAGAAACCATTTTCTTCTTAATGAACTCCAATTATAGATGGAAACTTTGCTTTTAAATGAACGATTTGCTTTTGAATGAACCCTTTTTTTCCGATCAACTCTTTATTTCGAAACAAACTCCTTGTATCTAAATGTACTTCTTTCTTTTGATGAACCTTTTTCTTCTAATGAACTCTTTGCTTTTTACTTCTGAATAAATAATTTCTCCCAATTTAATTGTTTTCTTTAAATGAACTACATTCTTCTGAATGTACACCTTGATTCTGAATGAACATGTTTCCTCTTGAGAACTCTTTGCTTTAGAATGTACTCCTTGGTTCTGGATGAATTATTTTCTTCTAAACCAACACTTTTCTTTTGATGGAACTCTTTTTTTCTAATGTACTCAATGCTTTTGAATATACACCATGCTACTGAATGAAATCTTTTCTTCAGAAGGAATTCTATTCTTCTAAACGAGCTTTTTTCTTCTGATGAACACTTTGCTTTGGAATTGGAATGTACTCTTTGCTTCTGGATGAACTCTTTTCTTTTGAATAAACTCTGTTCTTTTGATAAACTCTTTGCTTCCGTATATACTCCTTGCTTCAGAAGGAACTCATTTAGTCTGAACGAACTCGATTCTTCTGATCAAGTCCTTACTTTTGAATGAAAACCTCAATTTTGAAAGAACTCATTATGTCTGAATGTACTCATTACTTCAGAATGAACTCTTTTCTTCCAATTCAACTCTTTTCTTATTAGAAACCATTTTCTTCTTAACTAACTCCATTTTTAGATGGACACTTTGCTTTTGAATGAACGCTTTGCTTCTGAATGAACGCTTTGTTTCTGAATAAACTCTTTTCTTCTAAATGAACTCTGTCCTTCTGATCAACTCTTTATTTCGAAACAAACTCCTTGCTTCTAATTGTATTCCTTTCTTCTGAATGAACATTTTTCCTCTAATGAACTCTTTGCTCTTTACTTCTAGATGAACAATTTTCTTTCATTTTAACTGTTTTATTCAAATGAACAATATTCTTCTGAATGTACACCTCGATTCTGAATGAACACTTTTCTTCTAAAGAACTCTTTGCCTCAGAATGTACTCCTTTGTTCCGAATGAATTCTTTTCTTTTGAATCAACTCATTTCTTTTGAATGAACTCCTTTCTTCAGATGAACTTTTTGCATGTAATGAACTCTTTGCTTTTGAATGAACCTTTTTTTTCCTTCTGAACAACACTTTGCTTCGAAATGCTTCCTTGCTTCTGGAAGAACTTTTTTTTTTGGAATGAACTCTTCTCTTTTAATGAACTTTTTGCCTTTGAATATACTCCTTGCTTTATAATGAGCTTTTTTTTTTAAATGAACCCTTTTCTTCTGACTAAACTCTTTTCTTCTGATGAACTCTTTGCTTTTGATCGAACTTCTTCCATCTGAATGTACTCGTTGCTTTTGAGTGAACTATTTTCTTATCAATGAACTCCTTTCTTCTGAATGAACTTTCTTATTTTGATGAACACTTTGCAATAAAATGAACAATTTGCTTCTGAATAAACTCTTTTTTTTCTAAATGAACTATTTTCTTTAGGTGAACTCTTTGCTTCTGGATGAAACCTTTCCTTTTTAATGTACTACTATCTTCTAAACGAACTGTTTTCTTCTAATTAGCTCTTTGTTTCTAAGTTTAATCCTTCCTCCTGACTGAACTGTTTCCTTCCAAATGAACTCTTTTCTTTGAACGAACTCTTTACAACTGAAGAACTCTTGGGCTCCAATTGAAAACTTTCCTTATGAATGAACTCTTTTCTTCTGATGAACGAACTCATTTCTTTGAAATGATCTTAGCCATTCTAAGGAGCTCCTTACTTCAGAATAAACTCTTTTCTTCTGAACAAACTCATTTCTTCAGATAAATTATTAGCCTTTAAATGAACTCCTTTCTCCTAAATGAACTCCTTGCCTTTTAATAAACGTCTGTCTTCTTGATGAACTCTATGCTTCAGAATAAACTTATTTTCTCTAATGAATTCATTTCTTAAAAATGAACTCTTTTCTTTTTATGAACTTGTGCTTCTGAATGAAGTCCTTGTTTCAGAATGAAAATGTTGCCTTTGAAGGTACTCGTTCTTTGTGAATGAACTCATTACTTTGGAATGAACTCTTTTTTGCCAATTCAACTATTTTCCTATTAGAAAACATTTTGTTTTTAATGAACTCCATTTTTAGCTATACACTTTGCTTTTAAATGAATGATTTGCTTCTGAATGAACTATTTTCTTCTAAATGAACTCTTTTCTTCTTATTAACTCTTTATTTCAAAATGAACTCCTTGCGTCTAAATTTACTCCTTTCCTTTAAATGAACTTTTTTCTTTAGATGAATTCTTTGCTCTTTAAGTTTGAATAACTATTTTCTTCCAATTTAACTGCTTTTTTTAGATGTACTCTATTTTTCTGAATGTACACCTTGATTTTGAATTAACACTTTTCCTCTAAAGAACTCTTTGTTTTGGAATGTGCTTCTTCGTTCTGGACAAATTCTTTTCTTCTGAACTAACTCTTTTTTTTTTCTGATTGAACTCTTTTCGTTTGATGAACTCATTGCTTCAAATATACTCCATGGTAATGAATGAACTGTTTTCTTGCGAATGAATTTTATTTTTCTAAACGAACTCTTTTCTTGTGACGAACTATTTGCTTCGAAATGTACTCCTTGATTTTGGATGAACTCTTTTCTTCTGAATGAAGTCTTTTCTTCTGATGAACTCTTTGGAATGAACACATTTAGTCTGAATGAACTCATTTCTTCTGATGAACTCTTTGCTTTTGCTTTTGTATATACTCCTTGCTTTGGAATGAACACATTTAGTTTGAATGAACTCATTTCTTCTGATCAACTCTTTGCTTCTAAATGAAAACCTTGCTTTTGAATGAACTCATTATGTCCGAATGCACTCATTACTTCAAAATGAACTCTTTTCTACCAATTCAACTCTTTTCTTATTTGAAACCATTTTTTCCTTAACGAACTCCATTGTTAGATGGACACTTTGCTTTTGAATGAATGCTTTGCTTCTGAATGAACTTTTTTCTAATAAATGAATTCTTTTCTTCAGATCAACTCTATATTTCAAAACAAACTCCTTGCTTGTAAATGTACTCCATTCTTCTATATGAAACTTTTTCCTTCAGATGAACTTTCTACTCTTTACTTCTAAATAAACTATTTTCTCCCAATTTAACTGTTTTCTTTTGATGAACTTTTTCTTTTGAATATTCACCTTGATTCTTAAATGAAAAATTCTTTCCTCGAGAACTCTTCTCTTTGAAATGTATTCCTTGGCTTTAGATGAAATCTTTTCTTCTAAACCAACACTTCTTCTGATGAACTCATTGCCTCTGAATATAGACCATGCTACTGAATGAGCTCTTTTTTTCAGAAAGAATTCTATTCTTTTGAGGGAACTCTTTTCTTGTGATGAACTCTTTGCTGCGGAATGTACTCCTTGCTTCTGGATGAACTCTTTTCTTTGGAATGAAGTCTTTTTTTCCCATGAACTCTTTGCTTCCGTCTACACTCCTTGCTTTGGATTGAACTCATTTATTCTAAATGAACTCTTTTCTTTTAATCAACTCTTTGCTTCTCAATAAAAACCTTGCTTTTGAATGAACTCATTCTGTCTTAATGTACTCATTTCTCTTGTCATGCCCTAAGCACAAAAAGGGTAATTAACACCTATTCTAAGGAGCAAGGACACGTCCCGTGGGGATTTAAGTTGTATGAATTCTAAACTTTCCCCACAAGGAAGTTCCATAGAATTTCACATGTGAGGTAAAACACTTACTTACACAATCTTAAGTATGCGGAAGCCTATGTACTCCTATGAACATATAAGCATACTTAACTTCCAATCACATAACAATGACATGTGACCATAAAAACATTTGGGAATGGAGAAAAGCATAAACCATCAAAGTGATTAAGTTTAAATTGAGAGGAGAGAAGTACAATATGTACATGACATGATTTAAGTTTCATTCTCCAAAGCCAAAATGAACCCAGAATGCAATCTGAGAACCATGTGGAACACAACACAACACCCCCAAATTCAAAACATGATGACCCTCCAAATTTTTTATGTCTAGAAGACAACGTCCTCTGTCCCTTCTGTTATTTATTGAGGTGTCTTTTTGACCACCTTAGCCTCCAAGGTGACTGGGTTGGTGTCTGTAGCTATAACACCAAGAATAATGCAGTAAGACATGACAAACACTAGCAAGTAAAACAATCATAAGCAGAGGCATGTAATGTAACAAATGAGCAATAGACATGTGATCATGTGAGAGCAATATAAGGGACTAGCATATGAATATGTAAGAGTACATATGAAGATATGAATCATGTATAATATGTGAGAACATAACTAGTTTGTATCCATGCTAAGGTAAATTCTCCCAACTTTAGTTGTGATGATATGACCTTGGAAAATCTCACACATACTGTGAGGTAGCACTAGCAGTCATAAGGACCGATGTTTGCAAAACTCCTAGTGTATATTTTCTGATGTAGGAATAATACTCGGTGAGTCCAAGGATGATCCACAGGGAGGAGATTTTAGTTAGGTTCATTTCCAACTTGTGAATTAAACAATAAAAATATGAAAAAAGCTAAACAATAAACAAATGAAAACCTATAAACAATAAAAAATTGAAAAAGCTAAAAAATGAACAAATGAATACCTAAATTAGAACCCTAATAAGATTAAAAACCTTAAATATAAAAACTTCTCAATTATAAAAGATAAACACAATCAGTTTTAAATTGAGCAAGACTCCTAAAAAGTAGTGAGAAAACAAATTGGAACTCCTATATGCAAGCTTACTAAAAATATAAGACAGTCCATGTTAATATCCTAAGTTAAATAAAATACTAAACAATTAAGTTAAAGGCACAACTAATATTTCCTAATAGATAAATTAATGCTAAACACTAATTCTAAGGCTAATCTAATGCAAATATGTGACTATGCATGAAACAATGCATGAAAGACACAAATAGGAAACATCACTACTTATGCTGAGTGTTGAAAGGTTTCAAAGTCTGGAAACAACTAGTGCACAACCCCAACTTTGTTGTTCTAAATGATTGACCTAATGCATCCTAAAACTAAAACTAATGACTGGGACTGAATGCCCTAAGATGCAAGAATCGAACAAGGCAAATAGAGATGAAAAAGTTTTTAAAACGAGAGAGATATGTATTCCAAAAGCTAGGGTTTAGAACAATTTTGATGTTACAATTATGCACGCGACTTAACTAAGTCAAATTTACTCCCCTGCAAACCTTACTTACCGAAATCCTTTTTTCGGTTGAAATTTTGGGTTTCAAAAGACTACTTGGCCAAGTCTTATTCCTCCAAGTTTCAAGTAAAAATAATAGGTTTACCCTCGATTTCTGTTACGCCCCCAAAACTCGGCCAGATCCATACTCGGTCTTAGGGTTGTGAGAATTAGGGCCAATTAAAAATTTTCTCTATTATACAACATGGGCCCTAATTTCGAGTGGGTCGAAGTCCTTCGTGAGGCTATGCTTCGTGATCAAAGAACCATAATCACATGCAGAACCAAGAATCCATATACCTCACAGCTGAGTATCACATTCAATCCATATAAATAAATCACAATATTAATCAAATCAATGGTCAAGTGTTTCGAAGCATAATAATTAAGAATTATAATTCTGAACAAAAAAATGGAATGATTACACTAATGGCCCAAACATGGCCTTATTACAAAAGTCTAATGTTCCGATCTAGGTACCACCACTAAGACATGTTAAACGATGTCATCAGCACTTCACTCAATAAGTGTGCCATCTGGCGGAATCTCCCCTGTCTCCTGACCCTCTGGTTTAGCACTAGCAATGGGACCAAACACCATAAATAGTGGGTAGATTGATGTAATATGATAAGTGGTAAACTACAAGTAATGATGTTAGTCAACTAAATCAAATCATACTTTTAATCTTACCCAAAATAAGCCAAATGCAAACTGAACGAAATGAGTACACAAAAACGAGTATTCTCGCCTGATACAATATACAAAAATGGGTATTCGCACTATATATAACAAATGGCATAGCTGTGTACTATATCCCATAGTACACGCTAACTTGATGATGCACGACCACATCCAAGTGCATCTGGTTAGATATATATACGAATACATACATATACAAATGCTAAATGAAGTCATGCTATGAAATCCCAACCCAAACCTCCAAACCATAAACACGTAAAGTGATAAGGTTTAATAATTAAAAGGTGTTTTATGCTCATGTGATATTTTCCATAAGTTTGATGGTAAGCTTTACACCACCTTATAGTCATAGTTACTTAAGTCACATTGAATCAAAGCTTTCTTCAAAATGACAATGTGAGCCCACGATGCCATTGACCACTTTCGGTGTCTATCATGTGGTGCATCCCAGAACTCACATTCCCATCCCGAGTCTAATTCAATTCCATGAGTACATTAACTAAGGCCAAGTCAAATACTGATTTATTTATTAATTAACAATTGGGCATGATATTGGATAAGTGATCTTACACCCTAGAAGTCACTTATTTGTAGTGCAATCCATGCGGCCGGATTCTTAATTGAGATCACCAAACCTAACCTATTCCACCACCTATTTAGTTTAAGTCTATGCCACTCCTGGCTTAGCATGGCCATCTTACAACTTAGCCATGTTTCACTTATGGCTAAGCTAGCCAGTCTTACGGCTTAGTCGTAAGTCCTCTTATGACGTAGCCATATGAGTACTTATTGTTACCCGAAAGGGTCGCCATAGCACAAATACTGCTCACTGGAATGTGAGTCGTAGGTTGACTATGGCTTAACTGTAGATGTGCACTGTCTCCCCCTAAAATTTTTCTCTCAAAACTCAATCTTAATCAATTGAAAACTCCAAATTTTGAATAAAACCACAAACTCAACCCTTTTAATCAAATTTTGATCCTACCATTCAATAAACTAAATAAATTTGCATTATTTATAGTTATACACTTGCCTTAGGGTGCAAATGCTCAAAACCAAATCTAAAGATGCAACCAAATGCGAATCCACACTCCCAAACTCGAACTACTGATCAAATCCTTCAGGAGTTACGAACATTACCAAGATAGACAGAGAGAGAGGAAGAAGATGAAGGTGATGGTGTTATCCTAAGCTCCTTAATCAAGCCTTGGTTTCCTCTAAGAGCTATTAGGGCTTCGTTACATAGGAGAGGAATAGAGGAAAAGTGAGCACAAGGGAAAAACACCTAAGGGATTTTAGGGCTAGGTTACGTAAAGGTTTATCTAATTTAGAAAGAAGGACTCCTTGTTCTTTAATGGGTTTTATGAAATTTGGAAAAAGAAATTTGCCTCAGAAAGATACAAAGGACTTAAGCCCAAGGCCCAAGAAGCTCTGACCAGCCCATCTCCAATGGGTCCTACATAAAATGCCTTCAATGAAGTGACCCGATATAGCTTATCAAACATCCATCTAACCCTCTCAACTCAACATCGAACCTAGGAAACCAACCCAACCCAAATTAAAGATTTGGGGCCTGACATCTCACCCCTTCTTAAAGAACATTTGGTCCTCTAAATGACTAATGTACCTCATGAAGAAAGTGCGGATATAGTTTCTTCACTTCATCTTTGACCTCCAACGTGGCTTCCTCTAGGCAATGATGTCTCCATTGAACCTTCACCCAATGGATGACGTGGTTCCTCAACACTAACTCTTTAGCGTCAACAATCCCCACTAGTTGTTCAATCTAGGTGGTATCATCCTGCACTTGCAACGGTTTATACTGCAACACATGCGAAAGGTCTGCCATATACTTCCTCAGCATAGCGACATAGAAAACGTTATGAACACCTGATAGCTCTAGTGGCAGTGCTAATCGATAGTCCACATCATTGACCTTACCAATAATCTATAATGGTCCAACATATCTCCTGGAGAGTTTCTCTTTCTGCCCAAACTGTAAGGTACCATGTGTAGGTGATACCTTCAAAAATATATATCACCAACCTCAAACTTCAACTGTCTTCATCTTTTATTTATGTAACTCTTTTGGCGACTGTGAGTGATCTTTAACCTTTCCTGAATCTGCTTGACCTTATCATTAGACTCTCCAACCACAGATAGTCCATGAAAACTGTGAGCCCCAAACTTTGCCCAACATATAAGAGTTCTATATCTTCTGAGGCATAATGCCTCAAAAGGTGTCTTGCCAATGCTAGAATGGTAACTAACATTATATGCAAATTGACACAGAGCTAGAATCTCATGTCAATTGGTCTTAAAATCCAAGATACATGCCCTTAACATATCTTTTAATGCCTGGTCTGTGTGCTCTGTCTGTCCATTAGTCCGACAATGGTAGGCTATACTGAAGCTCAAATTGGTGCCCAAGGCTTCCACCTAAAATAGAGATACGAACTTGCTATCCTGATAGGAGACTATCGAAACTGGTCTTCCATGCATCTTACTACTTTCTTGATATAAAGATCTGCGATTTGTTCTATTCCTTAACCAGTCTTAAATAGTACAATATGGGCTAACTTGGTCAAATGATCTAGTATCACCAAAATTGCATTAAATCCCTTCCTAGTTTTAGGCAATCTCGACACAAAATCCATAGTTAGCTACTCCCGCTTCCACTAAGGAATCTCCAACTGATGCAAGAGACCTGGGGGTCTTTTATATTATGCCTTAATCTGCTGGCAAATCAAACACTTTGCAACAAACTATACAATATGCTTTTTCATATTCTTCCACTAGTAATGATTCTTCGGGTCCTAATACATCTTAGTACCACCAAGATAAATGGATTATCGAGTATGGTGTGCCTTTACGTTGATTTCATCCTTTAAGTCTAGAAAATCAAGCACATAAATTATGCCTTTATAATATAAAATACAATTTTTCAACTTAAAATTAGGTTTTTCATCCATATTATATTTAATTCTTGCTATCTCTGGATTTAATAGCCGGTGTTTTTTGATCGTTGGAAGCACCTCAGGTTCACACGAGGTTATACTTGTTGTCACAACCCGAGCCCAGGGTTTGGGGGTTAGTAAAAGTCAAACCGATGACACACGTACTCCCGTGCCTGTATACGTAGACCTGGTCTAAATGTACACGCACAAGGGAGCATTCGCACGTGCAAAATATGTACGCGGAAGCTATAAATATCAAAAACATCAAACTAACAGTACAAGAAGAGAATACGGAAACCGAACTGACATATATACATAACTGAAGGTTTTACAAAATGAACAAAATAATATGTACAAGTCATGACAATCCTCAAAAAGGAAGACTCTGATGCCATGCATAACCAAGACGCTCTCCAATGGAGTGATCATATCCACTCCTCTAGGCCGGATGGGGCCTCAGGGGTCTCAGCTGGAGTTTGGCCGACCGGTGAGGGGTTGGCAGGGGTATCTGAGCCTGCAACACCAAAAACAACTGTGAATACAATGATTCAGCGAAGTATAAGCATAACAAGTTGACGCACGCTGTGTCTAATAGAATAAAGAACATCATGTAAATTAAACAGGGCACATTCGTATACTAGGCTGTCATGCAAGAAGGAAACATGCCATGTGAATCAATGTGTATAGGCTGTGTACATAACTAGTTAGCGACTACATTGCCATATGCTCCCAAAAGAGGGATCTTATATAGTGCAAAGAACACCATTGTCCGGGCCAGGGTACAATGGGTCTCGGTTTCTTGGGGTCTAGTTCCCCAAGACGTTTCCTTACTACAGCAAGGCCATGAAATACAACGATTCAGCAAAGTATAACAATAACAAGTTAACGCACGCTGTGTCTAATAGAATAAAGAACATCATGTAAATTAAACAGGGCACATTCGTATACTAGGCTGTCATGCAAGAAGGAAACATGCCATGTGAATCAATGTGTACAGGCTGTGTACATAACTAATTATCGACTACATTGCCATATGCTCCCAAAATAGGGATCTTATATGGTGCAAAGAACACCATTGTCCGGGCCAGGGTACAATGGGTCTCGGTTTCTTGGGGTCCGATTCCCCAAGACGTTTTCTAAAGTTAACGAGCTCAACGAAAGACACGTGTTGACATCAAGATGATGCAAAAATGACCATGTCTAAGAAAAGCTAAAATTACGAAAAAGGGCTTGGTCTACCTAATCCAGGTCAAACTCAACCCAACTACCTATCCATGACCCGCAATGAACCCAAAACACAAGCAAAACACAATTAATAACGAAAACCACATTAATTAGGCGCTAAACGAGGTCAAGTTGGGTCGGAGTGTTACACTTGCCAACATTGCCTGCTCACTGATAGGCTGGAAATGCACATTCATATCTTCCAAACACTAAACCCAAATGTATTCTGCAATCATTCTGCCAGTGAATGCCGCTTTTTTCTACTTAGATCATCTGCCACTACGTTAGCCTTTCTTAGATGGTACTTCAATCTAAAGTCGTAATTCTTGATATACTCCATCCATCTTCTCTGTCTCATACTTAATTCATCCTGTGTAAAAAGATATTGGAGGCTCTTATGATCTGAATGCACTTCAAAAGTAACTCCATAAAGATAATGCCTCCACATCTCCAAAGCAAAGACACCGCTGCTAGCTCTAAGTCATGGGTTGCATACTTCTGTTCATGCTCTTTCAACTGTCTTTACGCATAGGCTACAACCTTTTTGTTTTGCATGATGACACAATCAAGTCCAACTCCATATACATCGGTAACAATCACAAAACCATCACTGCCTATAGGTAAGGTCAATACAGGGGCTGTGGTCAATCTCTTTTCAACTCCTGAAAATTTTTCTCAATTTCATCATTCCACACAAAAGGAACATCCTTACGAGTCAATCTCAACAGTGGGGCTACTGATGTGAAAAATCCTTCCACGAGTCGGCGATAATAACTTCCTAGGCCTAGGAACTTTGGATCTCTGACATTGTTTTTTGGCCTTTCCCACTCACCACAGCTTCAATCTTTGCTTGGTCGATCGCTAAATCTTCACTAGAAATGATATGAGTAAGGAATCCTACATGCCCTAACCAAAATTCACACTTACTTACCTTAGCATACAATTGGTGTTCCCTCAATAGTTGTAATGAGTTATGAAGATGATGAGCATGTTCTTCTTGACTCTTCGAATATACAAGTACATCTTCAATGAGTACCACCACAAATTGGTCCAAGAATTGTGCAAACACCCTATTCATCATAGCCATAAAAGCTGCTAGCGCATTCGTCAACCGAAAAGATATCACTAGAAATTCATAATGACCATATCTAGTTCTAAAGGCAATTTTTGGAATATCCCGATTGCGTACCCTCAACTGATGATATTCCAATCTCAGATCAATCTTAGCAAAATATTGGCCACCTTGCAACTGGTCAAAGAACTCATTGATACGAGGTAAAGGGTAATTATTCTTGATAGTCACTTGATAAAGTTGTTATAATCAATGCACATTCTTATAGAACCATCGTTCTTCTTTACGAATAAGACTGGAGCCCCCTAAGAAGAGACACTCGGCCTAATGGAACCTTTGTCTAATTACTCTTGCAATTGATCTTTGAGTTCTCTTAACTCAGCTAAGGCCATCATATAAAGGACTTTAGCAATCAAAGCTTCTGATCACACTCATGATGTGATGTGAAATGCAATGCATTTGAGTCCAAGATTTACACACTTCAAGCATTAAGAAGAATGGGAAATAACTATAGTCATCATTATTTTCCCTTTATTTACATGGGTTCAAAAGTTCTAACTGCGGGGATACAGGTTGGTTACAAGTTTTAAAAAATTAAAACCACTTCTTTTAGTCTTAGATGTGATCTAAATTCGGAATTTACAAGAAAATACATGAGAAATGGGAAAAAAACAAAAAAAAAAAAAAACAAGAGGGAGACAGTGGGGAGTGACTATGGCTTATGGCCACTAGCAGACAGTGGCTAAAAAGCCACTGTTTGTCTCCTTTTTCTCTCTATTTTGCTTCTGTGACTTCTTCAGAGTGCTGAAACCTATTTTCTTTGAGTTTTGGTGTGTTGAATGACCACCAATAGTGCTTGATTTGGCCATGGGATCAAATTAAACCCTTGATGATCATCACCTTTTCGTTATGGATTGTTTTTGTACAAATCTGAAAAGGGTGCTTATGCAAGCAAAAATGGAGCCAAAATTGTGTCATTCTAAACCTATAACATTCAAGGAATAAAATGAAACTTAAAAGGCTTGTTCACAACTTCCAGGATGAACCAAGACCCTTCCTAAGTGAGAAAATCAAAGGAAGATGCCTTCATCCAAGTGGCCCTTGCATTTGCCTTCTTTAAGTGAAATACATGCTTCTTCTCCTTCTCTGTACTGTTTCTCACCTTCAGTTAGTGAGAAGAAGAAGAAAAGTATATATGAAATGCTTGAAGTGCCTTGGGGATGCTTAGAACTAGTCTTGTGACTTGTTGAACTTAGTGTGCAATTGATTGGAACTTGCTTCGGTGGCTTGGAACTTGCTTTAACCTTGTTTCAACCTCTTCTTCAGAGCCCAAGTGTACCTTTATATGCTTCAAAGGAAGTTGGGACAGTTCCCTGCAGCTGCAAGGGAGTTACACTTTGAAATAAAGTGAAATAACTCCTTGAAACTATCTAAGACCAAGTCATAAGTGTTTGTGACCGCGGCCCTCGGTCACTGATAAGGCTCATTTTTGGATTTTTGCACATGTGAATCGTTTTCCCCTATTTGGGCCCAAAAGATGCCTAATCTTCACAAAACTTGGAGAGATGCTTTTTAACACTATTTTGAGTGTGTCAGAGAAATTTCAGCCCATTTTGACCTTCAAAAGTTGGTAAACTCCCTTGTTGACTTTTCATGAAAATGGGCCCCTATTTCAGTTGTTTGAGGCCTAATGACCTCAGTTTGGTCTGGAATATGGAGGGACTGATGCCAGGGGTATCTTGGCATGTCCACCCAAATTTCATATAATTTGGATTCATGGAAGTAGGATTTCGAACAGCGACCTACTTGTTGTATGTTCTAAGTCATTATTCACCTTACACTGTAGGCAGTTAGCTTGTTCTCTACCCGAATGGTGTTCAATTGACTTGAAACTTTGGTGAATTAACTTTGAACAATCTCTATTCTGAATTTCATTAGCTTTGATGTCTTAAAAATAGGACTTTGGTCAATGAACCCCATGACTCAGAAATCACGAACTCCTAGCTGACATGTCGTTGAAGTAGGCTCAAACGATGTCCATCTAACTTGAAAATTTGTAGAATATGTTTTGAGATGACTGAAGCTTTGTATACAAATTTCAACAATTTTGGTCATCGAGAAGTTGGACTTTAGTTAGTGAACCCATGCCTTGGGGGTCATGGACCTAAAGTTGATATGTTTGTTGAATTTGGGTCAAATGATGTCCATTTGATTGAGATTTTATAGAACCTCTCTTAAGCATAATTTGAGCTTCCTCTAGGAGCTTCAACTAATTTGATCTTCATGAGATATCGCCTTCCACAGTAACCCCACAGAACTTAATAGACAACCATCCAAACTGAGTTTGCGTCCAAATGATGTCCAAATGTTCTAAAACTTTAAAGGATAGTCTTTGAATGTATTTGAAGGCATCTTTCTGAGTATCAGTTTGTTTCAACATTTAGAAGTGTTAATCTCCACAGTGACCTCCAATGAACTGGCAAATAGTCACTAAAGCTTAATTTAACCTGAGATGAAGTCCAAATGTTTTGAAACTTTAAAACATCATTCTTAAGCATATTTTGGAGTTGCCATGAGATTTTCAGCGACTTTGTTAACCTCGAAGCTTGAGTGTGTTCAATGACCTTTAGACTTTGACCCAATGAACCTTGAATTTGAAGTCTGGTGAGTCAAGTGACCAAAATGAAGTTCATTAGCTTTGGAATTAGAACTACTGCATTTTGAGCTCATCTGAAGTTTTCTGAGTAGATTGCATCAGCTCTAAATATTTGGAGCTTATGTACCCTTGGTTTGGAATTTGCATGTAATGCCTTCACTACAACATTTGTAGTTTTTTTTATGGGTCAACAACCGCACCCCCCCCCCCCAAGGAGCAATGATTACAGTAAGACAATCATTGTGCCTCGAAGTAGCCAATCTGTGGCAATGTTGAATGACTTGTTGAAAATGTAGTTTTGTCAAGGTAGGTTGTAGGCCCAAACTTGAAATTTTGAAATTTTGATAAAAAATCCATGAAGGGTTTGGAGATGGAATTTGGAAAAAACATAAGGAGTGAATTTCTTCACCTTATTTTCACAGATAGCAAAAGTAGAATCTCTGTGGGGACAATGGGCAACACCACAAAAAAAATCCCTAAGGTATTAGAAAATTTAGAAATTTATGAATTTGGTTTTAGGTTTTGAATTTTGGAGATGGATGTGATCTTCTCATGACCTTGTTGGCCTATAAAATTTG
The DNA here is from genome assembly GCA_037013555.1 of Sextonia rubra. NCBI lineage: Eukaryota > Viridiplantae > Streptophyta > Magnoliopsida > Laurales > Lauraceae > Sextonia > Sextonia rubra. Next base: position 22,134,041 of record JASUAD010000014.1, read on the forward strand.
TAAATAATGTAGTGAAAGACATTACAAGCTTTGAATTGTAAATTTCCAAAATTTTCAAAGCACTTGAACCTCATCTCGGCTCAAATCAGTTTCAGAGACTTTTTGCCAGCTCTTTGGGAATCACTGTGGGATTTGACACTTCCATATGTTAAAACAAGCTCCTATTCAATGAAATACTTTCAAGTATATCTAAAGACCATTCCTCAAGGATTTAGAGCATTTGGATGTCATTTAGATCCAAACTTGGTCTAGATGATCGTATACTATGCTCTGTGGGTCCCTGTGCAGAGTGACATCCCATGAAGATCAAATTAGCTGGAACCCTCAGGGGAAGCTCAAATGATGCTCAAGACAGGTTCTACAAAATCTTGAGTTCAACAGACATCATCGAACCCAAAAGCTACAGGCATGTCAACTTGGGATCAGTCCCCCCCAAGCTATGGGGTCACTGACCAAAATCCTGCTTCTCGATGTCTGAAATTAATGAAATTTGGGCGTGAAGCTTTAGTTATACTCAGAAGATACTCGACAAATTTTCAAGCCAAAAGGACTCCGTTTGGTCCAAATTTCATTACATGTCAGCTTAGAGGACAATAATCCCGAGTTATGGGGTCATCGGCTAAGATCTTACTTCTAGAAGGTCAAAGCTGATAAAATTTGGAACAAATGCTCAAAGGATGTGCCAAGTTACTCTCCTAAAGTTTCAAGTCAAGTGAACGTTGTTCAGATAGAAAACAAGCTAACTACCTCAATGTGGGGTGAATAGTGACCTAACACATGCAATGAATAGGTCACTGTTTGAAATCATGCTTCCCCAAATTCAAAGCTGATGAAATTTGGAGGAATACTCCAAGATTTCCTGATGTCAATCCCTCCAAGTTTCAAACCAAACCGAAGTCATTTGGGCTTCAAACAGCTGAAACAAGGGCCCACTTTCATGAAAAATCAACAGGAGGCTTGACTAATTCCAAAAGGTCAAAACAGGTTGAAACTTCTATGAAACACTTAAAATAGTGTCAAGAAGCATCCCTCCAAGTTTCATGAAAATTGGACATCGTTCGGATCCCAAACAGGCGAAAACAAGTTACAAATGCAAAAGCCCGAAATTGGGCTTTGTCCATAACCGTGACCTGTTCATCAAGGGAGTTGACCAACTTTAGATGGTCAAAATGAGTTCAAACTTCTATGATACACTTAAAATAGTCCCAAGAAGCACCCCTCCAAGTTTCGTAAAGATTGGACATCGTTCGGACCCCAAACAGGCAAAAACAAATTACAAATGCAAAAGCCTGAAATTGGGCCTTGTCCGTGACCGTGGCCTGTTCATTAAGGGAGTTGACCAACTTTAGATGGTCAAAATGAGCTGAAACTTTTATAACATGACCAAAATAGTGTTAAGAAGCATCCCTCCAAGTTTCGTGGTGATTGGACTTCGTTTGGGCCCCAAACAGGTGAAAATGGGCTGCAACTGCAAAAACCTGAAATTGGGCCTTGTCTGTGACCGCGGCTGTAGTCACGGACCCCCAAAGGACACTTCTTGTGGTTTTGGGCGGTTTTTCTCCACTCTTTTTCGAAATCCAACTTTCCACAATTCCCCTCAACTCCCAAGAACCACCAAAAACCACCTGGGGCCTCTATAAAAAGGACAGTGTTTGAAGGAAGCGAGGAAAAAGACAAAAAAGAGGACATACAATAGAGAAAAAGGGAGAATTGAACAAATGCAAGAGCATTCAAGCAAGAAAAGCAGCATCCCAAAACCATTCCCTTCCTTCTTTAGTCACCAAGGTGAGCAAAGAGATTTAGAGGAAGAGGGGAAGGGTGGGGTAATTACAGAATACATTATGTACATGCAATAACGGCTATTCGAAGGAAGACGTTGTCATCTTTGTTTTTCTCATTTAGGGGGATTTCTTGGCCATCATAGAGGTTGTGAATGAGCCCCTTTAGGCCTCATTTTGTTCCTTGAAAATCATAAGTTTAGAATGACACAACTCTGGCTTCTTGTGATACCCTCTTCGGACTTGAACAAAAGATAGTCTGTAAACAAGAATGATGAATTACAAAGTTTTCAATCGATTCCATAGCCGAATTTGATCTTCTCAATGGTCATCCAACACCCCAAGATGTCATGAAAAGGAGTTACAACATTTGAAAAAATTTGGAAGAAGAACCACCATGAACAATGTAAAAAATGGAGGTGAACAGTGACTTCATAGCCACTATCTGCCAATGACTGTGGGTCACGGTCACCCCCATTTTTTTTCTTTTTTTTTTGCATTTTTTCCTACTTTATGTACATTTTCTTGTAATTTTCAAATTGAGATCACATCTAAAACTTGAGGGAGGGGTTGTAAACTTTGAAAACTTGCGTAAACAACTTGCATCCCCGCGGTTAGGGCATTAGAACCCATGTAAACAAAGGGAAATTAATGATGAACTGTAATTAATTCCCATTCTTCTTAATACTTAAAGTGAGTGAATTTCGGACATCGAATCCATTACACAATTCAACGTCATTTTTAAGTGTGATCAGAAGATTGGTGCCATCTATGGGAATTATTTTGCCTTAATTTGTGATAAAATTTGGTTAAAAACGCATGAAAAGTGCTGAAAATTGCTGAAAAGTGCTGTGACCGTGGGAATCAATGGAAAATGGGTAGTGACCGTGGGTCACGGTCACTGACATGTTTTATTGCTAAAAATGGCTTGTTTGGCCTTTGAAGACACCCATGCAAGACCTTGATGTCTACAATGGGTTTGGAAACATTATTGAAGGAATTTTGCACCTTGAAGTGCATCTTTTTGTTGTGCAGATGAAGGCATTAAGCACCTTGAAGTGTAAATTTTGCCATTTGATTGGAGGACTTAGTTGAAGGAACTTGCACCTTGATGTGTACGGACCAAATCACGCCCTTTAAAAGAGTGATGATTCAGTCCAAAGGGCTTTGTCTCAAATAAGTGTTCTATTAAATCAGTGATAAGACCAAAGACATTGCACTCCTACACTGTCCGGTGTCAAGCACTGATGGATCCTGTATGATCATTGTGATAGTGGTCAGGCTCGATCTTGTAGGCCCTATCCCTTTGATTAGATCCAATCCTCTCTTGCTTATAAGACTGACACAGATGGTCCTAAAGTGCTGCCAAAATTACAGTAGTCAGGTCTAGTCAGCTTAACATGCTTTTAAGTCTGACAGTATAATTCCGAAATGCTGTAGAAATTCTGACAACTAGGACAGTCAGCATAGCACAAAGAGATGGGATTTGTAACTCTGTCTAACTATTTCAGATGGCATTTACAACCCATCTCGGCTAGCCAAAGGGACGGCCGTGTTCGTTGTCATATTAATATAATCCTGTGAATTTGCTTTTTGTATAATATCATGGGTTCTTTAATCATCACTTTCGACGAAGCCGATAGACTTTTTAAAATCTCCATGACACAGAACAAGCCATGTTCAAGATCACAAAAAAGGGCTCGAACAGATACTGTTACTCCTCCATCAAGAGTTTCAGTTTTCCAAAGGCTCTCCACTCCAATGGGCTCCACCACCTCAGCTCAGAATGGGTCATCAGTGACCCCAAAGATCATTAGGAGAATAGAAACTCCTTAATCACAGGTTTCCGAATATGCTCAAAACCCATTTGGAGTCTTTCATAAGAGTTAAAAGGACCTGGAATGCAAACCAAAGTCAGGGGGCAGCAATCTCTGTGTCATCAAGCCTCGACTGGGGGCAAGGCAAGTCTGTTATACAGATTATAAACCGAGGGCGCTTAACAAGTTGTCTCGAGTGGCCACCTAATCTCCAGGAGCTTCTTTGGTTCGGCCTAAACAAGGGGCTGTGACAAGGGACTCTCGCCAAATCCCTAGAAAAGCCCAAAAACATGCTGCCATCCCAAGCTATAACACGTGGTCGCCACAACTACGCATGCGAAGTTACAAGAAGGCTGAAAGCAAATCTTTGGTGTTACTTGAAGAGAACATCTTTTACCCTTTGACTCAAAAAGAGGGGCGGAAGTTCGGAAGGAAACATCTGCCTTCAGTCATTATAGCACCACAACATTCATCACATGGTACTAAGAACAAAGAGCCAGCTGAACGGTTGGTCATTAACTATTCGACTGATCTGGTTCGTTTCAAGAACTCGCTTCAACAAAAGAAGAGTAAAGAGAAGAATAATAAAAGTACTATCGATATTCTTTCATTCCCTGCTTCCAACGCTGCAGGCTGGAATCAACTCGCCAGTACTTCTAAGCCATTGATTGCCAAATTTAAAGATCAAAATTTAACGGCCAGAGTGGTCAATCAAATTAGGGAGAAGGCTTTGGCTCGCACTCGGAAGTGATCTCGGCATATTATCATTCCAAAATGGGTGGTCAAAGAAGATGAGTTAGAACTGACTTCCTCATGCATGGTTGGACCAGGTCCAACCAGAAGGGTTACTCGGAGTATGGCTCGAACTCAGTCACAAGAATCTGATTCCAATTCTCATTCAGGCGGAACCTCTAAAGGACATGTTGAAACAGATTCCGACAAAGACTCAATTACTCTCTTGGATACGAAAAATAGTCAGTCTACTTTTCCTACGTCTTCGTACCCTCATCAATTACTGTATTTATGGCTGAAGGAAGCGGAATTGGGAACGATGGACACGAGGGTGCTAGTGAGAGTAAAAATACCGGCGAAGAAGATGCTGATAAAAATCAAGAAGATGACGTCAGTGATGTCGTCAAACAGTAAGGAGTTAGAATTGATCACCTAACTGCCCAGTTAAAAATTTTGACAGACAAGTTGGGTGGTCCTGCTGAAGCTCCAGCCAATCCTTTATTTACTGATAGGAGAGAGCAGGTCATGATCAGGAGGAATGCCACTAAAATTGACTTGCTTACGGTTCAAATTAAATCACTAATAGATAAAGTAATGGCCACAGGTTCTGCCGCGGGCAACCATTCATCAATCCTTGGACTACATGCGGATCCTGAAAAGCATGTAACTTTCAAGGAAGTCGAAGAAATATTAACCAAATCAAAGGTGGAAAACAGGATGAAAAAGAAAGGTATTACATCAAATACCCTTCGGAATTTGATTTGGTTCCATTCCCGCCAGATTATAAACTTCTGACTTTTCAGCCTTACATGGGAAAAAGGTCAGCTTACCAACATATAGTACATTTCAAATCACTCCTGGGGAGCTTGCCGGAGTTGGATGTGTTAAAAATAAGATTGTTCGTAGGCACTTTGAAAGGAGTTGCTTTTGATTGGTATAAGCAATTACTAGAGCTCTCTTTCATAACATGGCCAGTCACGGAAGAGAAATTCTTACAACATGGCCAGTCACGGAAGAGAAATTCTTACTTCATTTTCAAGAAGAAGATCAGACAGTTACCTTTGCCATGCTTAGCAGCACAAAGCAAGGAGAAAACGAAATTGCACAAGCCTTTATTAACAGATGGAGGGCATTATCTTACAGATGCTTAGAACAACCATCTCAGAGGGCTACCATTGAAATGTGCAAAACCAACCTGCAGCCAGAAATCAAGGCTATCATACTTAGTCACAAAACTAAGTCTTTAGCCCGTTTAGTTGAAGTGGCCACTGATGCAGAGTTGACCCTTAAAGAGATCAGTCAAAAGAAGGTAAATTCCCGAAAAGCAGAATCATCATCGTCTTCTGCTCCAAAATCAACTGCTTCGAATTTGAAAAAGAAACAAGAGGTATTCAATGTGCAAACCTTTAAGTCAGCTCCTCCAAAACCACAGAATGTCAAGACTGAGCAAACTAAAAGGGAGGAATATGAAAAGAGAAAAAAAGCTAAATATCTCTTCGATGGAGATATTGAGATAATCTTCCAAACATTGATGGAAAATAACAAACTTGAACTTCCACCAATGAAAAAACCGGAGCAGGTAGGCTGCGTTAATGATCCAAATTACTGCGCATATCATTGGATGGTATCTCATCCTCTTAAAGACTGTTTCATTCTGAAAGAAAAAGTCAACGAAATGTGGAAAAAGGAGTGATAACATTTGACCGAAAATATGATGTTGCTCCAGTCAACATGATTTCTTTTGGACAATTTGCACCCATAGCAGTATCTGCTCCATCAAAACCAACTACTCATGAATTCCGGGTCGTTAATGCAATACACAATGAGCAGGGGTTAATACCAGTCAAAACCTCTTTAGGAGAAGAAATGTGGGTTCACCCGGACTTGGTAAGTGACAAAGGCTGGGAGAAAGTGAAAACTAAACCCACACCTACAAAAAGAAGAAAGGCTAAAAAGCAACTCAAGAATCTTCAAAAAGCCGTCCAAAATCCCTTGGTTAAGCAAGAAAAACAAGCTAAGTGGAAGGAGGAAAAGATAGTTAAAACTCCAATCTCCAAAGAATCTCCCAAACCAACTAAAGGTCACATTACTTTAGCTGACTACATCATACCAATCCCAAAAGGTGAGGAAGAACCATTGATATCCAGTTGTAATCGGATATCATAGGATGGCACACCTCCAAACTCAGACGATGAAGAGGATTGGTCTGATTACTCGGACTTTGAGGATGATCGGTGGGTTGATGACTATTTTGATAAGTACCCTTTCGACGAAGATGAAGGTTTTGAATAAACTTTTGATCCTGAAACAGGTACACTCAATATCAAGCATGGCCTCAACACACTCTCGGTGGCTCTGTATGATATACACTAACCAAGCATGGGGGGTTGGTCGTACAACCCTCCTTTTTTTCCACTACCTCCAGAAATTCATCTAGACCCTTTACCACTGATTGATCCTGGCGAGGCAAAACAACAGCAAGTGGTTCCTCCTTCTTTGTGCATAGCAACTTCTGCACTAGATGTTCCCTCCCAATCAAATCCAAGATTGACTTCTCCAGATGCGGACTCCAAAACAAACACTCAATCAGTCATGCCTGATCTGACTAATGAACCCGGATTGTCGGAAGAACATGATGACTTTAATACTAACATTGTCACACCACAGGAAATCTCTCAAGTTCAAGATAGTGGTTCCGACTCTGACGAAGAAATATCAATGGCTCCCGCTCTAGTAATCTTGAGTACTACTAATGAGCCCCAAGCATCTCAAGCCATTCCTAATAACATAGGGCAAGAGTCAGGCTTAAAGGAAATTAGCCAACTTTTTGAGTCCGAAGAAGTTAATGCCATAAGAAGGGAGACTCGTCCAGAAATTAACCGAAGTAATATGATTAATGACGGCACTCAGTCCGATCGCAATTACAGGGTCAACTATGATGGATCCTCTTCTGCTTCCTCTTCCTATGTAAACCCTTTAAGGGACAATATTAATGTAAATGTAGCTTCTTCAGAGGCAAATGCTATGCAAGGCCACTAGATCCATTCATGTATGATGTTGTTGAGCACCTCATGTTGGAATTAGGTGGGTCTCGTGGATAGATTTTCAAAACTTTTGACCCACTTGACACAGGGATCAACTATCCATAAAACCAAAACCCAATCCAGGATGCATAACCTTCAATCTCGTGATCATGTACAGTAAATATTCTACCAGTACTAAACATCCATAATAATCTATGACATGCAAAAAGTAGATCATACCTTTGGAGATCCGCAGTGCTCTAATGGATTTCTTCAACACCTCTTAGCCTTCCACGTTATGACCCGAATTGGATTTCTTTTCTTAAGAAGAGTGGTGGAAAACTCGAAGATCCAAGGAACTAGAAGAGAGAAGGAGAGAGAAACTCGTGCAACTCTTGCACGAAAGGGTTTTGGGCGTGAGGGAGAGTCTTATTGGACGTCCAAGAGATTTTATAGACTTTCAAATCTCTCCCTTGTCTAATTGAAATAGAAGTCTTACTTCCAAAGCAATTAGCAGCTTTCTCCTTTCCAAACTCTTATTTCTAGAGTTCAAGTCGGATTAGTGTTTTCCAATATCTTGGGCTAGCGTGGGGACCACTAGGGATTCCTTAGAAAGCTGGCTCTAATTGGAACACCGCGACCCCACATCTCATGTGCAATCCGGGCCCACAGTTAATTGTAAATAACACCACTATATAAATGCAATTGCACTCCAGTCTTAGGAATAAATTACAATGAAGACCCTAAACTTCCCAATTACCACAAGTAGGCCCCTCTATCAATATCCGTGGATCAATTGGAATAAATTGTCTCTTCCAATCTAAGTTCCACATCTTATTATCCTTGAGCCCCAATTAATCACAGTAATCATCAGTACCATCCAATTAACTCTTAATTGAGATAGTGCGCACTTACTAATGACAAATCCATTAATTGGCACAAGGGGATAATAGAGATAGATTCCATCTTGATCATTCAACATTTCCACAGTTCTACTACCACATACCCAAGACACCGAGGTGTTAACCTATAGTCGGCCTCACTCATTGGTGACTCAAAGCAAATGAATGGATAGAAACTTGAGTTCGTCAATGTCTCAGGATTGAGAGCCTATTGCTAGGGAATTATGAGAGCATACCTTATTATTGAGACGGAATTCCATAAGGTGCATCTCATGGTCCTTCAATACATCCAATGTACCAGCACCGTGATCCAGAATCTTACATTCTGATGATCGAGACAAATCACACTATCTCATAGTGATCAAAGTGCTGCAACCTTATCAAATGAGATGCCCAATCTCATTACTGGTTGTGAAGCTATTTTAAGTATAAGATTTGTGACATATATCTCCTGCGTGTGGATCTCATCCATGCACATATATCACATCTAATATACTAATGGGATCCGGTTCAACTCATGAACCATTATGTCATACGTATTGGTCATGTGCATGAAGTAGTAAAATAACATTCATCTCATGAAAGTAAAGCATGATTTTATTGATAAATAAAGAAATTAGTCAATTTATTACATTAACTGATGGATTGAGTCCACAAAAACTAACACCTCAAGCACATACCTGCACGACTTCACATTTTTGATCTCTTGCAGATGTCCAAGGAGACTTGTAATAATTTCATACGAACTCTACAAGCTTTGAATACAGACAATCAAACTCATGTAGCGCAAGTTAATCAAATAGAAAAGAATTACCTGAAAGCAAAATAAAAAAAGCCTCAAAAGCAATGCATGGAATGTTTTTCAATTCACAATGCTTCTAAAGCTACTATATCTTTCACTAAAAAGGATCTCCTCTTAGGTGAGATGAAACACGCAAGGCCACTCTATTTCACAGTCTACATCAAAGATATTCCTGTTCCGAGAGTTCAGGTCGACCCAGGGTCAGCTCTGAACCTCATCACAATTATAGCTCTTCAAGAACTCGGCATCCCAGTAAGCAAGTTATCTGCTACAAAGACTTCTATCCAAGGATATGATGGGGAAGTTCAGAATCCGATTGGCAAGATTCGAATCCGGTTCCAGTTAGGAGAATTATCTTCAGAAGCTACTCTGCACGTAGTTAAGACTCGTGCTTGCTATAATATCCTTTTGGGAAGAAGATGGCTCCGTGATTATGCCATAGTACCCTCTACTCTCCATCAATGTCTCAAATATATTGATGACGAGGGAAAAGTCCATTGGGTCTTTGTGGATGAAAGACCTTTCAAAGGAAAAGAAGTATACTTCACTGATGCAGCCATGTATCAAGAAAGACCCACCAAGTCTAAAATGGACACAAAAGGCGCTCCAGTGGATGATAATCCTGCGGAACCTTTCACTATTTCAGTAGAAAAAAGAACCTACTCAGGAATTGATGAGTAATCTGGTCCTCTCGGAACGTTGCAGCCAACGAAGGAGCCCGTGGCAAAATGTACAGAAACCAAAGCTCCTTTGGTGATCAAGGTCAAAACTGAAATCAAACAATCAGATCAACCTTTGATTATATTCACAAAATCACCGAGAAAAGGGGAAGCAGGACGTCAAAAGCCCTCATATTCAGCAAATGCAGTTTCCTCAGCGAACAGTTCAGATGCTGGTCAGGAAAATAATAATGTACCTCCTCCTACTAGAGGGATGTCACCTATAAGGCTTGATTCTCCTATTACTTTTCGTCACCTTGTGCTAACATCGCAACGAAGGGGAGAACTATGCTCTAGATATATAGACAGATGGCTTCGCTTGGCTAAAAGATGTGAAGATCCTCCACACTTCTTTACTTGGATTCATTTATACTGGATAGGCTTCCGGCCAGCTCTCCATAGCTTAACTATGGCCATGAAATTTCAAACCTTCGATGAAATGTCTCGAATAGTTTCATCTCTTGAAGTAGCACTCTATCGTCTGCGCGGGAGGTCTAGACGAACACATTCGATACATGTCATTTTAATAATCAGAAGTTCAGATTCTGAGTCGGACTCTGAAAACGTCGGAATAAAGAATGCTTCTGTACATTCTATAGCAGACTGGGAACCACCACTATTACCATAGCCCACTCCATCTCATATTTATGATTTTGAAGGATCTTGTTTTTTAGTGCCTCAATCGAAGCCATATGATCATACAATTATTTTCCATCGGGCTGAAGATGCTTCTCCTCCAAATCCTATTGACAAAATCACTAATGATGGGAAAATACGGTTTGATAACTATAACCCTGTGGTCTGTAACATGATGAAGAATATGAGGTACAATCTTAAGAAGCCTACAGGTCTTGGATTGAATACAAATGGGATACAGATTCCTTTGGATGTCTTCACTCTAGAAATGAAGGAAGATCTCGAAATGGGATACAAAATTGAACAGCTACGTTACTGCATAGGATATGTTCCCTACAGTAGCATTCCTAAACTGAATCAAGATGTCAGAGTAAGACCCGTGGTCTTTACCGAAGAGTATGAAGCTGATAACTCTTATGAAACTCTTGTTGCTCAAGAACCTGCTGATTGGGCTACTTTTCAACATCCTAAGGGGGCAAGTGATAACGATGATGCTATGTCACAAATCACTGAACACTGGCCGCTTGAACTCAATGAAGAAATAAGCCCGTCACAACATGTTCATTGGGAATGCTTAGCCCTTGATGTAAAAGTTAAAGAGCCCAAAAAATTGAATCCATGGAAAGGGATCAGGCATTGGCTTAAACCCCCAAATGAAACTCTAGAAGGCTTTACAAAGTTGGAAACTTCCGATGACGTTGTGGAAGTGCCTTCTCCTGAGCCTCCAACTGAGGACCAAGTATAAGAAATAAACTTAGGGACCTCAGAAAATCCTCGATCTACTTTTGTAAGTTCTCAAATCAAAGGAAACGAACTTGATATGTACGTGAGATTCTTACAAGAGTTCATGGATTGCTTTGGATGGACCTACGCAAAAATGCCTGGTCTAGACCTAGAGATTTCGGTACATAAGTTGAACATAACAAGTGATGCTAAACCCGTAAAGCAAGACCAGCGGAGGACAAAGCCAGAAATCATGGATAAAATAGAAAAAGAAGTTCAGAAGCTCAGAGATGTAGGTTTCATCCGTGAAGAACAGCACCCAGACTGGTTGGCTAATATAGTACCAGTCACCAAAAAGAATGGACAGATTAGAGTCTGCATTGATTTCAGGGACTTGAATAAAGCCTGCCCTAAAGATGACTTCCCATTGCCTATACCAGAAATCATGATTGACAATACTTTTGGGTACGAAAGGATGTCATTCATGGACGGATTCTCGGGGTATAATCAAATCAAAATGTTCAAGGAAGACGAAAAACATACTTCATTCAGGACTCCCTTTGGCATATACTGCTATACCGTTATGCCTTTCGGCCTCAAAAATGCTGGGGCTACATACCAAAGAGCAATGATGAAAATCTTCAAGGACCTACAGCATAAATCTGTTGAATGTTACGTCGATGACTTGGCAGTTAAGAGCACAGAAATCAGATCATTTAGATGATTTCCGCACAGTTTTTGAAAAGTTGCGGAAGTTCAGACTTCGGATGAACCCTTTAAAATGTTTCTTCGGAGTTTCTTCCGGAAAGTTTCTAGGGTTTGTGGTTCGAAAAGGCGGTATTGAAATAGATCCAATTAAAATCAAAGCCATTTTGGAAATGCCTTCTCCAAGAACTCTAAAAGAGTTAAAGGGATTGCAAGAAAGACTCGCCTATATTCATTGGTTTATTTCAAATTTATCTGGAAAATGCAGACCCTTTTCCAAACTGATGAAGAAAGGCGTAAATTTTGTCTGGGACAAATCTTGCGAAAATGCTTTCCAAGACATCAAGCGATATCTCACTAATCCACTGGTTCTTTCAGCTCCAATGCCGGGCAAACCCTTCATTCTATATACTCAAGCTCTCGATCACTCCCTGGGGGCAGTATTAGCTCAAAAGAACGATGAAGGAAAAGAGGTGGCTCTTTACTACCTGTCAAGAATGTTGGTTGGTGCTGAACATACTATCATCCAGTAGAAAAGGAATGTCTTGCACTGATGTTTGCAATTCAAAAGCTATGTCATTACATCCTCTCCAATGTAGTGTACCTAGTTTCTAACATCAATCCATTAAAAGTATTGGTAACAAAAGCCGGGGCCCTAAGCGAACGCTTGGCCAAATGGTCGATTCTTCTCTCTCAATATGATATCAGATATACCCCTGCAAAAGCTATAAAAGGGCAAGCTCTTGCTGACTTTCTGGCGGAACATCCGCTCCAAGAAGATTCTGAATTCATAGATAACCTCCTTGATGAACCAGTCTTTTTCGTGGAGTAACGGCGGAAATCCACTATTGACCCAGACCAGCATTGGATCATGCATTTTGATGGACCTTCCAGAACTAATGAATCGGGAGAACCGGTTTCAGGAGTTGGAATTATTTTCTGTAGCTTGAAAAAATTCTACATCACTCACTCCTTCTCATTGATTAAGCCATGCTCAAACAATGTAGCGGAGTATACTGTATTGATCATGGGCCTTGAACTAGCCATAACATCAGGTATCAATATGCTTGGAGTCTATGGAGATTCACAACTCGTGATCAAACAAATGAATAGTGAGTATGAAGTGAAGAAACCTAATCTGGTTCCCTTCTTCAACAAAGCCTGTGAACTCAAGAAAAAATTCAATCTGATAGAGTTTCATCATGTTCTAAGACATCAGAATGTCAAGGCAGACACATTAGCAAGTTTGGCGGCTTTGATGTCGATCCCTGAAAATGATAAGATGGCATTAGAAGTGGTTGAAAGAAGACTTTTACCTCCGCTTGACACCCATAAAGCAGTGGCTGATAGTTTTACTGTGATTAATAATCGGATTTCATCTTTCCACAATTCATTCAGAGATTGGAGAAATCCTTTTATTGATTATATTCTTCATGGAGTATTACCAGAGGATACTAAAAACAGAACTAGTATTCAAAGACAAGCTCTAAAATTCCATTTTGATTTGCCTTCAAAAACTCTTTATTGTAAATCATATGATGGAATTCTTCTTCGTTGCTTATCACCAAAAGAGGCAAGCAAGTCCTCAAAGAAGTCCATTCTAGTCTGTGTGGCGGTTATCAGGTTGGACCAAAGCTTCATGATCAAATTCGAAGGCTAGGATACTATTGGCCTACTATGATATCTGATGCCATCAATTTTGCTAAAAGATGCAACGAATGCCAAATTCATGGTGATTACATTCATTAACCTCTTGAGTATCTACACCTTACGTCCACCTCTTGGCCATTTGAATCTTAGGGAATGGATATAGTTTGGAAGATCAACCCACCCTCAGAACGTGGCCATCAGTTCATCTTGGCTGCAATTGATTACTTCTCCAAATGGGCAAAAGCAATACCTCTTGCAGAAGTCAAGACAGATACGGTCCTCCATTTCTTGAGGACTCACATCATTTATCGTTTCGGGGTGCCCAGACGTTTATATCATGACCACGGTCCCCAATTCAATAATGATAAATTTTACAGATTCTGTGACAAGTATGGAATCCAATGTTGTCCGTTTACGGCATATAATCCTTCAGCTAATGGACTTGCTGAGGCTTTTAACAAGACTATTTGCAAAATTTTGAAGAAAATAGTATCCGACAACAAAAAATGTTGGAGTACCAAGCTTCCTGCGGCATTATGGGCTTATAGAACTACAGTTCGCGGCCCAACGAGATCAATACCATATTCCTTGGTTTATGGGCGTGAAGCTGTAATACCCTTGGAAATACAACTTCCTTCTCTTCGGGTAGCTGTGATAAACAAATATACTGAAAAGAAGGATGCTGGACTTCGACTCCAAGAGCTAGAGAGCTTTGATGAGAAAAGGCTTGCCGCTCGACAAAGCATTGAATTGTATCAAGCTCGTATGGCCAGATCCTTTAACAAAAAGGTCAAATACAAAACCTACAAGAAAGGAGACTTAGTCCTTGCAGCTAAGAGGCCTATGTTCTCCACACTTGTCAAAAGGTAAATTTGAACCTACATGGGAAGGGCCATTTATCATTGACAAAGTTTACTCCAACGGCGCCTATGCACTTTTCACACTTGAAGGGGATAGATGCATGATGCCTATCAATGGAAAACTTCTCAAGAATTACTATACTTGAATGTCATTGGTACACCCAAACCATGTACAATGTACCTAAACCATGTACAGTGTACATTCTCACTCCTAACCAAAATCAAAATCCTCTGGTTTTGACCCTCACAACCTATGACTCCTAACCAAAATCAAAACCCTCTAGTTTCGAGCCTCACAACCTATGACTCGTAACTAAAATCCCTCAGATTTGTATAAAATGACTGTAAGGATCAAGTCCTTCGACCCCTCTAGATAAACCTTTGTTACTTGGATAATGTCCTTACAAGACCCCCTGTAACATCCTGTTATACAGATTAAGTCTTTTTGCAGATCCTATATAGCAAAACTCAGCTATGTGGAATAAGTTTTTTTGCAGACCCTATATAGCTAATCCTTAGTTGTATAGAGCAAGTCTTTTTGTAGACCCTATATGACTACCTTCGGTTATATAGAACAAGTCTTTTTGCAGACCCTGCATAACCAAAATCTAAATAAAAACCAAAACCAAATCTTTGTCCTAACGAATAAGTCAAGGATCCCGGGGAAAGCCTCATACATGGGCACCGGATAACATCCACTTTGTTTGACCCCTTTTGAGACCAAAAGGATCAAGTCATGGACCCTGGAGAAAGCCTTACACATGGGCACCGAATAACTTCCACCTATATGACTCCCTTATTTTTGGTTTGTGGATCCAAAAGATCGCAAATCACACCTTCATACAAATTTGAAAAAACTAAACCAAACAAACCATCCATACAAACCACCTCAAACATCTACACGAAATCAAACCAAACACCTATACTAATGACAAAATAGAAAGCAAAAAGCTTTTCCATTGATATCCATTTAAAGTTCGAATACAAGCAGTGAAGTCAATGTACACATAGCCCTCAGGACTAATAAAAAAAAAAGAGAGAGAAACCATCAAAGGGGAGTTGCAATAGAGAATCTCAGTCCAGGAACTTCTCCAGTTGTCCCTTTGCATTCAGTACTTCTGCCATGAGGATACGCCCTTTGTAGCTTGCATAAGCTGGAATACCAGTATTAATGTCAATCTCATCCATCTTAATATTCAATTCAACCTCCAAGGTGTAACACCCCGACCCAGCTTGACCTCATTTAGCGGCTAATTTATCTTGTTTTCGTTGCTAATCGTGTTTTGTTTGTATTTTTATTTTCGTTGCGGGTCATGGATAGGTAGTTGGGTTGAGTTTGACCTGGATTAAGTAGACCAAGCCCTTTTTCGTAATTTTAGCTTTTCTAAGACATGGTCATTTTTGCATCATCTTGATGTCAACACGTGTCTTTCGTCGAGCTCGTTAACTTTCGTAACTACGTCGTTTGCAACCGATGTCGTGTGATTCCTTTGGACCAGGATTTGACTCAAACTGAAAATAGAATTCTAACTTGGATTTCATTGTAATTTGGACTTCCCCATTAGCTTATAAACTTCATCCATCGACAAAAAAACTCACGTTCTCTCTCCTTTTTCTCACTGTGCACGTGGAGTTTCTCTCCCTCTCTTGAATTCTCTCCTCCATCGACCACCTCCATCGATCAAGCTCAATTGAGGAAGTTTGGTTCCTTGCATGTGAGGTGAGTTGGAAATCCTCCCATCTCTCTAATCTCCTTTTTCTATTTCTTCTCCTTCTTGTTTCCCCATTGCATGGTGTGTCTGTGCTTTGAAATTCTTTCCATTTCTCATGCATGCATGTTGTTTGATTGGTGTTAGGTTGTGCTTGGTGTGACACTCCGATCCCCTTTGAGCCGGATTAGTGGCTCATTAGTGTGTGTTTTGTTTTGTTTATTTCTTTCGGATTTTGTTTTGGGCCTTGGATAGGTAGTTGAGTAACCTTTGACCTGAGATAGGTAGTTCTAAGCCCTTTTTCGTAATTTTGCTCTTGCTTTGCTTGCATCATAATTGCATCATCTTGGTGTCAGCACGTGTATTTTGTTGAGCCCATTATATTCCGTAACTGTCTCAGAACTATTTGGAGTCAATTGGGGAAGATGGACCTTCGTGTGACTTAAACTGTAAATAGTCTAAACTCCATGGATCTTGTTTTAAACTTCAAAACCTATATAAGTGAGTCAGCTCCAGATGTCTCTCATCTCTGCCCATCTGTCTTCAACGTGCATGCAAGAATCCCAGGGAAGCTCCACGTTTTCTCGTTCTCTCTCTTCTCTTCACTTCTCTTGCTCGATTGATGTTGGATTCTCATTTTTGATTTGGGTTTCTTCATTCTCTCTTCTCTCTGTCTTTGTTTTGAGGTAAGTGGGTTCTTTCCCAACTCTTTCTTCTTCTTCTCCAATTTCACCTCTCATTCTCTGATTTCTGTGTCTTCATCTCATGCATGGTGTATCTCTTTGATTTGCTTTGATTTTAGTTGCTTGGAGCATGAGTCAGTGGATTTGGTAGAGATTTGAGGCAAGTATAAGTACAGGCTTGATAACACATATGGGTGCTTTGGTTGATGGCTTTGATTTCTTCTTATTCCTTGTCTAGCATGTTTTACAGCCACATTTTGTGAATTTGGAACCTCTGTAACTCATTTTGTTCAGCTTCTGTACCGAATTTCAGTTTCTGTAACTATCCCGAATTCGTGTTCTGTATTGTACGGCTAAGCCGTAACTTTCTACGGCTCACATTCCAGAGCCTCGAAATTTCACTTTTGTTCTACGGCTAGGCTACGGCTAAGCCGTAATTTGTCCTACGGCTGAGCCGTAAGCTAGCCGTGACCCAAACCGTAACTCAGCCGTGAATTAAATCTCTGATCAGTCGAAACCTTTCCAACACATGACTCCTACGGTGTGGCTACGGCTAAGCCGTGAAATGCTACGGCCAAGCCGTGGATTGGTCTATGGCTAAGCCGTATACTGACTGTAGCTCAGCCGAAAAAGGCATTAGATCAGAGATGGAAGGAGACCAGTTTAGCTGTGTTTTTAATGGAACCAAGGTTAAGCTGTAGGGCATATTGCGACGAGTGCGTAAGATGTCTTCGGCTCAACCATAGGTCCCTCATGGCTAAACCGTTAGGTATGGCAATTCTGAATTATAACTTAGGATAATGATGAGACTTGTAGGGCTCAAATACAGGTTAACCACCCATGTAAACCGGACCAATGGATTCGTTGGATCGCATGAAGAGTCTGTTAGGCTGTGACTTATTCATGTGAGTGTTGATCACTGTTAAGCACCTCCCCATGGGTGTTGATTTAAGGGACTTCGATGCACTTGAGGGTTATATTGCAACACTAGGATGGCAACGGTGTATCGAATAACTTAAAACTACATCAACATGCACGGTTAGTGACAGTGATGCAACTAGATTAGACTTGACTTGTAATGAACCTTGATTCCGTATTAATCTGAGATGCATTTCATATTGTTTATAACTTTGCCCTCTGTTCTGTTAATCTAGGTTTATGCATGCCGCAGTCATTTTGCATTCGTCCTGTATGTCTGTTTATTCTTCGATCTGCACTATACTTTAATCTATGCTGTGATGGACTTAATCTATGCTCTGTCTCTGGCTTTGTATATCTCTGATTTTTGGGTATTCCCGGGTGGCTCTGCCCAGAGGTTAATACGTGAGGATAAGATCCGGTCTTTGTCATCGGTGAGTCCAAAGCGGATAATCTCCCTTTCTTTGGATTTGATTTGATTGGTGTTAGTCTGGCTCTACTCAGCCTCAGCCCTAGGATGCCCGACGGGGTTACCTCTGGCTTAGATCTCTGTATCTCTGTATAACTGCAGTGTTGCTTTGTCTTGGGACCCCGGAACCCAGGAAACCGAGACCCACTTGTACCTTTGGCCTGGACTGTGGTGTTCTCATCTGCTCTGCTCTACTCTCTATTGAGAGAACATGGTTAACGTAGTAGCCAACTAGTTCAGTATTCTATGTTTTGATTCACATATCATGTGGTAATTCTATGCACGATTTGCTTAGCATACTAAGATGAAACTCTGTATTTAATCTTCTGTCATTACTTTATTCACTTTGATACTATGCGTGTTTCATCCTTGTCACTTATATTTGCTGGATCGTTGTATTCATTTGTGTTGTCTGTGGTGTTGCAGGCACAGATACCTTGCCCAGCTCCCCGGCGGTCGAGGAGGCTGCAGGGGCGAGTGTAGAGGCACCCTCAGGTTTGGCAGAGTGGGCTTGATCATCTCTGCCGAGTGCGTTCATGCATGCTTTCCAGTGGCTTTTCGTTTTGGGATTTTGAGATATTGTATTTGGACCTTGGACTTTGGACTTGTCATCTGTATATTTGTACATACGTATTTTGGTGTGTATTCGGTTTTATATCAGTGTATTTGTCTTTGTCTTTTCCGTTCCGCATTTGTTTTAGCTTCCGCTATTTATTTTCCTTTGTTGCTTGCTATGATATGTACAGCTTCCGCGTACGCTTAGTTCGCACGTGTTAGATCCCTTGTGGGCGTGCATTTGGACTGGGTTTGGGTGCACGTGCACGGGAGTACGTGTGTCACCGGTTTAGCTTTTCGCTAACCCCCGAATTCTGGGCTCGGGTCGTGACATACGTACTGTATGGTATCAGAGCATGCTAGTATAAGCATGTAGGCATCTAAGATCGTGGTGAGATAACGCTATCAACTATTTGACTCGAAGTCTCATATGTTGATCTGGGATTTGACTAACTCAGGGCATTTTATATTTGTGGGTTGTGTTTCTTTTCCTTTTGCAGGATGGCCTCAGGATCAGGATCTCGGGATGAGAATCAACAGGACTATAACGGTGATAGTGGATCAGTACCCCCACATATCAGTAGTGAAGAGCGAATGATGATGATGATGCAGTCTATGCAGTCCTTACAGGCACAAATGGCATCCATGGTAGATAGGCAAAGTCAGGCTGCTGCGGTAGCATCACCTCGTATAGATCAGCAGGTGATTTTCCAGCCTAAGGAATCAGATCCTAATGCTCTTTTTGACAAGTTCCGTAAACGAGGGGCGACCGAGTTTCATGGGATAGAGGATGCATTACAGGCTGAGCAATGGTTGGAGCAGACTGAAGAGCTATTTGATACGATTGTGTGCAGTAACAAGCAGAAAGTAGTGCTCACAGCCTCTATGCTTCGGAGTGTAGCCAAGACATGGTGGAGGAGTGTTAAGAGCTCATTCCGGACTATGCCCAGTGCCACAGTTTGGGAGACCTTCAAGCAGCAATTTCGTCGGAAGTTCATGCCTCTCCATATTCAGCGAGCCAAGGAAGTGGAATTCTTCAACCTTCAGCAGAGACAGATGTCAGTTGCAGATTATGTACACAAGTTTACAGAGTTGTCCCACTTCGCAGAGGATATGGTGAACACGGAGCATAAGAAGGTGACTCGCTTCGTCAACGGCCTGAATCCGAGACACAAACGCCACGTAGTTGCTTGCATGTGGCCGGCTACTTTGGATGATGCTATTGACAGGGCCTACGATGCAGAGGCCATCTTTGAGGAGAAGCGAACAGAGGCTAAGAGGGCAGCAGGTTCCAGTGGTAGAAGTCAGTTCCAGAAGAAGTTCAAGGGTAAGCAGGGCAGTTCGAGCAGTTCTCAGGTAGTTTGTAGCCACTGTGGGAAGGATCACCCAACAGACAGATGTTGGAGGAAGAGTGGGGCTTGTTTTGGTTGTGGCTCCACGGATCACAGGCGGGCCCAATGCCCGAAGTTTCAGTCCTCTCCACAGACGAGACATGCAGGATCCACAGCGCAGGGCAGATCCCAGCCAGCTCGCCCAGGCCAGAAGCAGAACCGCCAGACAGCCCGAGCCTATGCTGCTACGCATGAGGGCGCGGAGGAAGCCACGGTCGTGGAAGGTAAAATTTTAATTTCTGATGCAGAAGCTTTAGCTTTATTTGACTCCGGGTCTACGCGTTCGTACGTAGCACCCCATTTTGCTGTGCAGCTTCGACAGCGACCTACACCACTTCCCTACTTGTTGTTAGTATCCACTCTGGTTGGTAAACGGGTGGAGTGCAGTGTCTTCTACCCTCAGTGCGCTGTGCGGATAGCTGGTCATCAGCTCCCAGTAGACCTCGTGTTGCTCACGACACTGGATTTCGATGTGATTCTTGGTATGGACTGGCTTGCGAGATATCATGCATGTATTAATTGCTACAGCAAGGCTATCTACTTTGATTTGGGCAGCGGATTTCGATTCGAGGGCAGCCAGACGAAGTGCCCAAGGCGTGTGATATCTGCTTGTAAGGCAGACAGGATGCTCCGTAGGGGATGTGAGGGATTTCTTGCGTTCATTTCAGAGAAGAAGGATCAGCGACAGCTTAGTGAGATCTCAGTAGTCAGCGAGTTTCCGGAGGTTTTTCCAGAGGATGTGCCAGAGTTGCCTCCAGTCCGAGAGGTAGAGTTCTCGATTGACGTGATACCAGGTACAGCACCCATCAGTAGAGCTCCATATCGTATGGCACCTGCAGAGTTGTTGGAATTGAAGAAACAGTTGCAGGATTTGTTGGATAAAGGGTTTATACGCCCAAGTGTTTCACCTTGGGGAGCACCTGTGTTGTTTGTTAAGAAGAAGGATGGCAGTTTCCGGATGTGCATTGACTACAGGCAATTGAACAAAGTGACTATCAAGAACAAATATCCCTTGCCTAGGATCGATGAGTTGTTCGATCAGCTTCAGGGCGCAGCTTACTTCTCTAAGATTGACTTGAGGTCAGGATATCACCAGCTCAGGGTGAAGGATGAGGATGTTCCTAAGACAGCTTTCAGGACTCGGTATGGACACTACGAGTTCCTGGTCATGCCATTTGGTTTGACAAACGCACCCGCAGCTTTTATGGCGTTGATGAATAGGGTGTTTACTTCATTCTTGGACCAGTTTGTTGTGGTTTTCATAGATGACATATTGGTCTATTCGAAGACTGCTGAGGAACATACAGACCATCTGAGGAAAGCATTGCAGCTGCTTAGAGATCACAAGTTGTATGCCAAGTTGTCAAAGTGTGATTTCTGGTTAGAGCAAGTTGCATTTCTGGGTCATAAGATTTCTAGAGATGGATTGATGGTGGATCCGGCTAAGATTGAGGCAGTAGTCCATTGGCCCCGTCCTAGATCAGTGACAGAGATTCGGAGTTTTCTGGGATTAGCGGGATATTACCGCAGGTTCGTGCAGGATTTCTCGAAGATTTCAGCCCCGCTGACTCAGTTGACTCGGAAGAAGGTCCCGTATGAGTGGACAGAGAAGTGTGAGCGCAGTTTCCAGATGTTGAAAGAAAAGCTCACTACGGCGCCAGTGTTGACTCTCCCGGATGGTAGTGAGGGATTCGTGATTTACTCCGATGCTTCTCGAGTTGGACTAGGCTGTGTACTGATGCAGAATCAGAAAGTGATTGCTTATGGATCCAGACAGTTGAAAGAGCATGAGAAGAACTATGCCACACATGACTTAGAGCTAGCAGCCATTGTATTTGCACTGAAGTTGTGGCGGCACTACCTGTACGGTGTGAAGTTCGAGGTTCATTCCGATCATCACAGTCTGCAGTACCTATTTGATCAACATGACTTGAATATGAGGCAGCGAAGGTGGTTGGAGTTCATCAAGGATTACGACTTTCCGATTAAGTACCACCCAGGCAAAGGAAATGTAGTTGCAGATGCACTTAGCAGGAGGACAGACAGTCTTCAGGTGTTGGCAGGATTCTATATGCTTGTGCATGACCAGCCTGTAGAGGTTCAGATGGTAGGTGGACTAGTGACATTAGCTACTACCGTCGTGTTTCAGCCTGAGGTGATTCAGCAGATCAAGGATCGCCAGTTTGAGGACCCCCTTCTGGTGAAGTTCAGAGATCGGATTGCAGATCGACCGGATTTCAGCTTGGTAGATGGAGTTTTGTACTTCAGGAATCGATTGTGTGTTCCCGCCGTGGATGAACTGAAAGATAAGTTGATGACAGATGCGCACGATGCCCGATATGCGATGCACCCAGGGAGTACGAAGATGTACCGGAACTTGAAAGATAGATTTTGGTGGAACAATATGAAGCGGGAGATCGCAGGGTTCGTAGCTCGATGTTTGACCTGTCAGAAGGTAAAAGCTGATCATCAGCGACCTCCAGGATCATTGCATCCATTGCACACTCCGCAGTGGAAGTGGGAGCACATTACTATGGATTTCGTCTCTGGTTTTCCGCCGACCAGTAGAAAGAACAATGCGATCTGGGTAATAGTGGACAGATTGACCAAGTCAGCCCATTTCCTTCCGTTCAAGAAAGGGATGACGTTCACGGAGATGGCCAGGAAGTTTGTTGACGAGATAGTCAGATTGCATGGCACCCCAGTATCGATTGTGTCGGATCGAGACAGTCGTTTTGTATCTTCATTCTGGAAAGCATTTCAGGAAGCTATGGGCACGAAGCTGAGTTTTAGTATGGCATACCACCCTCAGACCGATGGACAGTCGGAGCGTACCATTCAGACGTTGGAGGATATGCTCAGAGCTAGTGTGTTGAACTTTGAGAAGGAATGAGATATGCATTTGGCCTTGTGTGAGTTTGCTTACAACAACAGCTTTCATGAGAGCATTGGTATGGCACCTTATGAGGCTCTATACGGACGCAAGTGCAGGACCCCAGTGTGCTGGGAAGAAGTTGGAACTAGGAGTTTCCATGGTCCGACGATCATAGCTGAGACGACAGAGAAAGTGCAGAAAGTGATAGAGAATCTGAAGATTGCTCGGTCCAGGCAGAAGAGTTATGCTGATACTCGGAGGAGACCTTTGGCATTCCAAGTCGGAGATTGGGTGTTCTTTAAAGTTTCCCCGATGAAGGGCACAGTGAGGTTTGGTCAGAAGGGCAAGTTAGCTCCGAGATATGTAGGACCGTTCGAAGTCAAGAGCCGAGTTGGAGATTTAGCCTATCGGTTGACACTTCCAGTCGAGTTCTCCGGTGTTCACGATGTGTTCCATGTGTCGATGCTCCGTAAGTATGTGCCAGATCCGAGCCATGTGATTCGCTACGATGACATCCAGATTCAACCTAATGCAACTCACGTTGAGCGTCCGCTTCGCATCGTTGGGACACGAGAGCAGATTCTTCGTACCAGGACTATCAGATGGGTTAAAGTGTTGTGGGAACATCATGGTCCAGATGAGGCTACTTGGGAGCTAGAGGAGCAGCTAGCGCGCCAGTACCCACATCTCTTTGCGCAGGTAGGTAGTCATTCCGAGGACGGAATGATTCCTAGTGGGGGAGGATGTAACACTCCGATCCCCTTTGAGCCGGATTAGTGGCTCATTAGTGTGTGTTTTGTTTTGTTTATTTCTTTCGGATTTTGTTTTGGGCCTTGGATAGGTAGTTGAGTAACCTTTGACCTGAGATAGGTAGTTCTAAGCCCTTTTTCGTAATTTTGCTTTTGCTTTGCTTGCATCATAATTGCATCATCTTGGTGTCAGCACGTGTATTTTGTTGAGCCCGTTATATTCCGTAACTGTCTCAGAACTATTTGGAGTCAATTGGGGAAGATGGACCTTCGTGTGACTTAAACTGTAAATAGTCTAAACTCCATGGATCTTGTTTTAAACTTCAAAACCTATATAAGTGAGTCAGCTCCAGATGTCTCTCATCTCTGCCCATCTGTCTTCAACGTGCATGCAAGAATCCCAGGGAAGCTCCACGTTTTCTCGTTCTCTCTCTTCTCTTCACTTCTCTTGCTCGATTGATGTTGGATTCTCATTTTTGATTTGGGTTTCTTCATTCTCTCTTCTCTCTGTCTTTGTTTTGAGGTAAGTGGGTTCTTTCCCAACTCTTTCTTCTTCTTCTCCAATTTCACCTCTCATTCTCTGATTTCTGTGTCTTCATCTCATGCATGGTGTATCTCTTTGATTTGCTTTGATTTTAGTTGCTTGGAGCTTGAGTCAGTGGATTTGGTAGAGATTTGAGGCAAGTATAAGTACAGGCTTGATAACACATATGGGTGCTTTGGTTGATGGCTTTGATTTCTTCTTATTCCTTGTCTAGCATGTTTTACAGCCACATTTTGTGAATTTGGAACCTCTGTAACTCATTTTGTTCAGCTTCTGTACCGAATTTCAGTTTCTGTAACTATCCCGAATTCGTGTTCTGTATTGTACGGCTAAGCCGTAACTTTCTACGGCTCACATTCCAGAGCCTCGAAATTTCACTTTTGTTCTACGGCTAGGCTACGGCTAAGCCGTAATTTGTCCTACGGCTGAGCCGTAAGCTAGCCGTGACCCAAACCGTAACTCAGCCGTGAATTAAATCTCTGATCAGTCGAAACCTTTCCAACACATGACTCCTACGGTGTGGCTACGGCTAAGCCGTGAAATGCTACGGCCAAGCCGTGGATTGGTCTATGGCTAAGCCGTATACTGACTGTAGCTCAGCCGAAAAAGGCATTAGATCAGAGATGGAAGGAGACCAGTTTAGCTGTGTTTTTAATGGAACCAAGGTTAAGCTGTAGGGCATATTGCGACGAGTGCGTAAGATGTCTTCGGCTCAACCATAGGTCCCTCATGGCTAAACCGTTAGGTATGGCAATTCTGAATTATAACTTAGGATAATGATGAGACTTGTAGGGCTCAAATACAGGTTAACCACCCATGTAAACCGGACCAATGGATTCGTTGGATCGCATGAAGAGTCTGTTAGGCTGTGACTTATTCATGTGAGTGTTGATCACTGTTAAGCACCTCCCCATGGGTGTTGATTTAAGGGACTTCGATGCACTTGAGGGTTATATTGCAACACTAGGATGGCAACGGTGTATCGAATAACTTAAAACTACATCAACATGCACGGTTAGTGACAGTGATGCAACTAGATTAGACTTGACTTGTAATGAACCTTGATTCCGTATTAATCTGAGATGCATTTCATATTGTTTATAACTTTGCCCTCTGTTCTGTTAATCTAGGTTTATGCATGCCGCAGTCATTTTGCATTCGTCCTGTATGTCTGTTTATTCTTCGATCTGCACTATACTTTGATCTATGCTGTGATGGACTTAATCTATGCTCTGTCTCTGGCTTTGTATATCTCTGATTTTTGGGTATTCCCGGGTGGCTCTGCCCAGAGGTTAATACGTGAGGATAAGATCCGGTCTTTGTCATCGGTGAGTCCAAAGCGGATAATCTCCCTTTCTTTGGATTTGATTTGATTGGTGTTAGTCTGGCTCTACTCAGCCTCAGCCCTAGGATGCCCGACGGGGTTACCTCTGGCTTAGATCTCTGTATCTCTGTATAACTGCAGTGTTGCTTTGTCTTGGGACCCCGGAACCCAGGAAACCGAGACCCACTTGTACCTTTGGCCTGGACTGTGGTGTTCTCATCTGCTCTGCTCTACTCTCTATTGAGAGAACATGGTTAACGTAGTAGCCAACTAGTTCAGTATTCTATGTTTTGATTCACATATCATGTGGTAATTCTATGCACGATTTGCTTAGCATACTAAGATGAAACTCTGTATTTAATCTTCTGTCATTACTTTATTCACTTTGATACTATGCGTGTTTCATCCTTGTCACTTATATTTGCTGGATCGTTGTATTCATTTGTGTTGTCTGTGGTGTTGCAGGCACAGATACCTTGCCCAGCTCCCCGGCGGTCGAGGAGGCTGCAGGGGCGAGTGTAGAGGCACCCTCAGGTTTGGCAGAGTGGGCTTGATCATCTCTGCCGAGTGCGTTCATGCATGCTTTCCAGTGGCTTTTCGTTTTGGGATTTTGAGATATTGTATTTGGACCTTGGACTTTGGACTTGTCATCTGTATATTTGTACATACGTATTTTGGTGTGTATTCGGTTTTATATCAGTGTATTTGTCTTTGTCTTTTCCGTTCCGCATTTGTTTTAGCTTCCGCTATTTATTTTCCTTTGTTGCTTGCTATGATATGTACAGCTTCCGCGTACGCTTAGTTCGCACGTGTTAGATCCCTTGTGGGCGTGCATCTGGACTGGGTTTGGGTGCACGTGCACGGGAGTACGTGTGTCACCGGTTTAGCTTTTCGCTAACCCCCGAATTCTGGGCTCGGGTCGTGACATTTGGGCCCAAGGACAACAAGTTGTGTAATTGAATTCAAATTGAGGCAAGTATAACCATAACCTGTAAAAACCCATGTTGGTATGCATTTGATTTTGGTTAGTTCACAAGAATTTGTATGGAAAAATGTGTTTACAGCCCATTTGGTTAGTACTCTATCTATTTCCATTGGATAATTGCAATTCTGATGATTTCCCAGGCTTTCTGTACGTGCTTCAGAACATTGACTTCGTGCAGGTACGGCTAAGCCGTATGGCACTTACGGCTTAAAGTCCAGAGAGGATAAAAATCCAGTTTTCCTCTACGGCTAGGGCACGGCTAAGCCGTGTATTACCCTACGGCTAAGCCGAACCTCAGCCGTAGATCAATACAGGGTGCCTTTTTCTGGATTTAACTGAGAGCACTCAAATTGACAGACCTTCTACGGCCCAGCCACGGCTAAACCGTAGAACACACACGGCTAAGCCGTACGTTCACTTACGGCTACGCTGTATCCACACTAGAATAAGAAAGGACAAGGATAGGTGTAAGGGAGAGACCGATATGGCCTTCATAATAGAATGTAGAGCACCTAGACCTGCCCAACAGAATGTGTTTCACTTTGTGGTTCTTTACCTTGAGTATGCATGTGTAATATGTTCACTCACAGATATGCACGTATGATATGTTGTCACGATCTACTCAGGGTTTTCATGATTGACTCTGTAGGGTTAGGCACTACTTAGCCTCAGCCTTAGGATCTCGACGGGGTGAATTTGGTATAGTTTATATGGCCTTGCTGCAGTAAGGATACGTCTTGGGGAACTGGACCCCAGGAAACCGAGACCCATTGTACCCTGGCCCGGACAATGGTGTTCTTTGCACGATATAAGATCCCTCTTTTGGGAGCATATGGCAATGTAGTAGCCACTAGTTTTGTCCACAGCATGTGTCCATTGATTCGCATAGCATATTTCCTTCTTGCATGACAGCCTAGTATACGAAATTGCCTTATCTAAATTACATGATGTTCTTTATTCTATTAGACACGATGTGTGTTAACTTGCTATGGTTTATACTTTGCTGAATCGTCGTATTCATAGTTGTTTTTTTTGGTGTTGCAGGCCCATATACCCCTGCCGAACCCTCGCCGGTCGGCTAGACTCCAGATGAGACCCCCGAGGCCCCATCAGGCCTAGAGGAGTGGATGTGATCACTCCACGGGAGAGCGTCCTTGGCATGCATAGCATTGGAGTCTTGTTTCGTGTGTTGAGGATCCTTATACTTGTATCTGTCACAATATGTTATGATTGTATATATTATTTTGTTCACATTTTGTAAGACCTTCGTATGTAATTACGCCAGTTCTTTCTTCGTTTTCTCTTCTTGCACTGTTAGTTTAATGTTTCTGATATTTACAGCTTCCGCGTACATGTTTGGCACGTGTGAATGTTCCCTTGTGCGTGTGCATTTAGACTCGGTCTACGTGTACCTGCACGGGAGTACGTGTGTCATTAGGTTTGGCTTTTGCTAACCCCCGAACCCTGGGCTCGGGTTGTGACACAAGGACTGAACAAAGTCATTCAGGGCTGTACGTTTCGCTTCTGTATGCGTGAAAAGATCATCTTGGTGACTAATTTTCTCTGAAACAGACTTCTGCAACTTTTCAATGGTATTCTCTATGGAAGATAACTGTTGTTGCAATACGACAGTCTACTGTTGAATATGTGCACGGTGGTCTGCATGCACAGTCAATTCCTGTGTCAGCTTGGCCTCTTCCGTATTTATTACCTGTTTCTCCTCCTCACCACTTTTAATCTCCACAGCCAGTTGAATTTTGTGCCTTAAGACCTCATCTTAGAAAGCTTTGGCATGATCAACACTTTTATCCCAAGAGTCTTTTTCTTCGAGTTTGTTAAAGAGAAGGATAAGGGCATCGCGAAGACCACTCAAGTCGGTACTAGAAAATATCAACATATCAGCTAAAGCCTTGGTGCCTTGAATCTTCTCCGAAGAAAGCTCTCCTTAAAAAACAGTAGCCAAAATGCTGCGAATGGTTATCTTTGTGGCAAAATTAATAGCGGATTGAGGCTTTGGGGCGTCCTCGAAGAAGCTGAGTTCTTTAGGGATAGAAAGGTTTGATTCTTGCTCTTGCCAATTTGACCGAATTTGAGAACTTGAGTGATTATCCCTTTCTCTCTTGACATCTACTCTGCCCTCAGGAATCGCCAATGCTTCTTCACGAACAGATGGCGAATCATGTGACCTTTGTGAAGACAAAGTAGTTGAAGGATCCCTAATGGCATGAGGTGTGACTGTCACATGCAGTAAGGCTTTTCGGGGCCCTCCACCTTCAGCAGCAGAAGCCTCATCTGATATCTTCTGAACAACAGGTCTTCAATAATTTTTAAAGGCGATGACTGATCCGCCCTAAAGTGGACTCTCGGAGGTGTCACGGCCTTGGGAGGTGTAAAACTGCCAGTAACTGGAGGCACACTACTAGTGACAGGTGTTACAGGTGTATCCTCTACTGGGAGACTTGCATCTTCTAAAACCAATGCCTGTTGAATAGAAGAGCCTGCTCTGATCACAATAGTATCCGCTACAAGGGCTTTTGTGACTGGAACCATGACATTGTCCGCTTCTTTTTTTGCATCGCTTATAGGTTCAATATGTTGTTCCATTTGAACATCCTCAGCCTCATCAGCCCTTGGATCATTACTAATGGGCAAGGTAGTACCGGCTGGCGACAATCCCGCACCATCATTCATACTTTGGGTTAGCGAACCCGATGATAAACTTTCTGCAAAGCGTTGTAGATCACTCCCCAGAGGGCTGCCTGGTGATGTCTCTAAGTATCCACTATGAAGTGAGATATCATCCAGGTCAATCAAAGCTTCGGCATACTCCTTCTCCGCTTGCTCCTCGATAGGGGATCCAAAAGATCTCCTAGGAACGGTAGGAAGTGTCTTAGCAAGTATATCAGAAACACCTTCTTCTGCCCGACCACTTGATAAAGGGGAATAAGCTAAATCAGAGCACGAATGTTGAAATGCTAACCAGGCTAATGTGGTTTTACCTTCAGTGACAACTGGAGTTTCTTCGATATCCCTTGAGACTCTAGCCGCAGATTCCTCGACAATCTCAGAGGGAAACTTCTGTTGTTCAGCCTGGAAAGCAGCCTCCGTAATAGCAGCAGTACCAACATCATCGATAGATTTCCTTGTAATGATGGATTCTGTCAGTACATCTACTGCCACTTCTCTCTTGGATTCAGGCATATGTGCTTGATCAAATATGTCATTTTCAAAATCAAACTCGATGTTAATATCACTATCAGTTTGCTCTTTGGTCATAGGAGTATTAAAGCTGCTTTCTCCTCCACTCCTTTCATCAGAGGCATAATCTTCATCAACTATGGCCACTTACCTCGCAGACTCTCCAACAATTGAGGGTTGAGCTAATAAAATCGCCAAAAGAAATATCAATGTTAAAACAAGAGATACAGAATCAATGAAGATATGATTATAAATAACTATATGTATGTTACCAAATTTTAGCCTCTGAGAACGACGTGCTGGAGGACTTTCAGCTTTTTTCTTCTTGGAAGGTGTCTCTTTGCTAGCTGAGGCTCGGGCTCGAGTTACTAATTTTGAGCGAGTGGCTCTGATTTTCTTATGCAAACCCAGATCCGTCGGAGGGTTCACAAGCATTATGATAGATGGCCTTGCCCTCATAGCCATTTCCGCATATTGGACCCTCTCTACTGGACTTTGATTGACATGTGTCTCTGTCAATACAGGAGCATCAGCAGCAGTTTTTAATTGCTGAGCAAAATCTTCCTTAGCAGTTGCATGCATAACAGACCGCTCTTCTTCAAACTGTCTAGTCTATTCTCCTACTGATACCTTGGTTCTGACAGAACGGGAAGCAGATCCAAAATCCAAAGCAGCCCTGCCCATCTCCCTGATTTCAGCAAGGCTAATGCTCTCCTGTAGATTTTCTTCTATGGCTCGTCGCATTCTCGTTGTAGGTACATTAGGCGAAGGCATGTAACTTTCATCTTCCTCACCTCTTAAACCACGGTGAGCTCGACAGATATCGAATCCGGCCATCAAACCAATTCGCCATTAGTCCCCATCATGTAGCCAACTTTCAAAATTCTTTGGGATGAAACGATCTTTTTCTCCTTTTTCTCCTTTTTCCTTCTTCTTAGAAGCAGGCAAAACACGACATTTAGCTCGAGGATTGCTTGTGTATGCCTGCACAATGGCAAGGGTACATTTAACAAACCACTGGGCGAAGCCACTTGTATATCCAGGATTCAGAAGATGAGGATATCCAAAACGGGCCTCAGTGTCAAACGCCTGGTAGAACTCCCAAGCATTACGGGCATCTTACAAGGAACCGATAGTGCCTCGAATCCGGCCGGTGCTCCCACGACAGCCTGATAAAAATCGAATTGTCTGCAGAATCTGGCAAGTATATAAGGTTGAATATTGATGTATGTATTTTTCCTATACACCAGGTCTGCAGGCCTTAAACTCAGAAGCCAGCTCTTTTCTTCATCTGACAGTCCAATATCCTGGCCACCCTCCCCAACCTTGTCGACTGATGGCTCCACAGCATTTCTCATCTGAGTTGGAACTTCAATTTTCGGTATAGCGTCGCGGGAAGCAACATAATTGTTAAAGTTGTACAAATGTTGGCGCAAATCAGTCATGGAATAGTTGTTAATTAGGTAACTACCACCAACCACACCCTCCATGAAAATGTTCCCTGGTACACCGCTGTGTGAATGAAGATCATTGCAATGGTAGGTGAACTAGGTATGCAGTAGATATTCGGCATAAACTCGGTTAAACGGCTTCCCTTCTCTAACGGTGAATCCTGAAAGCTTCAACTCTGTCAGTATATAAGATACAAAAGCGGGACCCAAAGCGAGGCTATGTCCAAAGGCCATTTTGAGGGCTGGATATATGCAGTCGGGCTAAGTTTTTTCCCAGAGCTCGGAAAGAGAACTTCGGACAACCATGCTGTCAAGAATGAAGCAAGCCAACATTTCCTTTTCAAATTTGGATACTTGGCAAAAATATAAGGCTGAAAGTCTGTATCTTCATGAAAGATAATTGTTGGACCCTTCTTGGGATCTTCGCTCGAGATTACCCTCTTCCACTTAAAGAACCCACCTCCATTAGCAAAGAAAGGATCAGTGATTTTCTTCACTTCACTCATCCATTGAATGACCTTGCCTCGACTTCGGCTAGTTGTCTGAATGGAATCCTTAAGCGCAAAAAGGAGGTAATATATAACCCGAAATTCATCATCCATAGTGGCTAATTCTTCATCAAGCAAAATGGTCTCATCATAGATCTCGCCGTTAGGTGCAAAACCAAAAATTTTCTTTATTTCCCATAGATCCCAACTCCATGTTTGGAGTAATGAAATAACTAGTCTCTGGGCAAAACAACTCCAGAATGGCCCTGCAGACATTCTTGTTCTCACATGGGACTCTTTGTGTGGTAGCATTTACGGCATCAAAAATCTCGATCGCTTTCAAATCCTCTGCATAATGCTGTTTGATTACAGTCACCCAGCCTGGCCAATCCCCGATGCAATTAAACCATCCACGAGATTGATGCCTATCACCGAGCCAAGCACTCTCGTCTCCTGAATGAATACCAAGCCCAATAGTCCTGATCTATGAAATCACAGTGTCTACTTCCAAATTCAGAGTGCACGGTTCGAGGGTCTCTATTTCAGACCTTGGGTGCTCTATGAAGTAGTATGGAGCTGGACGCATAAATTTCCCAGTCTTGAAATGGATGTGATGTCTTACCCATGAAAAAGGATCGTGCCTTGCCAAGATTGTTAGAGATAACAACATTATAGTTGGATGATGTTGAATAGATCGCACAGTGGTTAATTCACGCATGACCCCGCCGGATTTGTGTAATGGTACCACATATGGTCAGTAGGTTGCTTTGTAGTCTCCTTTGTGGCATCTCCAAATATATATCGTGGTTTTGGGAAAACCACCTTATCGTTATTCTCCCAATTGGTATTATTTGTCAAGTACCAATACGAGTACCAATTTCTCGTCGATAAAACTTTAGTTCTCTGGAGCCATAAATTGACATCAGATGCTTCATTTGGATCTTGTGGATCAGACTCTCTTGCGGTCTTATCTTTGGCACAACTTTTAGGTGCCCCAGCAGTTGCAGTTGCAGGTGCTTTATCCTTTCTATCTACAAAGCAAATCAAAAGAAGGAAAAGATGGGTATCAATAACAATGATATGGAAGTTCCCATAAAAAAAAATTTTCGGCAGCATCTCCCTTTGGTATAAGGCTAAAAGGAGAATGCAATACTCAATTCTGAGACCAAGAATTGGCATCAAAGGCACACTTAAGTCTCAGAACCGAGGCTCTCGGTCCAAATAGGTGTTCAAGCACCTTAAGACCTCTTCAGGGAGCAACAGATTTGTGTTTAAACACGAAAATGACATTTATGTATAGCATATGAAGCATAAACAAACTCAAGCATATATGAAAGAACAATATTTAAAAGTGCATAACAAGTTTGCAGTGACATCGACAAAGCATAACATCCATTTCAAGGCTGAAGAATTTTCACATTCCTAATCTTAGCAAACTAGGCCCCAGGTGATGATTTGCTATGTTGGGACCATTAGACATTATTGTGAAATCAACAAGTCCTTTGATTAAACCTCAATGAGCGAAGGCCTGGGTAATGATCTGCTATGATGGGACCATTAGACATTCTTGGGGAATCTACAGTCACTTGGCAAAGCTAATCTTAACAATTTTCAACTGTCATCAATAATCAGAAGTGTTAGAAGAAGGTAGGGAAGAGCGGATCATCTTTGGAAGTTGTAGTAGAAAAAGACAATGTAAAATGTCTTATTCCGAACTACAGTCAACAGTATGATCGTCAGTTCTTCATCTTTGGAAGTTGTAGTAAAAAAGAGACAATGTAAAACGTCTTATTCAGAACTACATTCAACCGTGTATTCGACAGTTTTTCATCTTTGGAAGTTGTAGTAGAAAAAGACAATGTAAAACGTCTTACTTGAAACTACATTCACCTGTATGATCGGTGATTCTTCATCTTTGGAAGTTGTAGTAGAAAAAGACAATGTAAAATGTCTTATTCAAAATTACATTCGATAGTGTAATCGGTGGGTCTTCAAGGTTACATTCAACCGTGTATTCGGTGGTTCTTCATGCTTGGAAGATGTGATAGAACAAGATAATGTAAAACAGTTTATTCAAGACTACATTCAATTTTGGGTCGATGTGAGGATCTGCCCTATTTTCGTCAGTCTCCTTCATTAGCCATTCATATTCGAGGTGGTCTATGCTTCTCATGTTTGGTGAGATTTAAGGGGAGTAACCTTCTCATCAAAAGCAAGAAGAATGCCCCTAATGGCTACCCGATCTGATGATTCTGGCTGCAATTCCTACAAAGACTATGGTGATTGAGTTTGTATGGATTCATGTCAATGACTAAGCAACTCACAATCCAATCCCCTATAATTCCCGCCGAGGCTATGGTGATTCAACTTGTGATTACACAATATTAAGAAATAAGTAGATTCACATCTCTTTACCTTTTGCACTTCCCACAAATAACAAAGGCTGGGTCTGTGCGCAGTGGTGTTAGTAGCCAGATAGAATAGATGGAAGTTTATTAAGTTCAACTATAAAGAGTGAAGTTTAACTAAAGTCATGATAGTGACTACCCGGGACCATGACCATGCAATGAAGTAGTCAAATCTCATGGTATTCAACTTTCCTTCGTAACATGAGATCAGTGTGATATCTCTGAACTGTTTGTATGCTCCAAACAAACAAAATTAAAGAAGGAGAAACGAGCACAATCATGCAAGGTAATGACCGTTCTCTACACAATGATGGCCATAGCCATAGGATGGCTTAGATACAAGTAGTAGCCATGGATGGCCTATGATTGTGAGCATGCCTAGATAACGGTGGTCTAGTGTGGGGATTGGGATGATATCTGTAGGCCATCAAGTTGAGAACTAGAGTTAGAACAGCGGGTTTTCTATGAGCCAACTCTCAGATTAAAAAAGTGCAAGTACATAACCAAAAAAAAAAAGAAGAAGAGGAAAATCACAAGATAGCAGTGACTGTGGACCCTCCCTGACTGTGAATGTCAGTGACCATGAGCATGTACAAACAAATTGACCAGGTTTCAAATTTTGCATTCTCAGAATGGTGTCTGGTTGATTAAGTAAAGAAAAAAGAAAAAAAGAGAAGGAAGAAGAATACAGATGGTCCTCAAACAAGTGGTGACCATGGGCTTAATTGGGCAATGCTTCAGCAATACAAGAAGCTCCGCCTTTTGCTGCAAATGTGGGAACCATTGTGGCATGTGACCATTGTTGAAATCAGGCATTGGAAACCAACATTCACAGCAAACATATAGATAAAAGGACCATGGCATTTCACAGCCAGCTACTGTTGACAGTGAACACCATCTAGACATGGCCTACGACCTGTGCGCTTGGACACAATGGTTGTTTGATTCTAAGCCTTCTCACTATTTGATTTTAAGCCTCGCGACAGTTTGGATTGAGGCATTCCCACCGATGATAATTCCAAGTCATATCGGTTAACATAAGGAGAGATAAATTCATATGAATAGCCCGTGACTGGGAGCACAGTTGACAACTGTGCCATGATTGCATTTGGGTAATGCCCAGCCCCAGCTTGAACAAAAACATCAGAAGGAGAGAAGGAGTTGCAGCCCCAATTCAATTCAGTTTACATGAATGACTTATGATCATAAAGTAACTAGGACACAAAGTGGTCTGTGACCGTGAGCTTAGCCAAAGCCAAAACCGTGACAGTGGGTGCTCTGTAAACATGGGGTTAACTCGGCCAAAACAGCAAAGATTATAATTGAAAATGCCTTTGGGTAACTCCAAACTCAGTAAAATTGTACTAAAGTAAGGGAAAAGAAGCAAATTCAGCAGAATTTTTTCAATTGGGCATTCCATCAAACAGGTGGCAGCCATGACAGACCACTATGGGTTCTCATGATCAGCAAAGTGATGAGCCTGAGATGATTTCACAAAAATCACCTTACATCAGTTTTTGAGAAAGGAAAAGGAAAAAGAGAGGAAGAAAATTAGTCATGATTGAACCCCTTACAAATTGTTCCGGTCATGACCGTGAACTCCCTCAAATTGTTCAAGATGTGACCAAGGATACATCCAGCCCTAACAGAATTTGAGATCAGTAAAAAAAAAAAAATTTTTACCAGCCATGGTGGTCTTTAGTTAACAAATTCCCATCGAGATTGAACAGAGTGGATAGATGCCTTTGGGTCCTTTGAACCTCGGCTTGTCTCTTCCTCTTTTAGTCAGTTCGGTCTCCCCCTCTCCCAGTTGATGCGGCCTCTTCCTCCCTAGTCAGTGCGGTCTCCCCCTCTCTCAGGTGATGCTGTTTCTCCTTCTCCCGGTCGGTTCCGTTTCTCCTACTCCCACTCGGCTTGTCCCTCCTTCTCCCAGTCGGTTCGGTCTCTCCCTCTCTCTCTCGGTCGACTCGGTCTCCCTCTCTCTTTGCTAGTTTGAACAACCAAAAAAAAAAAAGAGGAAGAAAGAAGATAAAGACATTGGGTTTTAAATACCCACAGTCTCTCCCTCTCTCTCGATCAATTCGGTCTCTTTTTCTTTCTCTCTCCGTTAGTTCAAACAACAGAGCAAAAAAAAAAAAAAAAAAAAAAAGAGAAGGAGTGAACAGGCTTTGTCTAAACTCAAGTACTGAAGCTCTTGGTCACGCCTATGTAGAGCATGAGGACGGGGACCCACCATCCTTCTCAGTCACCAATTCGTCGTGGACATTGCGCGACTAATCAGTGGGGTCCGCAGTCAACTTGGTGATGCAGTGCCCACAGTCACCAAGAATGCAACTACTGTTGCTCTTTTTCAAACCCACGGTCATTGCTGTTTTTTAGTGGAGCCCGGTGTTGGACACTAACACATGGGGTCCATAGTTAATGAGTAGTTCAAAATAAGAATTCCCTCTTAATTGTTGTCGGTCATTCCTCCCACGGTCACTGTTGGCCCCTTTTATTCACACGGTCATTGCAAACCTAAACTAGTGGGACCCATACTTGAGTCGTTGACACTTCACTCTCTTTTCCACTGATACAATTTGATCAAAATCAATGGAACCCAAGTC
Organism: Sextonia rubra; assembly: GCA_037013555.1. Taxonomy (NCBI): domain Eukaryota; kingdom Viridiplantae; phylum Streptophyta; class Magnoliopsida; order Laurales; family Lauraceae; genus Sextonia; species Sextonia rubra. The sequence goes on from JASUAD010000014.1 coordinate 22,170,741, forward strand.
TTGATCAAGTTTAGATGAATTTGGGCCTCCTTCACCTACGGTCATTGTGATTTTAGTAGTAGGACCTTCTCCCATGGACATTGTCTTCGCCATTTTCCACGGACTACTGTGTGAGACAGTGGGGCCCACGGCTCTACTCTTTATTCCCTAGTCACCACTGGTCGGCTTTTGTTCACCAACATGCTGAATTGAATCAAGGGATCCATGACCTAATGCTCTCACCAACCATGACCAGGCTAAGTGCACAATTATTGCCTCTGCCATCATCTTGTCCTCACGGTCACTATGATTTTGCATAGAGAGGCCTACTACTAGTGGTCCACTTTTTCAAATGCAATCATTCAAAATTCTCATGGCAAATTGGTCATGCTATCGCAGGCACCCAAAAATAATGAAACCTTTACTCCTAAAAATATATGTAGTAGTGCGAGTAAGGATCATTCCCACGGAGAATGTTTAACCAAATTTTATACTTTGTGATCAAAGATGGGGTTTTTTTTTAATAAATAAATAAATAAATAAAAGCAAA